>JZKD02S1123267.1:14221-46113 GCA_000966675.3 Picea glauca | reverse complement strand
ACCCTAATAAATATGCCAACTGATAGATCGGGTGATGGTAAGAACAACCCAGGTGACCGAATCTCCAATATCCCTCTCAATCTCTGTAGATCTAAAATCCCCCACTGAATGGTGCCCCCCACTGGATGACTGAAACCCTAGATAATTCGGCCCTGCTGAAGGAGGCCTCCAAATGCTCGTAAACTCTCTAGAAATATATATCGGGACACTACAAGTCACTAACTAAAGTCTCAGGGTCAGATCTGAAGTGTAACCCCTCCAAACGGACTAGATCTGGATCTCAAAAACGCCCTCCTTCTCTTCAATTCGCCCCACTGCTCAAGAAATAATCTGAGCCATAAAACTGTCTCAGAAAGCACTAGATCGGATGTCCAAGGCCCTGTAATGAAAACCCAAGTGATAGAATCCTCAATGGCCCTGCCAATCTCCTACAGTGAATCTCTCTCCAAAGATGGTGCACCCCCTTTGCTGGAAACCGCCAATGGTGCACCCTCCTCCTCTTCCTGTGGCTGTGGCTGTGTAGAACCTCCTGGATCTGATGTAGATCTGACTAGAATGGTGTGGGAGAGTATTTCATCTCCGAGACCAATCTTGGGACAATCTAGGTGGAATCTTTCACCACCGAATCGTCCTCTAGGGTTTGTTAAGTCAAAACCCTCAAAACCCCCAATGTTGGCTCACTAGCTAGAAAGCCAGAAATCAAAATAAGATCGTACATGAATGAATGAGAAGAGGCCCTTGCCTTTCCTTTATACTTTTTGGCTCACTTTGTCCCTCCAAAGTGACTTTCATTTTATTAATAATTAATTAATTAATTAAATCACTTTAATTAATTAATTAACCTTTTTACCTTTGAAAAGCTCCTTATCTCTCCGTGTGGCTTCCCTGGCCACTGAAAGTCACTTCTAGCGATCCCATCCTGTAGTGTTTCTCCTCCTGATTCCAATGAGCTATTACACTGAGAGGTTCCTCCAAGTAATGTGCCCAAAATGACCTGTTTAATGAATTCCATTGACTTATAGCTCAAAATAGTAAAAATCATGGAAATCGTCGGAATGCAACGAAACCAAAGCCAACCTGTGCAGAATGGCTCATAATGATGGAATATGATCATCAATGCAAGATGGACCCCACAATTCCTCTCAAATACCCCTGTACTCGTTCTAGCACCCATCTGGCTACTCTGGTCATCATAAATCTCTGCCCTGTGATGATGTCCCAAAGTGGGGACATTATAGTCTCCATCCCAGTTGGAGCCAGATGTTAGCGATCAAATAATTCATTCTGAATTTTTTTTGAAAAATGATGCCTCATCTTGTAGGGGACTTTTGAATACCTTCCCAAGATCTAAATGAATATCTGAAAGTACCATTGGAAATCTTAGGATTTCTAGTTGTCAATCGACTATTCAAGTGTGTAAAACAGACTCTCCACGCCTCAGAAATTTGTTTTTTCCCAAGGCAATTTTCATTAAAAAAATCCACGCTTTCATCGGATCATTGGTTTTTCTCACAGTGTAGTGAGCCGGTGAAAGTTTTCCTTTTCACCTACTAAAGGGGCAGATTCATGACAAAAGAGCCGGTGAAACCACAGAAGAGTCCAAAAATGTTTTCTTTCTGCCCAAATCTTGATTTTTGTATTCCTGAACACGTGGGAAAGGTGTTAAATGATGGATAATAATTAGGAGAAGCTAGAATATATTTCTCATTAAGTTTTAAGGACATATGTTAAGGAAATAAAACCAAATGTCATGATTAATCTTGACAAAAATCGCCCAGTCATCAAAGATAGATTTCTGAATCTATGATTTTCATAAGAAAATTGCTAAATAATGATTCAACTGTTAATTTCGACTTATGATGATAAGATTAGATCATATGTGCTAAAGATTCACTTTGATTATGTTGATTTTTAGGTATTCCAGATCCTTTAAAATAGGGTATGAAATCTTGATGTAAAGGTTATAAAGCCACAAACTGTTGATGAACCAGGGGGTTTGATTCTGGATACAAATCACAGTTTTATCTCTCTATTGATATTAGATTCTCATCTTTCCTTCTATACTCTTATTCAAGTTGTTTTAACTGCAGAATGACTGTCATCTCATCAGTTAGTTCATAACTTGCTTAATAGTTGCTTATCATTGTTTTTTAAACCCTACATTTTGTATCTGGTTTATAAACACTGCTTTCTCACCCACTTTAAATCTATCATCTGATTATTGATCCTTGAGAGCACTGGTTCATTTGATTCTCATTTTGACTGTTTGAATACCATATTGTAGTTGAGTTATCCCATTGATCCACACATGCAAAAGACACAAAAAACAATTTTACTTTAAGTTACCAAGCATCTTTGTCTTACAACCTCAAAGAGTTTCTTGGAGTGATAACATAATGGATGGGAAAATTATCCCATGTGACATTAGAGTGAGTTGAAGGAAAGGAAATAAAATGTTTAAGGGAAGGGTGGATTCCTTTCCATAGGCAAGGAAGAAAATGGTTGTTCCTATTGTGGATTTTGGAGTAACCTGGTGTGCCCATAGAGTGATTGATAAAGCATTATTCCATTTTCTATGTTGGTCAACTAGAGTTTTCTTTAAGATTCAAATTAAGTTTTTGCTAGTAGAATCAACTAGGTCGTTCCCCTCAGGCTAATATGTAGTTGTGTATTTCAAAATAATTCCCTTTTCCAAAGCACATTGAATCAATTTCAAAGATGAAAAATATGTAGCATTGTAAAAAATGAGAGTGGTTGGTACCGCAAACCTAGTTATGATGTGTTTTTCCAAAAAAGTAATTACCACTTGTTCATTTACCTTTATTAGTGGTATGGATTTTTTCCATTGTGTGAAGTAATCGGTAGTTGTGAGGATGTACTTGTGTTGTAGATTTTCGAGAGATATAAAAATCCTCACATACGCATCTGCATCCTTGAATATCCATGGCCACTAGTATCTTACCTTCAATATTTTATGCACTGTAGTATCCCTCACAAACTATCCTCCAACTAGTTTGTTAGGAATCTCTTTGAGGACTTTATCAATATCTTGTTACTCCAAACATCTGAGGAGAACACCATCATAGTTTCTTATGAAAAGTACGCCACTGACTAGTTGATAATGTGCAGATATTAACCTCAGGGCCATTTCATTTCTAGAGTTAATATGTTTTGGGGTGGTTCCATGTTGTAGGTACTGCTTGATATTATAATACCATGACTCTTCAAGTGCTGGTGTATAAGGGTTTTTTCTATGCACATAGTACTATTTATTTTTACTAACCCTCTTCCAATTGATCTCTTGATTCCATAGCTTCAGTAACCAACTTGCAAATGCCTTGAACTTTGATGAAACTTATAGGTTTGAATTCAAGGTCATATTCCTATAAGGTTGTCATAAAATTTCTTCAACTATCTCCTAATTCTTTCTAAACGAACAATAACATCACAGCTGGGTGAGGAACAATAAATTTCATGTGGTTCTTTGATATATAAGGTTTAAACTATTTTATATCTTTATGAACAACAGATGCTTATTTTCCCACAGTTAGGTAGTTCAATTCAACACCTTGCATATGTGTGCTCATAAACACAATAGGGAATTCATTCCCTTTCTGTTCTTCCTAGGCTAGCATTGTTGTAAGATAATGGTTAGAAGCAAATTTATGTATAAATAAATTTCTAGAGAAGTTTTTACTTTGTAGTGTGGGAGTTGTTGCTATGGTAGCTTTGAAATTTTTCAAAAGATTCCTTCTCTACAGATGTCCACTTGAATTGCACATATTTTTTAATCCCTAGATAAAGATCCATGTTATGTATAAAACCCCTTATTGAATTACTACATTTCTTGTATTATAATTTAATGTAGGCTCCAAACCCCTTCATCGCACCCTTTCATTATAATTGTACCCTTTGTCTCCTATATATACAACAAGGAGAGCTAGTATTAGGAGCATCTTAGCTAAAATCATATTGTAATATGAAGTGGATATATTGTAAAGGAGGTTTCCCCTCGAAGCGGACTATAATTTATTGTATTATTATCATTTTAAAGGCATTGGATAAAATCATTTCATATCAAGGCCCATTGATCCTAGGGTTTTTCTTCTCCAAAAATTCATCCTCGAATTTTCTTGATAACATTTTTTCTGTAATGATTCAGATTGTCAAATATAGAGGCTATTCACATGAATTAAAAATTTATATGTGATAAAAATTTCAGCTTATGTGTCATCATACTTTCGGAGATACACCCTTTGGAAAATAGGGTATTTGACTAATCATATTAACTAGTCTCAAACAAGTGTTCTAGGTAAAACATTGATATCTTATTCCTTGAGTATCCAAATTGAGTGAGACTAGTCGCATTGGATAGTGGATATTATGGAGTATTTTTGGTGAACATTTCATGATATGATATCACACATTGTTATCTTGACACGCTTTACAAATATGCTCTCTTGGAAAGGCCAAAAATCATCAAGGTGAGGGGAAGTTACCATAACTTCCACTTGGCACATCCAATTTTGATCATATCTATGGCATTGTAGATATGACATATCAAATAACTACAAAAAGAAATTCCATACAGGGATGAAATTTTATAGATACACCAGAAGGAAGGTTAGCTCAGAGGACAAACTCCAAATTAAGGTTTTTAAAGGTATGTAACTTAGAATTGGCATAATTTTTTTTTGGAATATTTGTTTCAGGTGATTTGAAATTTCTTATAAATATAGAATAGAGGAGTATTATTATTATTACTCCATATGGGTCCCAAAAGGGTGACAAAACCCATTAAAACTCTTGAAGTCTCATCTATGACTCAAGAAGAAAATTGGGACATACATAACAGGTTGTCCAAATTGGAGGAACAACTTACTGAATTGAGTGACAATTCTGATAATTCGGTAAAATAAAATAAAAAATTGAAGACATAGAATGGAAGATGAATGAAAATAAATAAGAAATACAAAATTGCATGAAGTAAATGAAAAATTCCATGCCATCCATGATATTTCAATCTCTATATGAGAGATTTCCTAAAGGAGTTATGAAAATGCAAGGGACTTATGAAAATAAATATAATATTCATGATGAGAAAACTACCAATAATAATCCATTTTAAACTAGTGAATATAACTCCAATAGTGGATTTAATTATGGTGGAGGTCCTAAATTCAACTTTCCCAAAATTGAATTAAGGAAGTTTGATGGTACAAAGGTTTTTACTTGGGTGAGCCAAATAGAAAAATATTTTGAACTACATAATATTATGGATCATAGGAAAACGATTCACATAGCATCCTTGAACTTTGAGATAAAACCGTATCAATGGTATCAATGGACAGTGAAAATGAAGCCTCCTTTATATCACTACACTTGGGGTTTATTTACAGGAGACTTAGAAGCACAATATGGGAATGTTCGGGAACAAGACTACTTGAGTCAATTGAAAAGAATCAAGCACTTAGGTGATATTGAAGATTATAATTCATAATTTTAGGTATTGGCCACAAGGGTGGATAACATAAGTTACAAACACTTATTGGAATCCTACATGGGTGTATTAAAAGAAGACATTAAACATGATATTTTCTTAAGAAAAAATACAAGTATTGTGGAAGCTATGAAAAATGCTTGTTATATTCATGCCAAAAATAAGTCTAAACACAAGTATAGCTTTAGAATTAGAGATCGTTTTGGAGGTAATAATGCAACCATACCTCAACCAACAAGGATGAAACCTCAACAAATGGATGAAAGAAGAGAAAAAGGACTATGCTTCAATTGTGATAACAAGTACGTTAAAGGGCATAAATGTGATGAGAAGAAATTATTCTACATAGACTGTGAAGAATAAGAATATAGAGTACCTAAACCAAGAAGGTTGACACCTCAACAAATGGATGAAAGAAGAGAAAAAGGAATATGTTTCAATTGTGACAACAAGTATAGTAAGAGGCATAATTTGACGAGAATAAATTATTCTATGTAGATTGTGAAGAGGAAGAATATCAAGAATTGGAACCATCACAAGAGCCAGATCTAGAAGAGACTACTCCAACAATACCTTGTCATGAATTGGGTAGAATTGTTACTCCACAAAACCTCAATATACAAGGATACATCAAAAATAAAAAGGTAACAATATTGATTGATTTTGGTAGCACCCATAATTTCTTCAATTACAAATTAGAAAATTAAAGATCTCAATTGGTTTGTATATCCTTCACTAGAATATCAAGTAATGATTGCAAATGGTGGTACCATAAATTGTTCATCGAAATTCTATAGTATTAAGCTCAACATGGGGGAGTATTTTTTGGATAGCCCCATGATTTTTATTCAAATGAGATGTACAGATGTTATATTATGGGTCCAATGGTTGCAATCATTGGGAATAATGGGCTTTGATTTTCAAAATATTTTCATGATATTTTCCTCAAATGGAAAGGAAATTCATCTTAGAGTTATCCAAGGGAAACCCTATAAAGTGATAAGATCTAATATCATGGAAAAATTAATCAAAATGGCACACCAGGGTGTAATTAAACAATTTTTCTCACTTGATGTTCAAACATCTATATCCCCTGCTCCATTGGATCTCCAAATAATTATCAACAATACTTCAAAGGTATTTGGTGAAATTCCTAAGGGCATTCCACTTGCTCGAGATCATGAACATGCTATTTACTTGCAACTAGGAAGTTTACCAGCTAATATTAGGCCTCATATGTATCCATATGCACATAAGAATGAGAATGAGTGCATGATCCAAAAAATGTTATAGGTTGGCTTCATTCAACATAGCCAAATTTATTTCTCTTCACTAGTACTGTTGGTTACAAAAAAGCATGGTTCATGGCGTATGTGTCCAAATTATAGACAAATCAAGAAGTTGAACATCAAATATAAGTTTCCTATCCCTATCATTGATGAGTTATTATATGATTTTCATGGATCAAAATACTTTATTAAGTTGGATCTTCGTTCGGGATATAATCAAATCACAATGAGGCAAGAAGAAATTCCTAAAACAACTTTTAGAACACATGAAGGTCATTATGAGTTTTTGGTTATGCCATCTGGAATTACTAATGTACCTTCCACATTTCAAATATGGATCAATTATATTTTCAATCCCTTCCTTAGAAATTTTGTGTTAGTATTTCTTGATGACTTAATAATCTACAAAAAATCTTGGGAAGAGCATGTATAACATGTTGATAGATTATTACAACTATTGGAAGAGCAACGAATTTATGCAAGTCCTTCCAAGTGTTCCTTTGGGGTTCAAGAAGTGGAATATTTGGGTCATATTGTATCTCATGAAGTTGTAAAAGTGGATCCTAGAAAAATTAAATCTATGAGGGAATGGCCAATTCTCAAAACCTTGAAAAAACTTAGAGGATTCTTAGGATTGAAAGGATATTACCGTAAGTTTGTCAAGAATTATGGTAAAATAGAAGCACCTCTAATGGAATTATTAAATAAAGGATCATTTTCCTGGACCGAAGAAGCAACCAAATATTTTGAAAAACTTAAGGAGGCTATGTGTACAACTCCCTTCTTGGCCACACTTGACTTTACATAAAAATTTATTATGGAGTGTGATGCCTCAGACGATGGAATTGGTGCATTTGTAATGTAGGAAGGAAGGCCCCTTTCCTTTCAAAGCATCCAACTTAAAGGAAAAAACTTAGTCAAACCCATTTATGAAAAATAAATGTTGGCCTTACTACATGCAGTTCAGAAATGGTGCCCCAGCTACCTGATAGGAAGACACTTCAAGGTAAAAACAGATCATGACAATTTGAAGTACTTCTTAGAGAAACGATTATCTTCAGAAGAGAAGCAAAAATGGGTTACAAAGATGTTGGGTTATGCCTTTGAAATTATCTACAAAAAAGGAAAACACAATGTTGCGACACATTTTCTTTCCAAGAAATAAGAAGAAACATAAGGTTGACTATGTGTTATTTCTATCCCATATTGTAATTGGGTGGAAGAAGTAAGGGTAGAATGGAATCAATATCTAGAGGTATGCAAGATCATTCAACAAATACATGAAGACCCCATTTCAATGTATAATTTTGTATGGAAGAATGATTTTCTATTTTATCAAGATCACCTATACTTATGTAATAATTATGAAGTCAAATAGAATATCCTTCTAGAATTGCACACTTCTACTATAGGGGGACATTCAATATTCTTGAAAACGTACCAGAGGATCAAGAATAATATTTTTTGCGAAGGTCTTAAAAATGATGTTCAAAAGTTTGTGTCTAAATTTTTGGTCTGCCAACAGAATTAGGGAGAGACAATCAAGACTCGAGCTATCCTACAACCATTAGTTATACCAAGACAACACTAGGAATACGTTTCAATGGATTTCATTAGAGGTTTATGCAAATATGAAGGAAATACTTTCATCATGGTAGTAGTGGATCAACTAACAAAGTATGCTCATTTTTTCTCTATTTCTCATCCTTTTAGAGAAAGTACAATAACAACAACATTCATGTAAACAGTTCAAAAAATACACGGAGTTCCCAAGATTATGGTAAGTGATATAGACCCAATTTTAAATCGAAATTTCCAGACTTGATTATTTTTTTGTTTGGGTACACAACTGGCTCATAGCTAATCTTACCACCCTCAATTTGATGGGAAAATTGATATTGTGAATAAATGTCTAGAAGGATATCTTTGTTTCTTTGCATTCGATGAAAAAACAAAATTGTTCAAGTGGTTTCCCTTGCTTGAATGGTGGTACAACACATCCTTCCATACTTCATAACAAAGGTCCCCATTTCTGGAACTTTATGGATATGATCTTCCATCCATCACATCACCCTTAAAAATGAATACAAAGGTTGTAGAAGTGGAAGACCAAATAGGGAACTAGCAAGAGGTCCTCAAACTATTGAAGGACAACTTGGCTATGTCACAAAATAGGATGAAATAACAAGGAGATCAACATCACAATGAAAGGGAATTTGAAGTTGGGGATTGGGTATTTTTAAGGATACAACCATACAAACAAATGTCCCTCAAGAAACAAAAGAAGGAAAAAAAATTATCACCAAAATATTATGGCCCCTATAAGGCTTCACAAAGGATTGGAAGTATGGCTTACAAATTGGATGATTCGGATTTATGAGTGAAATGAAATGAATAACAGATTGAATACAATAACATAGAGGTATAGAGAAAAACACCACACATCTAATGAACAATAACTTTTATTGAATAAATAAAATAGGTTGAAACTATAAAATTGCAGAACTAAAAACAACTTGCTCGAGTGGTGCTAGCTATCTCTGAGAAGAGATGTGGATGCGACACAAATCTATCTGAGAAGAATGATTACAATGAGGCTCAAGAGGCCTTTTTAACATTACCCATGAATTCCAAAGCCATTTACATCCAAAAACCTAACCCTAGGAGATAAAACACCAAAATTTGTGTGGGCCTCGATGGGTAAGTTGGTTCCTCAACTGCTTGGGGTCGTAACTTTTGCATATGACCACTGTTTTAGGTGTGTGATAGCCAAAAAATCTAACTATTCCTATAGTTAGAATGTGGAAAGCCAAAAAAAAAACACTCTTTAGGGCCCAAAAGTGACCCTGGAAGTACAGAAAGATGTACTGACATGAAAACTTTCAAACTAAGCTAGTTGGAATTGGTGGGAAGCCACCAATATCTACCTTGATGTTGTGTAGGGATTTAAGATATCTCCATAAGTGAATAAATCACAATTACAAAGAAATGTCATCATTACATAGAAACGTGTTGAACTAAAACTGTCAAGAGGAGCCAATTGGAATAGTTGGGTGGACACCAACATCCACGTGGATCATTCCTCCCCCCTTAGGAATAAATGGTCTCCATTGCATTAAGTTCCCCCATCAGGTAAGGAATTGTTTGTTGAATTTGGCCCGGGTGAGCCACTTTCCTTAGTGCAAGAGCTGCCCAACCTTGACAAGCCGATAAAGTTGGATCCTCTGCTGGCGAGTACCCTTGACCTGTGTGTCCACTATATGATCAATAGATTCCTATTTCGTGCAGTCAGGGTTGATATCTATTGGTGTCAACTATTCTGCGATCTCCGAAGAGTCCAATAATGGTGAAAAATATGGTTGGAGGAGGTCCACATTGAATATTGGGTGGAATCCAAGGAAGGGGGGAGTGTTGAGCTCAAAATAATTGTCACCCACAACCTTGGTGATAGTGTAAGGCCCATAGAGAAGTGGATGGAGACTCCTATGGGTCCTTGTAAGGAGTTCTTTCTGCAAATGTAACCAGACCTTTTCTCCCACCTGAAACTTGTGCGGTACATGGTGTTGATCATGGAACTTCTTGTACTTAACATTGGATTTCTACAAAATATCATGGACCTATTCGTGGATGTGTTGAATCCTCTCAATGAATATGGTGGCTTTGGAAACCTCATACTAAACATGTGAAGATTTTATCTGTGTGGTTGCAAGAGGTAATGCAACATCAATGGGACCCAAGGATTGGAATCCCGGCCCCACCTGAAATGGGATATGGTTGATGGAGATATGGATACCCCTATTGTAGCTATGTTGAACATAGGTAATACTCTCATCCCATGTATGCAGATTCTTAAAATTATACATGCATAGGATGTGCACAATCATCTGATTGACAAACTTTGTTTTGGCCATCAATTTGAGGGTGGAAGGTAGTGGATTTAGTGAGCTTGGTGTCAAACAGTGACCAGAGACTTGAAAAAAATATGTTGAGGAACATGTTGTCTCGATCAAAGATGATGGTATGTGTTATGCTAGAATGGACCCACACTCATTCAAAGAATATATTGGCAATATCTTCCACCATGATATTCTTCTTACAGGATGTGAGAATGGTCATTTTCGAAAACCGATCAACCACCACAAATACACAATCATTGGTTGGATTGGTGGATGGAAGGCTAGACATGTAATGTATCGAGATGTATTCCAAAGGCCTCTCACAAGTAGGAAGAGGGGTCTATAAGCCTTTCTTCTTTATGGTTGGCTTGGAAATGGTACAAGCAGTGCAAGATTCAATATACTTGTTGATGTCCTATTGAAGTTTTGGGAAATAAAAATGCTTCTATAGAATGACGACAGTTTTCTCCAGGCCAAAATGTCCTTCCATCTAACTATAGTAATCCTCCCAAATAATCTTTGCATGCTCATTTGCAGGAACACAAAGGTGGCCCAGATGGAATAACAATCCATACTAAATGTAAAAATCATTGACATTCGTTCCTTTACCCAAGAGGTGATAGGTGGTAGCGAAGTTAGGATCTCGCTGATAAAGTTGGGGCCAATAATATGCCTCAAGCCCATAATAATGGAGAATGGTGGTAATTCCATCCACGAGAGCTCGAATGAGGCAGTGAACGTCACAATTTGTGCTCCCTATATTATACTTTATGTTGAGATGGAACTGTTGTAGGTATGTGGATGAATTTTGATGGAGGTCATTTGGAAAATTCCCCTGCGTCTATATGAGCTGCATAGGATTGCGATCTATGAGGATGATTTTCTCCTTTCCCAAAATGTAATGTTTCCATTGCCGACAGGCTTGCACAATGGAATACATTTTCTTGTCATAGGTGGGGTATTTCTGGATGATATCTGAGAGTGTCTCACTATGGTATGCTATTGGTTGACTGTGTTGAGTGAGAACTACACCTACTGTGTAGTCATATGCATTAGTCTTAATACCGAATGGATTTTGTAGAGAAAGTAAGGAGAGTACTGGAGTTGAGCACAAGAAATGCTTCATATCATCAAATTCTCATTTTTGTACCTTCCCCCATTCAAACTTTTCCCTGCCACCACCCTTAGTCACTTGGATGAGGGTTGATCCAATATAGGAGAATCCCAACAAAAACCATCGGTAGAAGTTAGCAAGTCCCAAGGATCTCTGAACCTTGGTTAGTGTGGTCGAGGCTGGCCAGTCACAGATGACTTGGATCTTAAATGGATCCACATGTACCCCATGCTCATCAACAATGTAGCCCAAGTATTGGATCATGTTGATGCCAAAGGATCATTTTTCCAAGTTGGCATATAGCTTGTGCTGCCAAAGAGTGATAAAAAACTGTTGAATATGATGCATTTTCTCTTCCCAAGTTCTCCTAAAGATGACGATTCCATCTAGATATACCACCACAAAAGAGTTTGTGAAGGGTCTCAATACATCATACATCAACCTCATGAAAGTTGCTGGTACATTTGTTAATCCAAAGGGCATGACCAACCATTCAAATAAACCTTCTTTAGATTTGAAAGTTGTCTTCCATACATCAATCGGTTCGATGGGAACCTGGTGGTAGCCAGACTTTAGGTCAATATTATTGAAGAACGTTTCCCCCTTGATTTGGTCAAGAAGGTCATCAATTCAGGGAATTGGGTACCTGTTCGTGAATGTGATTTTGTTTAATGGTCTGTAATCAATGTAGAGCCGCCATGTCCTGTATTTCTTCTACACGAGTACAATCGAGTTACCAAAAGGGGAGGATTTGGGTTTGGTGTGCCCATTTTGAAGTAGCTCTTGGATCTGACACTTCATTTCATCATTTTCCATCAACAAGCAATGATTTACTGGTCCATTAGGAATAAGTGCATCGTGGATTAGATCAATTGGATGCTTGACTTGGCAGTGCCTCGGTACCCCCGTTTGTGAGGAGAAGATGTCTCTGTATTATTTCATAATCCCATCCACTTTCTTCTACTGCAAAGAGAGGTTATGTTTAGAGGTCACGGATGTGGTAGTGACCTTCTCCTTACTGTGAGCATGAATCACAAAGAAGAATAAATTACCAGTCTGTGAAATGACCTTATTGCATTACTTATCATAGATTAAAGAAATAGTGGTAGGCGACGTTACCTCTAGTATCTTGTACAATTGTATACCCAAAGTAAGAATAACACTGTGGGGTCTAGACTCATACACAACATGTTGCTTCCAAAAATATGGGTGTCCTAAAAGAACATCACAAAATTCAAGGGATCAATATCACACAATACCTCATCTTTGAAGGGCTTGATGTCGTAGGGAAGATGACACTATTGGATGATGAGGAGATATCTTCCTTGGATAATCCAACCAATGGTGTAGGGTTGTGAGTATGGTGTCATCAAAAGGTCCAACCACTTGATGACCTCTTCTAATATCAGATTCTTTTGAATTTTTCTATTGACAATGAAATGAAGCAGAAAACCCTTTACCCACATCTGTGATTGAAAGAGGTGTTCCCCTTCCTCTGGTTTTTCTAGTTCATTGGGGTCAACTTTGGTGGTAGTGACAGTGGTGTTGGGTTTCACATAGATAATCCACTTCCCTCCTTCTGGAATTTATTCGAAGTCAGAATCTGCCTTTGACTCAGAATCTTTCATATCGACCACCAATGACTACTTGGAGCGACATTATTCGGTGTTGTGTGAAGGGATTTTATGGTATTCACACCACTTTCTCGTGTCCTTCTTCGAATTCTCATTACCCTTCTTAGGTTGTGACTTAAAATAATTTTCTTGAGAGTGGCCATATTTTATTTGTCTGGTGTTTTGTGGGTTGGGGCTTCCTTTTCCATGCTTTGACTGTGAGGATTTTACATATTCAAATTCTCACCTCTTTTACTTAAATTTATGCTCAATCTTGACAACATATCTATAAGCCACTCCTAATGATGTGATGTACAGAAAATCCATTTCTATTTGAATGCATCTATAAAGACAGCCATGGTATTTGAGTACCAGATGTTGTTCAGAGTCTTTGATACCCAATTTGGTGCCCAGGGTATGGAAAATATTGGTGGAATTTGGTAGTGTCTAGTCCCTTTCCTAATGAAACATGGTCCATCTTGTGTACTGGTCCTTATATCTTCCAAAAAGGTAGTATTTTTCTTTAATTTCATCCCTATAGGAATCCAATGTGGGGGTGACTGCAAATATTTCTAAGAGTAAGTATCCCACCAGTCCTTAACATGAGGGATGCCCTTGAGGAGTGAAAAAGTAATCGTTTCCCTATCAGAAAAATTATGGAACGCAAAATAACCTTCGAGCAGATTCAACCATTTATCTACAATATTTGCATCTATCATTCCTTCAAATAATGTAATATCAAAATTTAAATGTACGTTGAAGGGGCTTTTATGGCCTCTTTCTTGATGACGATGCGTCTCCTTTGGGCAACCACCGAAGGATCTGTGCAAATTTGTCCATCATTTTGTTCCTTTTTCGTGTGAAGGCTTCCTCGAGAAACAATTTAAAATGATCTCCTACTCCATCATTTTTCTTCTCATCCACCATGATCTTTTGTTGGGATAATTGTGACCAATCTTGCAAAGGCTCGATTGTTTCAAGTCCCAACTTCTTGTACCCAGATCTTGTCGGGCACATGCAAGAAGAAAAATTAATGAAGAGAAGACCACTCTGATACCATTGATCCAAATTTATGAGAGGATTGAAATGAATAACACATTGAATACAATAACACATAGATACATAGAACAACAACATATGTCGAGTGAATAAAAACTTATATTGAATAAATAAAATAGGATGAAACTGTAAAACTACAAAACTGAAAACAACTTGCTCGAATGGTGGGAGCTACCTCTGAGAAGAGATGTGGCTACTACGCGCATCTGTTTGAGAATAATGATTACAATGAGTCTCCTGAGGCATTTTTAACATTACTCATGAATTCCAAAACCCTAGACATTCAAAAACCTAACCCTAGGAGATGAAATGCCAAAATTTATGTGGGCCCTGATGGGTAAGTTGGTACCTCAACTTCCATGGGTCATAACGTTTGCATACGACCTCTATTTTATGTCTGTGATAGCCTGTTTGAAAGTTCATTTCGAGAAATACAGATTATTCTATGAAACCTTGAATCTGTATACAATTTGACCATGGCAAGCCAATAAAACATTGTTTAGGGCCCCAAAATGTCCCTGGAAATGCAAAAAGATGTACTGACATGAAAGCTTCCAAAATAAGTCAGTTGGAATAGGTGGGAAGCCACCAATATCCACCTAGATGTCGTGTCAGGATTTAGGATATCCCCAAAAGTGTAGAACCCACAATTATAAAGAAATTTCATCATTACAGAGAAACGTGTTGATCTAAAAACTGGCAAGTGGAGCCAATTGGAATAGGTGGGTGGACACCAATATCCAACTGGATCATCAAAGTTTCCTCCATATTCATGTGTACATCCAATATTCCATGTTTCTTTCTTAAATAAGGTCATCGACAACAAGATTCCAGTCCAAACTATTTTACTGAAGATCAATAAAGAAGGGAAAATCATACTAGATCCATAAACAAACCTTGAAACAATAATTAAGAAGTTGAGAAATCAAGCAATTACAGAGTACCTCTTCGAATGGAAGAACCTACTAGTGGAGGAGGCGATATGGGAAGATTATTTATTCATGCATAAGCATCCGTGGTTAGTGAACTGTCGAGGAAAACACTTGTTTCAAGGGGAAGGGCATGTTAAGCCCTAGATAAAGCCTCTTGTTATGTATAAACCCCCCTTATTAATCCCCTTATTGAATTATTACATTTGTTGTATTATAATTGTATGTAGTCTATGAACCCCTTCATCACACCCTTTCATTATAATTGTACCCACTGTCTCCTGTATATACACCAAGGAGATCTAGTCTTTGAAGCATCTTTTCTAAAATCATATTGTGTTATGAAGTAGATATATTGTAAAGGAGGTTTTCCCCTTGAAGTGACCTATAATTTATTGATTTCTTATCATTTTTAAGGTGTTGGATCATAACATCTGGTGGAGAGGTTTGACTATTTCCACAAAATTTGACACGAATGTCCTCACGAAGTTGATCTTTCTAAATAATTTCTAAATTGATTCCTTGTTGTCGGGAAAGGGGATTTGTGTAATAGATTTGGTCCATCCTATATCAACAAAGATCCCATATTTGTAGATGATATTCCAAAGAAATTTACCTTCTAAAACAAAAAAGACACTCTTATTTGGGATTAAAGTTATTTCATACTCTCTGCATATTTCAAAAATCTATTTTAGATGGTGTGGATGGTTAGTTATTTTCTTAGAATACACCATGAAATAATCAATATAGAACACTACACTTTGATTGATTAGACCTTTGAAAGCTATGCCCATTTCCCTTTGGAAAGTTTCTATAGCATTGCTCAACCCAAAGGGAATTCTATGATAAGTGAATGATCCCGAATTTATTTGTAAAGTGGTTTTCAATCGATTAACCTCTACTACGAGAAACTAACTGTATCCAGAAAAACCATCTAAGAAAGAAAACAGTTGTGAGTCAGAGACGCGATGGAATATTTGTTCGATTAGGGGAACGATATAATTATCCTTTTCAAAGGATTGATTTAGATTTCTGAAATCCATTCATAGTCTGATTTCTCTATATTTATTCATGAATGGTACTATATTAGATACCCATGTTGAATTCCTGACTTTAAATATGATGCATGCATCTAACAACTTCTCTAAGTCCTTTTGGATCAGAGGGTCAAGAATGGGATGTACTTTCCTGATTTTTTTCTAAAAAGGTTTGACACTACCTTTTGTGGGAATGACGTGTTGTATGATGTGTGTATGACATTTTTTTAGGTATTCATAAGTCCAAGAAAACACATCCATGTACTTCTTGAACATTTGTGTAAAATTATGTTTTTTCAACTTCTAAACAACGGGTGACTAAGTTGATGAAATTTGACTATTTCAAAGTCCCCATATTCACCAAGAAATGCATCATGGTGGATTTCTTGGTCTTGGGATTTACTAATGTTTTGAATCTAGACTGTAAGTCAAAAATATTTTCCAGAGTCATTACACTTCTCAGGATGCAATTACTTTTTATCTTTCTTGTTTCCTCCTAATGATTCTAAAGATCTTGATGATGTTCTTCATCTTCTATCACAAAGTCTTCGAACATATCAACATTGGAAAGAGAACTGATTATATGAGGTTCATCATTGAATACTTTCCAATTCGTGACATTGTCAGGTACATAAGGACTGAAAAACAATTGAATAGTGAAACCATTATTCAAAGGAATACATCTTTATGTTGCATTGGATAGAGTGTCAGTAGAATCATTTTGTGAACGAGGGACAAAAGTGATGTTAAATGCATCCAAAAAAATGATAAGATTCCATACCTCTTGCTGACGAATCCTAATGTGAAGAGACAAACATTGTATATAATTATTTACATATCTAAAAATGATTTCCAAATCATTAAATACCCTTATACATTGTGCCTCAAGGTCAATAAATTTTTTATAACCTTAAACCAAGGCCTCGTATCAACTATGTTATTGGTGCATTTGAATTCTAAGAGGAAAGATATCAAATTATTTGGTTTATTAGGTCATATCCATATACAACATGTCTTGGTTCCTTCTTGTAATCTGGAGTCATAAAAAAAGGTCTGAATGTTAGTTCCTGCAATTGAGTTAGTAAAACAAAATATGAATAATTCTACTATTGTATATAGTCATTTTCACCAGTCTGGGTGCAATGAAGGAGTTCATACTGTTCATCTAATTGAAATGAAGATGGTTCTCTTGTATAAAAACCATGGTTAGTTTCCAAAAAACAATTTCCCAAAATTGTGTGAGCAAAGATAATGGCTTCATTTTTACCTTTGAGTTATGTTAGAGTGTGTTTCATGTGGGATTTTCTATCTACCTTTACCTAGTTCGCTTGTCCTTTGTATGGAAGACATAGATGAGACTAGGCAGTGGAGAAATAACCTTGTAGTTTTGTATATTAGTCCCTAATTAACAAAAAATGATAAGCTTTTGATATATCCACTACTATGATGTCAATCATCTAGTGAATTGTGGGATATAAATCTAATCTAATGATAACATCCTCGAGTTCACCCATAACCTATGCATGTACTCCTTTACTATGCATGTTGTATTATTTTGAAACAAACTTCTTGGCTTGAGTGTCAACTACACAGATTTCTTCTATTTTTTCATCATCAGAGTCTAAAACCAATCCCACAAGAACATGGCACATTATTTATTGTTATCCTTTTCCTCACTTTCTTCCTCATTCCCTATTTCTTAGAACTGATCATCTGGAACTTCTTACTGATCTAACAGTTGGTTAATGACAAAGTTCATATAATCAATCCTTTGAGCATAATTGTTCTCAGAATGGTTCATCTGATCATATGAGCGTAAATTGTCCATACCAAAATCATCAATATTCAAGTTAGAGTCTCTTATGGATTGGGATGATTATTTATATATTTAAGAAGGGGTAGAAATATTTTTGTTTAGAGGGTCCTTCACTAGCATTTTTATTAAGGTCTACCACTTCTTTGGACAACTTGTTGACCAATTTGACTACACTATCTAAGTCTTTCATTATTTTTTTAGGCGGTGTGCTTAGAAGTGAATGCTTCTTACCAACTATTTAATTTTCTTCAGTTGTGGAGTGGTTACGTAGACAAAAAATTTCCTTTTCCACTTCCTTGGCCCCTTCAAACTTTTTTAGTAGATTTGTTTTACCACCTCATCTGAAAAACATGCCTAAGGAGGGTTGTAAGGACAAGGCACAATATTATACAATTGATTCCACAACAACGGTGGTATCTACAAAAAAACGTTTTTATGATAATGGTGAAACATTGACTGAATTATTTTACTTTATCTTTCTTCTCCATTTCAAGAGAAACCAATTATTTGAATAACATTGTAGGGGTTTTCTCTTCCTTGAAATATCTAATAAAATATTTCTCAAAATTGTCCCAACTTTTTATGGATTCAACTAAAAGGTTCTATACCATGTGGATGCATTATTCTTGAATTAATATGGGAAAAACCTACAAAATACATATTCATGTTGAACATTGAGAAGTCAGACTACTAAGTAAAAGTTCTTGATGTGATATTCAAGAGAACATGACTTGTTTGTATCAAATTTGGGCAAGCATCTTTCTGGATGTTTGGGAAAATCATGCATCTATCCAAGAATATTGAACTCTTTCCGATACATCCATGCAGGAAAGGGATTTTGATTTCCATACGTATTGGGGCTTCCTTTAGTATCTTTTTTGGATTTGTAATGTTCTTCAGAACCAGAACTGAGAGGGGTAGATCCCGAACAAGTAGGGGGAATTTTGGATAATGGATGATGTATCTTTTGGAAGGATACCTTGACTAAATATTCAATAGAGTAGACGAGAACATTGGAGTGGTTAATGGGTATTCGAGTATCTCTTCTCGTAAGTAATGAAAAATTGAAAGTTAAGCGGCCAATCAATTAAGGAGTAGGTGATTCACAGAGTTTTAGAAAACAATACATTTCAAACAATGTACCAAGTGTCGGGATTTGTTTCAATACTTCTAGATGCGGGTCCTTCAAATGCGGGATTAATATATTTGAAATGGATTTCCTACTCAGGAATTTCCTCTAAGGTTGGGAAACGATTCAGTGGATGATGTTCATTGGGTATGTTATCATAATTTTGGCCACATGAATACGAGTGCTACCTCTAGCCATATAATTCAGGCCCTCCTTCTACGACCTATTTCTATTGGTGCAAGAAAAATTCCCTTCAACAAATAGGGGTGCTCATTGGTATGATTCCCCAATTAGACTTCACGCCATATAGATTAAGAGACACATTCAAATTTTGTCAAAAACATCACTAAATTGAGGGTGAATGAATGGTTTAAATACAAGGGGTGTAGATGCAAACAAAACTAACTCGGGAAAAATAAACCTATTATATCCTATCCTAGCTAGAAACAACTAAAGGGGGTTAATGAACATACAAAAATATTAGTAATCCATGCATTAAATTTCATTCATATAACTTTAAGAAAAAAAGAAATATTAATAACACGCATATATGAAAGCATAACCAAATAAGTCTCAACTATGCATTCATAAATCTAAACCTGCTCATGATATTAGAACAATTCATAAAAGAGAAAGAAAATAACTACATATTTTGTTTTTCCACAAAAGAAACGCCTATCTATGCAAATAAATCCTTACAACATTTCAAGGAAGAAAGTCTTTCACTTAAAAAAATTTCAAAGTAAGAAAACTACTAGAAATCAAAGCATTTCTCTCAGTCAAAAATGTCCTCGAGGGACTCTCAATATTATACTTAGAAAAAATAGTTTTCCCAAAATTACAAAGCTGAAAAGACCCTTCAAAATGAGTCTCTTGTGGTTTTTATAATTTCCTAAGTAAGTACCGATTGTGTCTTCTTCAATTCTTCAAGAACCTGTTACTAATTTATTCATCTTCCCCCTTCTCAGTTTTCTTACATTATTTATAATAAAGACAAAGTGGATCTAATGATGATAAAGGGGAAATAATTTTGAATTTCCCCAGATGGTATTTTATTTAAATTTGTCTTTTATGTAAGATGACCATACTTCGTGATGTCCAATTATTGATATGATCCTACGCTAGAGTAAGGATTCATAGAAACATTGTGGTATGTTGTGTTTTTTGAAAAAGTTTTCATATCCCTAGTTAGATTTACCACAAAGGATTGGATCATGTTTTGGGATCTTTTTGGTTTTATAAAATGATCGTTCATTAAATCAACCATCATTTTGGATGGGGAATGTAATGTAATTCCTTCTCCATTTGGAATGTAATGTAATTTTTATGGTGTTAATTCATTGTATAATATTAGAACTCCACACTTAAGCATGCTTGGGCTAGAGTAGTACTGGGATGGGTGACTTCTCGAGAATTCCTAGTGTTTCACATGCGTATGACATTTTGTAAACTTAGAGAAATTTATCCCACACACATCATGGTAATTATTCTCTTCTCTCTCTCTCTCTCATATATAATTGACATCAAAGAGGTCCTTTAATCATGCAATGGAGTGTGATGTAAATATTGTTGTGAATGAAGGGTAGCCAAGATATCTTTCTCTTCATAGATAACCTATCTACCCCATTCTAGTCATTTTGTATTTTACAGTGTTATGTTATTTTATACATTAATATAAGTTGGGTTTGACTATATTTATGTGTTCTCTAGTATATATTTGTTCGTATCGCATTTGTTCTAAAAAAATCCATATCAATGGTATTAGAGCAATATTCTCCTTGTCGTTTCTCAAAGCATGTCCTTAAAGAGGTCAGGGTATAGAGAGTTGGTCATTGATATAGTTTTACTTGAGTACAAATTCTCTCTCCATCCCAAGTGACCTCCCATGGTGGAAGAAAAGAGAGATGGAAAAGTGAAATATCCTCTCAAGACGTTGCTCGAGGAAGCCCTTATGCGAAAAAGGAATGAAATGATGGAAAACATTTCTTTGATCCTTCGATGACTACTGATAGTGGTCGAGGCATATTAAAAAAATGGTTCAATGTACAATTCAAGGTACAATTAAAGGTTCATATCCCCTTATTTGAAGGTCAGATAGATGAAGATGCTCTAGAAAAATGTTTGAATCTACTAGAAGATTATTAGTCTGCCCAAAAGTTCCCCAAGAGAAACAAAAACACCTTCATACTCCTTAAATCCCTTTCCCATGTTAGATATTTATGGGAAGGTTACTAGGATAAGTACACCATGGATGAATCTATGCCATTTGGGAGAGAAACCACTTGGGTGGACCTTGTATATTCCCTCAAGGACAAGTTCTACCCTATCAAAAACTATGATGACTAGTACATGAGATGGATGAATCTACGTCAGAAAAGAGACCATACAGTGCCATATAGTACACTCACATATTTCATACCTTGCACTCAAATATAGGTATCAAAGAATCCATGCAACACTTGGTTTTGAAGTAACATAGTGGTTTTCATAGGTACATTCAAACATATATGGATTTATTGAACATCTCTTCACTGGTAGATGGTTATTGATATGTAATCAAAATTGAATATAAATACAAGCAGTGGAGTAAGAGGAAGTTTAGGTTTTCAAATATGCCACAAAAAAGGCATGGAAAATGAAACCCTAACTCACTTAATGAAGGACAAAGAAAGAAGAGTAAATATCAAGAAAATCAGTTCAAGAAACCGACTAAGAAGGGCGATGGGAAGTCTAAGAAAGACACCAAAAAGTGGTTTAAGTTCCACAAAATCCCCTAGCACAACATCAATTTATGTCGGTTGAAATAATCATTGGTCACCGAGAAAAAAGAAAAAGAATCAAAACCTGACTTGGAATTTGATTTATAGCATAATAAAGGGAAAGGAATAATTGATGCATCGCCCATTTCTACCTTCACATCCAAAACAATACACCTAGAAGAACTCAAGGATTCTGAGGAGGGGGGCCACCTCTTCTACTCATAGATGTGGGAAAAGGGGACCCCACTACATTTCATTATTGACAATGGGAGTTAGAAGAACCTTATCTCAACCAAGGTTGGAAAGATATTGAAGTTGTCAATATTGACACACCCCCAAGCATACATCACCATATGGTTGAGTCAGGGATGAGACATTCACATTAGCCAAAAATGCCTCATGTCCTATGACATCAAGTCCTTCAAGGATGATGTATTGTGTGATGTTTCCCCACTTGAAATATGTGATGTTATTTTAGGAAAACCATATATGTGGAAACATCATGCTATCTATGAGTCTAAACCGCATAGTTTCATTTTAGTTCTAAGAGGTTGACTCTATAACGTACCACAGGTATATCCGACTACTTCCACTTCATGGATCTTAGAAAAAAAGTGTTTCAAAGTAATATCTCAAACCACAAATTTTTCCCTCTTCATGATACATATAGAAGGTGAACAAAAGGTCACTATGACTGCTATAGACTCATTATATCCAGCAGAAGCAGATCGACAAAATTGTAAAGGAGCACAAAGATATTTTTTCTTCACCTAGGGGGGTGCCTTTGTCTTACCACATCCTTCATTCCATTGAATTGGTTCTTGGTTTTCACTTACCCAATGTTCCAATAGATAGACACTCCCTTCTAGATAATGACTTTCTTCCATATGTTCAACATAGCTCTATTGGCCATGACCCTTTTTAGGTGTTCTTGGGGTTACAACCATTATCCCCCATTGATATATATCTTCTTTCTACATATGCACTAATATATTCCTCCCACACTTAGACAAAGGCATATCTTGAAACCATATTTGTTTAATGGGTCCAACGCCTCCACTGACAGGTTATTGACATACTTACACATGCTAAGTACAAGCATGACAACTACTTCAACAAGGCATGCAACTCACCAAAGTTTAGATTAAAAAATGTTTTCCTCATCTCCAGAGGGAAATTGATGTAATGGGGACCATTAATTCCTAAGGGGGGAAGATTTATATAGGTGGATTGTGGTGGCCATCCACCTTCTCCACTAAATCAACATTTTTGAGCCTGTGGTTTTGATAAACCATGACATTCACCCGTTTGATGGGGAATGTAATGTAATTCCATATCAATTTGTAATGTAATGTAAATCCTACAATGTTAATCCGTTAAATCCCATTATAACTCCACATTTAAGTGTGCTTGGGCTATATTAGTATTGGGATGCGTGACCTCCCGAGAATTTCTAGTGTTTTACATGCCCATGACATTTTTTAAACTTATACCACTTTATCCCACATGCATCATGGGAATTATTCTCCTTTCACTCTCTCATATATAGTCGAGGTGAATGAATTTCTTTAAGCATGAAATGTAGTTTGTTGTAAATATGTTTTAAAATGAAGCGTAGCCAACATCTCTTTCTCTTCAGAGATAATCTACCCCATTCTATCTATTTTATTCATTAATATAAGTTTGGTTTCACTTTATTTACGTGTTCTATGCTATAGTTTTTTCCGTATCTTGTTTCATTCTCAAAATGAGATACAAAAAAATTTTATAGAAAAGAACACATAAATACAGTGAAAGACAACTTCTATTAATGAATAAAATAGCAGAACAAGAGAATTTGTTTTTCTTATCTATGAAGAGAAACAGATGTTTGCTATGCTTCATTTGCAACAAGATTTACATCACACTCCATTTCATTATTAAAGGACCTCCTTCACCTTGATTATATATGACACAGTGAGAGGAGAGTAATTAACACAATTCTTGTGGGATAAATTGGTCTAAGTTTACAAAATTCGATAGGTATGTAAAACGTGAGGACTTCCAAGGAGGTCATTGATCCCATTACTACTCTATCCCAATCACACTTAATTGTAGAGTTCTAATGGGATCCACGGAATTAAATTTGTAAGAATTACATCACAATACAAATGGATATGGAATTGCATTACATTTCCCATAAAAAGGGTGAATATCATGGTTTATTAAAACCATAGGCTTGGAAACGTTGATTCAGTGGAGAAGGTAGATGGTCACCAAGATCCACCTGGATCATTTATCTCTTGCACCATGTTTTTTATATTTTTCTTAGATTCCTATGTGAAGGAGACACCAATTGAGGTAATCTAGAGAGGATCACATCTAATATTTTTTATTACATCTACTTCAGTCATCATCGATAAAGGGGCTAACCCAAACACTGGTAATTTCCTAGTTCTTTGCAAAATTATTTTTCCAAAGTCTTTGTAAAATATGAAAGGATTCGTCCCCTAGGTGTAGGACAGTCGGTGACGGAGTGTGTTGTTAAGCCACTCCGTGATGTTAAAGTCACCGGTTCAAAACCTGTGGGGACAAAAAATCCAACCATGTTAAGGGTTGGTGTGGCTCAGGCCTAGTGCAATCCCTGGGTGATTTTGATGGCTTAGATGCCCTTGAGTCGTGGTTTCTCAAGCCACAGGTTAATCATGTAGCCAACAAGTTCCGCACAAATTAACAAACAAAAAAAAATATGAAAGGATTCATATTGTCCACCTTTCATGCCTTTGATGGTGTATATTCCCCCAATCCCAACATTCCCAATGGAAAATTTCCTCCGGTGAGAGGGATATTATTGTTGGAATATTGGTCGTTGTCATTGATGTCAACCCTATTCATGGGTTTTGGACCACAAGATTGATGAAGGTATTTGGACATAAAGGACAATGCACATGCAGAAACAACACCCATGGATGGATATTATACATCAAGTTGTTTCCGTTGGTATGTGGCACATCACGTGGATCATCATGGTTGAGGAGAAATGAATTTTTGAAGATGACAAAGTGAATTGAAGAAGGAAATACATGTAGGCCCCGAAGATAATTAAAGAAAAGAATTACAAAATAAGAAAGTGTTAGGTCGGCCCCAATGTTAAAAGGAAGTGACATAAATAGTATAAATAAATATCATTATACATTCATTTGATACATAAGTCAAATTTTAGAGGAAATCAGAAGTAAAGAAGGCCAGATTTCAAGTGAAGATGAAGTCTTTTGGTGATGTGTTCTAAGTTATGTTATTTTCAGGTCATCTTACCATTTTCACTATAACGTTTTTTGTAGAATGATTAAAATGGTGAAATTGATATGGTATTGATAAGAAATATCAAGGTACCCATGGTAAAAGTTTCATCTCTTGATTGATTACAATTATGGAGATACACTTTGTGGAAGATAAGGTTTTTGACTAGTCCTGAAGCTAGTCAATAAACAAGTGTTCCAGGTAAAACAGTCATAACTTATTCATAGAGAATCCAAATGAAGTGGGACAAATTGCATTGGAAATAGTACATACTTTAGTTTCTTGTGTGCAATTTTCATAATACAACATTAAATATTGAGCATGAGGCATTCTGTAAACGTTCAGTCTCGTGAATAAACCAGAATTGAACAAGGTCTACCATTCTCTCTATAATTTATTTTTGGGGAGGATTCAAGGAGTGAAACTTGGAGATGTTTCATAGAATGTATTGAGTAATATTATATACAGGAAAAAATTATTCCAAGAATTGAAGAATTTTAGAAATTGAAGAAGTCTCAGGAAGCATTATCAGGTTCTATGTGATGGTTGGTTGATGGTGATGATTTAATGTAAAGTTTTATTATATCTCATATATTCTTGGGTGAAAGGAAGGGGCAAGGATGGAGAGTTCAAATATCTCTTGATATTGGATTATTGTATCTTCCTCTTGGAGTTTTATCCCTCCCTTTACATTTGGAAGTTGTAGCTACCTTTGGAAGTCATTACTTCCCTTGAACAATAACTATTGATTATTTCTCATATATTCTGCATGGTGTATTGTGGTCTATTGGTGTAACTCTTATACTATTGTTCATTGCTCATTGGATATAATTGAATGGTTTAAGTATAAGTTGAAAAAGGTTTAAAATTGTACTTGATACTGACTCACCCCCTTCTGAGTATCAACAATTGGTATCATAGCAGGTTACCTTCAATACAGTTTAACCACTTGAAGGAAGATCCTATGCAGAAATGGAAGACAACATTACAAACGAGATTCCACCATTTGATGGAATCAATTTTGAATAATGGAGTAATAGAATGGAAACTTACGTAAAATATATTAGGGAAGATGTTGGTTTCTCAGTTGCTTTAGGATATAATGCTTTGAAGAAAACAAAGACTGCAGCTCAAAAGGAAGCAAAAAGTAATAACAAATTGGCAATACATACCATCCCGAATGGATTTACAGATTTAGTGAAATCCAAGGTGGGATCATGTGCATCAGAAAAAGAGCTTTGGGACAAGATACAAGAACTTTATGCAAGGGAAGAAGCAACAGAAAAAGAAGAAGTTGAAGCAAATTACAACATCTCATATTTCAAAGAATAAAATAGAGGTCAATTCTTTTTCTTTAATTGTGAAGGAGTAGGACATGTTGAATTTGACTGTCCTCATCCAAGGATTGAAAGAGATGACACTAAAAAAGAAAATTCCAATGAAAAAGAAGAAAATCAGGAAGCAGAAATGATTCAATAAGAAGATGAGAATCTTAAAAAAATGAAGCATGTTGAGATTGAAAATAGCAAGCTCAAAGACACACATAGAAAACTAAAAAGTGAATTGAGTAGTTATGAAAAGACAGTTGTAAGATTGAAGAAACAATTAGAATACTTTGAGAAACTAAGAGAAGAAACCATTTCCTTGAAAACTCTACTCAAAGAAGAAAGAAGAATAGGAGAAGTAAAGAAGGTCCAAATGATGAAGAAAGAAAAATATTGTGGGAAACTTTAACAAGAAGTTGTCTCATTGAGGAAGAGATTAAGAAACTCTAAAGTGCCAAAAGAATTAACACATTTTGGATGCATGGGTGAAACTTCATACAAAGAAAATGCAAATACCAACAAGAAGATTGAAGAAATCTCTAAACAGACAGTTTATGAGAAGTGGACCAGGATACCGGAAAGAAGGAATGATTACAAAAGAGATGAATATCCAAGAAGACCTCCTACCTTCAGTAATCAAAGAATCTTCAATCAGTATGAAGGAAACTACAGAAGAGTATATCATGAACCCATATGGACTACATCACAAAGAAGGTCACTTACTCCAAGGTATCAAAATTTCTTTCTTGGTCATTGTTATACTTGAAAACATTTTGGACATAAGGAAATTAATTGCAGAATCAATGAAAGGAACAAATACACAAGAAACATGAATGGTGTAAATATAAGATATGGAAATAATCATGGATTTTTCAATAGAAGTTATAATTCATTTTCTCCATTGATGGAAAAAAATAATGTATGCTACAAATGTAATTATCTTGGTCACAAAGCATGAGATTGCATGTATATGAATAAAAATGTCCCTATGCCAACCACAGTATGGAGAAGGAAAGAGTTTCCAAACAATGAATATTGTCGAATAGAATTCACCGCTGAAAAATCTAAAGAAGAATATGAATGGTACATAGACAGTGGATGTTCTTCGCACATGACAGAGGATCAAGACAAATTCATCAGCTTGAAGAGAAAGGGTGGCAATGTTGCATTTGGAGATGAATCATCTGCCAAAATACTTTGAGAAGGTGTAGTAGATCTTGGAAGAAAAAATGTGAAAGCAAAGAATGTCCTATTGGTTGAATACTTGAAGCATAATCTACTCAATATTAGTAAAATGTGTGATCAAGGATACACTCTTATGTTTGACTTCCGAAAATCTAAAATCAGAGAAAATAACTTAGGAAGATTGGTTGCAACTCCAACAAGAAGACCGAACAACATATA
Source organism: Picea glauca (assembly GCA_000966675.3). Taxonomy (NCBI): domain Eukaryota; kingdom Viridiplantae; phylum Streptophyta; class Pinopsida; order Pinales; family Pinaceae; genus Picea; species Picea glauca. The sequence goes on along the minus strand of JZKD02S1123267.1, from coordinate 17,964 downwards.
CATCCTATACATGAAGAATATAGAGAATACAAAAGCCACACAAAAGGATTCCAAGGAAGAAAAAGTCCCAAAGACCAAAAATAAGGATGAAGTATTATTGAGTGCCACATGTTCAGGGGAAGAAGCCCTAAAGAAGAGAGTTACCTTTTGCCATTAAACTCAGGGGGATAAAGCCCTACCATTTTTCATTGATTTCAAAGGGGGAGATAAATTGGGATCATGATGAAAGGGGGAGCATGCGTGTTACCATCAATGACAAAGGGGGAGATTGTTGGAAGATTGGTTGTTGTCATTGATGTCAACCCTAGTCATGGGTTTTGGACCACAAGATTGATGAAGGTATTTATACATAAAGGACAATGCACATGCAGATACAACACCCATGGATGGATAATATACATCATCTTGTTTCCGGTGGTATGTGGCACGTCATGTGGATCCTCATGGTTGAGGAGAAATGAATTTTTGAAGATGATAAAGTGAATTGAAGAAGTACATGTAAGTCTTGAAGAGAATTAAAGAAATGAATTAAAAAATAATAAAGTGTCAGGTCGACCCTAATGTTAAAAGGAAGTGACATAAATAGTATAAATATATATCATTATACATTCATTTGATACACAAGTCGAATTTCAGAGGAAATGAGAAGTAAATAATGTTGATACTGAGAGGGGAGTGAATCAGTATCAAGTACAATTTTAAACATTTTTCAACTTATACTTAAACCATTCAACTATCTCCAATGAGAAATGAACAATAGTATAAGAGTTGCACCAATACACCACAATACACCATGCACAATATATGATAAATAATCAATAGTTATTGTTCAAGGGAAGTAATGAATTCCAAAGGTAGCTACAACTTCCAAATGTAAAGGGAGGGANTCCTTCCACCCAAGAATATATGAGAGATAATAAAACTTTACATTAAATCATCACCATCAACCAATCATCACAAAGAACCTGATAATGCTTCCTGAGACTTCTTCAATTTCTACAACTATTCAATTCTTGGAGTACTCTGATCCTGTATATAATATTACTCAATGTATTCTCTGAAACTCCTCCAAGTTTCACTCCTTGAATATTCCCCAAAAAGAAGTTATAGAAAGAATGGTAGACTTTATTAAATTCTGGTCTATTCAGGAGACCAAACTTGTACAGAATGCCCTGCGCTCAATATTTAACATCCAATTATGAAACCCTCACACAAGAAACTAAAGTCCGTACTCTTTCCAATGAAATTTTTCCCACGTCATTTGGATTCTCTATGAAGAAGTTATGACTGTTTTACTCAAAACACCTATTTATTAACTAGCTTTAGGACTGGTCACAAACCTTATATTCCACAGAGTGTATCTCCATAATTATAGTGAATCAAGAGCTTAAATTTTTACCAGAGGTACCTTGATATGTATTCTCAATACCATATCGATTTCACCATACGAATCGTTCTAGAAAATTTTTTATAGCAAAAATGGTAAGATGACCTGAAAATAACATACCTTGGAACACATCACCAAAAGACTTCATCCTCCGTTGAAATATGGCCTTATTTTCTTCTTATTACCTCTAAAATATGAATTATATCAAATGAATGTATAACAATGTTTATTTATACTATTTATGTCACTTCCTTTTAACATTAGGGCCGACTTGAAACTTTCTTCTTTTGTAATTCTTTTCTTTAATTATCTTCAAGGCCTACATGTACTTCCTTCTTCAATTCACTTTGTCATCTTCAAAAATTCATTTCTCCTCAACCATGAGGATCCACGTGATGTGCCACATACCACTGGAAACAGCATGATGTATACTATCCATCCATGGGTATTGTATCTGCATGTGCATTTTCCTTCATGTCCAAATACCTTCATCAATCTTGTGATCCAAAACCCATGACTAGGGTTGGCATCAATGACAACAACCAATCTTCCAACAAATAAGGTCGTATTTCAAGGGAAGATGAAGTCTTTTGGTGATGTGTTCTAAGGTATGCTATTTTCAGGTCATCTTACCATTTTTTCTATAAAAAAATTTCTAGAACGATTCAGATGGTGAAATTGCTATGGTATTGAGAAGACAGATAAAGGTACCTGTGGTAAAAGTTTCATCTCTTGATTCACTACAATTATGGATATACACTTTGTGAAATTTAGGTTTTTTTACTAGTCCTAAAGCTAGTCAATAAACAAGTGTTCCAGGTAAAAAAACGATAACTTATTCATAGAGAATCCAAAATAAGTGGGAAAAATTGAATTGGAAACAGTACGGACCGTAGTTTCTTGTGTGCGTGTTTCAGAATCTAATGTTAAATATTGAGCACAGTGCATTATGTAAAAGTTCGGTCTCTTGAATAAACCATAATTGAACAAGGTCTATCATTCTCTCTATAACTTCTTTTTGGTGAGGGTTCAAGAAGTGAAACTTGGAAAAGTTTCAGATAATATATTAAGTACTATTATCTATAGGATCAGAGTATTCCAAGAATTTAATAATTGCAGAAATTGAAGAAGTCTCAGGAAGCATTATCAGGTTCTATGTGATGGTTGGTTGATGGTGATGATTTAATGTAAAGTTTTATTATCTCTCNAGCTACCTTTGGAAGTCATTACTTCCCTTGAACAATAACTATTGCTTATTTCTCATATATTGTGCATGGTGTATTGTGGTGTATTGGTGTAACTCTTATATTGTTGTTCATTTATCATTGGATATAATTGAATGGTTTAATTATAAGTTGAAAAAGGTTTTAAATTGTACTTGATACTGATTCACCCACCTCTCAGTATCAACAATTATTTGGCGATCCCGAATTATCTATTGGAAATACTAGAACAACTGAGAGGAAGGGTGAATCAGTTGTTCATAAGCTTAAACAATTTTATCCCTTTTAAATAATTATTAAGATTTCTTCATGTGTCATCAACCAATCATACAGCATATGGAAAGTAAGAGTAAAGATCATCAGTCACACATAAAATACACACAGAGACAGTTTTTCACGAGGAAACCCATAAAGGGAGAAAACCTCTTCTTCTTCGAAATGATAGGCAATCTTTTTTTGTTCTGTACATCATTTACAATTGAGCACCAACTCAATGTGAGGCTGCTACCTATGTTTTACAAGCTGCAACTTGTTTGAGAGATCCAACTCTCTGATTTCTCTAGCACCCACTAGAAGGAAGCACCGACTCCTTGAAAACTCCAGCACCAACTGGATGGAAGCACCAACTTCCAGTTACCCAGGCTCCAACCTACATAACAGAGAACATCTGTTCTGCCTAGCACCACCCTGCCACCCTAGTTTCTCTGGCTGCAACTAGATGGAAGCTACAACTTCCTATGTTCAAGCACCCAATTGAACTTCTGAGGACAATAGTCCTCTCGAGCACCTCCCAACCTCCCAAGGATATCAATGATAAAATAAAAATTCAACTTTACAGATAAATCAGTTCATACCAATTTTACTTTGTTCTGTAAATCTTGTCTTCTGCTGCTTGCTATATCATTCTGCTCTGCTTCTACTCTGCTCTATTGTTCTGCTCTGCTTCAGATCTTCTCTATCATTCTGCTCTGCTTCAGCTCTGCTCTATCATTCTGCTTATCAATGAGACTTTTTCTTTAACTCCTTCTCCTTTATCCTTTTGCTTACTATTTCGTTCTTCTTCCTTGCAGAACAACCAGCCCCCTACAATGTCACTCCTTTTCTTTTATACATTCTGCTATGACGGTTCCACT
>JZKD02S1123267.1:0-14211 GCA_000966675.3 Picea glauca | reverse complement strand
AGCACCTCCCAACCTCCCAAGGATATCAATGATTAAATAAAAATTCAACTTTACAGATAAATCAGTTCATACCAATTTTACTTTGTTCTGTAAATCTTGTCTTCTGCTGCTTGCTATATCATTCTGCTCTGCTCTATCGTTCTGCTCTGCTTCAGCTCTGCTCTATCGTTCTGCTCTGCTTTATCTCTGCTCTATCATTCTGCTTATCAATGAGACTTTTTCTTTAAATCCTTCTCCTTTATCCTTTTTCTTACTATTTCTTTCTTCTTCCTTGCAGAACAACCAACCCCCTACAATGTCACTCGTTTTATTTTATACATTCTTCTATGACGGTTCCACTTCCCATCTCCTTTGGCAAGAACAATGACAACTCTCTCAGCAACTGAATCGTCATCTGAAACGTTAACTAATTCTTCATAATGAGTCTGTTTCACTAATAGAAATCATATTCAGTCGTTAACTGTGAGAGAGAACAATGACCCTCCGATCAATATTTGATCCAACGGTTCAGATCCAATCGGGATTTCACCATCGTGATTTCGGCATTTGCGATGTCACTAATCACAAGTCCTTCGGACTCACAATTCTCTGATTCCCGATGCCTCCTTTCCACGTGCTAGCCCTGCTAAGCTTAGCTTTCGTTCAACATGACCTTCACTTCGTGACCACACCCTTATGTCTCTCTAGCGGGGTTTTTGGCGTTTTGAGTGACGATATGCGCACGTACTCGGAACACCCAAAACTCCGATGACGAGAATCAACGGTCCACATCTCTTTCTTTCTTTAACGGCTAAGATCAATTCGTGAAATCGCATATCGCGATTTCGGGTTTCTCATTGTCAAGAGATTTTGACATTGCAAAGTGCCGATTCCCGATTCCCGATTCTTCATGCATAGATTCAATGGTTCAGATCACTCTCAGATTAGATCGAGATTTTGCACATTGCGATTACTCCCACTTCTCCTTGTTCTTTAAAAGGCATGCAGATTATCTTTGATCCAACGATGATCGGGTCTTGCGCTTGAATCCAATAGTTACTGAGTCATATCCACAACCATACCAATACTCGCACTCCACGTAGAGATTAAACGGTCCAGATCATTCTTTCTTTAACGGCTACGATCAAATCGTGAAATCGCATATCGCGATTTCGGTGTTTTCGTTGTGATTGAACACGGGACTCGTGAAACTCCGATTCCCGATTCGCCGATGAGCATAACTCCGAAAATTCTCTATCCTATGCCACCTGTCCTTGCGAATGGACGATCCCTAATCCTTCGGGATTTCACCTCTGCACAGTAGGACTTAACCCCTGTGCTTAACCTCTGTGCAGCTTCTGAAGATTTGACGGCTATCGGCCTTTTGGGAAATTTAAATGGGATCCAACGGTCACTGGATCTCTGTCTTCCTTTTTCCTCTGTAAGCTCTTGTTGCACGCGTTTTCTTCAATGATGTTCCTCCTGAGCTTTAACTTCCAAATCACCACGGGGTTTTATCCTTCTTATCCTGTTGTCTCCACTGTTTCCATTAATGACAACAACCATCAACACATATTTGTTGCTTGTTCAATATTTGCCAACAATATCCATATCCATGGGGTCCATGTTACTGCCTCTTTCTTCTTCCTATTTCTTTTGTTATTCTCCCGCTATTGTTTCTTCTTCTTGATCTACTTTATATTTCGTTGCTACTTATAATTTGGCATGTATTACCTCTTATTGTCTTCTGTGTTCATAATTTTCTTCTTTTCTTTTATTTTATTCCTTTTTTTTTGTTGCTTCAACAACTTATCCTAATTTCCTCTTCCTTTCCTCTTCGTATCTCTTCTTTGTCTCTTGTTTCTCTTTCTTATTTTTTTTTTTCCACTTCCTTGGCTGCCTCTTCCTCTTTCTTTTTCTTCTCATGTTCAACTTTCAACGAATATTCTTCTTCTTTCCTTTTCACTTCTGCTTCTCTATCTTTATTCTCATATTATATCACACCTCTATGCTGAGAGTTGATCCCTCTTTTAAATATCACTTCATTATAAGTCTTATCCATTCTATCTATTTCTTCCTCTTCTCTAGTTTCTAACTCATATGTCCACCAATATTTGTAGTTGTAGTAGTGTAGACCGACAACTCTATAAGGATCATGCCTACATAATATTTCTTCTCCGAAATGGAAACAAGATAAGGTGTTTACCTCTTCTTAGGGTTCCTTGATCTCCTTGAAGGGATATGAAACCTCCCAAAGTGGTAGATGTGCCCATATTTATTTATTATCCCTACATGGGCATGTGCCTCCTTCATGTATGATGACTTGGTAAGTGATTTCCCAAAACACCATATTGTCTAGGACAGATTTAGGAAATATGTGAGGGTCCTTCATGGTCCCATAAACTATTATGTATGTGTCATATTATATTAGTTTCCAATCACCTACTTGTCCCACAAAAACTCAATCCTTATCAATCATACAGGGCGTTGGTGAGTAGAAAAGGAGCGCGTACAGGGGAATTAGGAATTCCTCACAGATCTTATGATATTTGAATATCTACTTGATCCATGACAATAATTTTCACTAAATGTGAAAGGGAGAATCAATTGGTTTCCAAGTCCACCCTATCCCTTGATAAGCCTGAATTACACAGATTATGTCTAGAAGATAGGAAGACATGTCGAAACTAGGAAAATTCACGGAAGCCATATGATGGGAATCAATGATTTCTTCTTTCATCATCGAGGATAGGATGTATACCCAGTTAAATGAAGACCTTGATAATGTGACAAAGTGAATTGGGGGAACCTAAGTTATCTCTAATTTATGAGCATCTTGTTCCCTGTAGAGTTTGCATACCATCATTGTGACCTATTGGTATGGAAACATGAGAGTGTTGGTAGGACACTCATTCAAAGTCTTGGTTTTGAAGTGTTTTCCATACTTGTACCAATCCTTCAAGAGTTCCTTTGGATTATAACATATTTTATTCACCAAATCATCATCTAAGACTTTTCACCCTTCTTCTATATGATAGAAAGATGTGATAGTAGAAGGATGAAAGGATCCCACTAGTCAGCCTTCTTCATTAATTATGTGTATAGTTTCCATATTTGTGCATTTCACTATCCATGAGATAGTTTATGCACGGGGAAATATTGTTGCGTGGGATACCAATTTTTACATATTAGTCTTCTTGATGGCTTTGAACACCTCAAGATCTTGATCTTTCTTCGATGATTAAGGAAATGTCCGATAGTTGAACAATTGATATATGTCTCCCCATTTGAAAGTAGTCTACTTATCAATAAGACACTTGGTGTCATCATATACTGCACTGCACCTGGTGTTTCAATTTCCTCTTCCTCATATTTGGGTGTAGGAGCTTCTTCAATGAGGGCCTTCTCTAGACTTTGGGCTCCTCTTCTTGGCGGAGACATAATTAGACCTTTGATAGAAAATCATGATAATTCCACAAAAATCATTTTTTTTCCATATGTTGAAGTCACATTTAATAAATGAGCATGAAAATAAATTTTTAGTGCTTATTAACTTCATACGGGGAGAAATTTCAGAGATGGAAGGAAGTTTGCTGAGAATATAGGTGCTTATTAAAATGTTTGAGGAAATCAGTGAAAAAGTCATTTCCTAGACAATATAGGATGTATGAGAGGGGAGATGCCATTCCTCACCCATACAAAAGGATGTATGGGTAGGAAAATGTCATCCTTTATGGGGTATATGCAATTCCTCACCCATCATCGATACCAAATGTTGTATCGATAGGAACATGACATTCCTTTCCGATAGAACTGTTTTGCCTTACTCCAATTTTGGCTCGGCATGTTCAATGTTTGACTCTTCGAGCATCGGTTAAAATAGTTTCTTCTACTTGTTAAATTTATAGGTCACCTTACTTATGTTTCCAAGGTTAAAATAGAGGCTAGGGAGGGGAACACAACTAAAACTTCTGAAGTTTTCAATGCCTAGGTTTTTTATTGTCTCACAAGGTATTGAGAGAGGGTCGAGAGGAAAGGGAAGGGTCCTGATGGGAAAACGAGTGTTGAGTTTTCCTCCACTATGGATGTGTAAATATAAGGTTACTTTGTAGGGGCGAGTGAGATATTGTGATTGAGGGGGGTGGAAATGTGTTATCATGGTTTCCTCTCACCTTCCCCCCTTCCCTATTTGTTCATTCTCTAAATATTCAAAGGTATTTTAAAGAGAGATTACAGGAAGAGAGATTATAAGAAATCCCAAGAAACAAACCCTAGATTATTCTCCTTATACATAAAACCTAAAATGAGAAAAGAAAGACACGACATGAGGTTAGGTTTTGGGCATGCTTATCGATGATGAAGAGCATCGGGATGGAAATATTGGTGGTCAAGTGATCAATTATGTTGATGAGAAGGATTTTCCTTTTCTTGGGAGCTCGAGTAGTCAAATTGCAAACTCAAATGGGAAAACAATGTTTTAAAAGGATCTTAATGCTTTGAAAATAGATGTGAGGTGGCGAGTTGCATGTGAAAAGGGAGCAAGGGATATTATCACATCGAAAGAAAAAATATTTTTTACACAAGTGTGTTGGAGGGAGAAAGCAAATTCGCCTCCAATACATCGATCCTCAATGTGCATTTTCCCTTCGACACATGATCATGTGTATCTGTGAAAAGAAAAGGATGGAGCTTTGACATATTGAAAGAAAAATGAATATATGAATCCTATATGTCAGAGGAGAAAATATATTTTCATTTCTATGTATTGACAGGATGCAAAGATCTAGGTTTCAGTGTGTTGGAGCCCAAAAACAAATTTTCCTCCACTATGCCAGAGGAAGAAATACATTTTCTTCCAATGAAGACAATCAAACACAAAATATTCTAAGTGCTGGGTGCTTTAGTTGTATCAGTGAAGATATAAGGATTATGTCGATACAGAATGTGTCGATGGAGAATATCTATTTACCTCTATTGTATAAGAAGAAAACAAATATCTTCCATTGGTACATGTTGTATCGAGGGTCTAAGGAAGGTTAAGTTTCTTCAAGAAAATATATTGGGGAAGGATAAAAAAGGAGAGAAGTTGCTAAAATTGCAAAGAAAGGAAAAAATCCAAGTTCAACCAAATGACAAGAATCTTGAAAATTAGGAGGGTTCCCTATTCTTAAGAAACTGAGATAATGTCTTTTGAGATAAAGTTCTTAGAAAAAGGGAAGGTTTTGACGTAGAAACAATAGAAGGATATGTTATTTCCTCACATGGAGATTATTCCATGAATAAATTCACCCCTAAAATCCCAACCTATCCACATTAATAATTTTTTTATGCAGATGGCCAAATGAAAACAATTATGAACAACAACAACAATTCCATACAACACTTTCTACCACATCTATCACCTAGCATTATGATCCATATTTATGAGCGGAACGAAATGAAACACAGATTTATAATTTTAACACAGAGACATAATGAATACTAACAGATATACATTAAAACTTGACTTCTATTAAATAATAAATATGTTGAAATTGTAAAATGCATACTGAAACAAGCTTGCTAGAATGGTGGTAGCTTATCTTTGAGAAGAGATGTGGCAATTATGCTCATTCAAAAGAGCATGATTACAATGAGCCTTTGAAAGAATTTTTAAAATAAAAATAAATTCCAAAACCATAGAAATAAAAAAGCCTAACCCTAAGAGATGAAGTGCCAAAAGTCATGTGGGTCTCGTTGGGGTAAGTTGGTACATCAACTTCCTAGGGTCGTAACTTTTGCATACGATCTATGTTTTATCTGTACGATATCCCATTGGAAAGTTCTATCTGAGGAATACACATTTTTTCATAAAAAATTGACTGTGTTTATTGTTACATTGGGGAGATCCCTAAAAACGTTGTTTAGGGCCTCAAAACGGCCCTGAAAGTTCAAGACTCGAAAACTAGGAAAAAAATACCAAACTGAGAAACTGCTAAGATGATCCAGTTGGAATAGGTGGGTGGCGATCAATATCCACCTATATCAATCCTCTCCCATTAGGAATCAATTGTATCCATTGCATTGAGTTCCCCCATCAAGTGAGGAAATTTCTGTTGAATATGGCCCCAGGTGAGCCAGTTGCCTTGGTTCAAGAGCTACCCTGCTTTGACAACCTGATAAAGTTGTATCTTCTCTTGGCGAGTTTCCTTGACCTTTGTGTCCATGATATTATCATTGGATGCATGTTCCATGCATTCAGGGTTAATCTCTTTTGGTTTCAACTATTCTACTATCTTAGAGGTGTCCAATAATGGTGGAAAATATGGCCGAAGGAGGTCCACATTAAGTACTGGATGCAAGCTGAAGAAGGAGGGAATGTTGAGCTCAAAATTTTTATTAGGCATAACCTTGCTGATGGTGTAAGGTCCATAGTGGTGTGGATGAATCTTTTGAGGGGGACTTGTAAGGATTTCCTTTTGCAAGTGCAACCAAACTTTATATCCCACTTGAAAATTTTGTGGGACCTGATGTTGATCATGGCACTACTTGTATGTGGAATTGGACTTATGTAAAATATATTGAACATATTGGCAGATGTATTGGATCCACTCAATGAACCTGGTATCTTTTTCAGCTTTAGTTTGAGCATGGGATGAGTCTTCCTGGGTGGTGCAACATCCATGTGACCCAATGGTTGAAATCTCAACCCCACATGAAAGGGGATGTGGCTAGTTGAGCTATGTAGTGCTCTATTGTAGTTGTGTTGAACATAGGGATGACTCTCATCCAATGTGCAGGGATTCTTGGAATTGTGCATGGGCAGGATATGCACTATCATATAGTTGACTACCTCAGTTTGACCAGCTGTCTAGGGGTGGAAGGGAGTGGATTTGGTGGGCTTGGTGTCCAATCGTGACTAGAGGATCGACCATAATTTGTTAAAGAATCAACTATCTCGATCTGAGAAGATGGTTTTTGGTATCCCAAAATGTACCCATACTTGTTCAAAGAAGATCTTGGAAGTGGAATCTTACTTTGATTCTCTTCTTGTAAGCGTCCATAATCGCTATTTTAGAAAAAATGATCAACCGCCACAAAAACACAGTCATTTCCATGATTTTTTGATGGAAGGTCCAACATGTAGGACATCAAGATGGATTCCCAGGTCCTTTCAGGAGTAGGCAGAGGGGTGTACATTCCTATTTTCTTAATGACTGGTTTGGAAATGGCACATGTAGTGTAGGACCTGATATATGTGCTAACATCCTTTCGAGGTTTCGACCAATAGAAATGTTGTTGTAGCATTGTCACTGTCTTTTTTACATCGAAGTGTCCTACCATCCGATTATAGTGGGATTCCCAAATCATATTTTCTCACTCACTTAATGGAATTCATAGATGGCCCATATGGTACAAAAACCCATCCCAAATATGGAAATCAATGACATCTATGTTTTCTCCCAACATATGGTAGGTGGCGGAGAAGCAAGATCTCTCTCATAGAGTTGGCGCCACCCATAGGTCTTGTGGCCATAGGATTTTAGCACTGTAGTTAGTGTTGCAACTGGAGGGTGACTAAGGTAATCATCGACATGTTTGGTTCTTACTTTTTTATGCTTGATGTTGATATGGAACTATTGCAAGTATGTGGACCACTTCTGATGGCGGTCATTCTGCAATTTTATCTATGTATGCATGAACTACAACAATTTATGATCGATGTGGATGACTATCTTCTTCCCAAGAATGTAATGCCTCCATTGGCAGTAAGATTTCACAATGGAGTACATTTATTTGTGGTAAGTAGGTTACTTACAGACAACATCTAATAGTGTGTCACTATGACAGGCTACGAGGTGTCCATGATGAGTGAGAACCGCACCCTCAACATAATGTGAATCATTTGTCTCGATATCAAAGGTTTTTTGTAGGTCAAATAATGAGAGAAATTCAGCTCAGCACAAGTGTTTCTTCAAATAATCGAATGGTTTCTATTGTGATAGGCCCCACACTAAATTTTACTTACCACCACCCCTAATTACTTAGCTGAGGGCCCATGTAATATGGTAGAATCCTAGCATGAACCTGTAATGGAAATTGTCAAGTCCTAAAAAGATCCAAAGCTTAGTGAGCATGGTTGGGGATGGCTAGTCATGAATGACCTACATCTTGGCAGGTTCAACATGCACCCCATTCTCAACAATAATGTAACCTAAGTATAAGACCCTATCCATGATGAGGATCATTTTTCCAAATTTGTGTATACATTGTGTTATCGCAGAGTCTGTAGAACCTACTGAATATGCTGCAAGTGTTCTGCCCATGTATTTTTGTAGATGAGGATGTCACCGGGATAAACCACCGCAAAAGAATTGGTGAAATTCCACAATATATTGTTCATCATCCACATGAAATTTGTTGGGGAATTCGTCAAACCAAAGTGTTAGAAAAATAGGACCGCAGAGCAATAAAATAAAACAAATGTGGAAACAAAATAGAGAAGATACATAATACAATAGAGACATAGATTTACGTGGTTCACCCAGTGTGGGCTACATCCACCAGAGAAATTGCCAAGTCCTTCCTTTATTATTATCCAACAAATGAAGGGATACAACCTACAACAAAACCTATTGTAACTTCCTCTTCTTTCTCTCACAATATCCTCTCTTAGAATACAATACCCTCCATGATTCATAGCCACAATGCATTTCCCTCATAACAGAGGGTTTCCTTCTAGGGAAAAAAACCCTAACATAACTTCTATTGTTAGATCTGCAACCTTATAATAAATGGTCTAGATTTACAATGAAATTACAATATACATTTACAAGGCGATTTTTCCTTTGGATGCTTCTCCCCTGAACCCCCATCGGGAAACGCTACCCATGAACCCCCGTCAGGGGCCCTCTCTCCCCCAAACCCCCCAGTCGGGGGGATAACCCCCTGGACCTCACAGAGAGGGTACCCCCCCTCTGTACACCCCTGCGTGGAAGAGTGTACCAATGGTTGTTGAAAGAGGTACGACATGTTCAAGATTTAAGGAAAAATCTAATTTCAACAAGGCAATTGGCAAGTGAAGGTTGTGTATCCATATTTACATATAATACATGGAAGGTCATCAAAGGATCATTGGTGATAAAAAAAGGAGAGAAGGTAGGTACATTGTATTTATGTACTGGTAATACTGACTCTTCTATCTCTTTAGCTTCTACAGGATTGGATACAACATTGTGGCATCATATGCTAGGACACATGAGTGAGAGGGTATGCAGATACTACCATCAGGTCCCCATAGAGCAGACAAATGATTGGAAAACTTCCTTCAAGTCCAAATAAGGTGAACTCTGGCACTGTTTGGTCTCTTTCCTACTTTAGTGTGGTCCATATTGTATACAAGTCATCATAACTTCCAACATGGTAGTATTGTTCCTTAATAACATCCCTAAAGGAACCCCAAGTGGGTGAAAATGAAAATAATGTGGATCCCTCTATTTCCTTTTTCTCACATAAATTCTCACATCAATATTTGACATGGGGGACATCCTCAAGGAGTGCAAATGTAATATTTTCTCTATCAGAAAAGTTGTGGAAAAAAAAAACATTCTATAAGGTTTAACCATTTATTTGTATGACGTCCACATCTATTTGACCTTCAAATATAGGAATATAAAAAATTATTTGTAGCTTGAAGGGGGCGGCTCTTTTGCTTGAGGTATATGTGTCACTTGTCAGAAACCGTCAAAGGATTTTTGCAAATATTTCCATCATCTCATTCATGTGCCTCTCAAGGGTTTCCTTGAGTAAAATTTTGAAAGGATCTCCTATCCCATCATATTTCTTTTTTCCCACCATGGAAGGTTTCTTGGGCGTACGAGATCAGTTTTCCTCAAGAAAAGCAAGATCAATACCAAACTCTCTATATCCTAACCTCGTCGGGGACATGCACTAAAAATAATAAGGAGAAGACCACTCTGATACCACTGATTGAAAAAGTTGTGGACAAAAAAACCTTTCTAGAAGGTTTGACCATTTATTTGTATGACATCTGCATCTATTTGACCTTCAAATATAGGAATATAAAAATTGATTTGTACCTTGAAGGGGGAAGTGACTTCGCTTGAGGTAGTTTTGTCACTTTTTGAAAACCATCAAAGTATTTGTGCAAATATGTCCATCATCTCGTTCATGTGTCGCTCAAGTGCTTCCTTGAGTAAAATTTTGAAAGAATCTCCTGTCCCGTCATCTTTATTTCTGCCCACCATGGAAGGTTTCTTGGGTGTGCGAGAAAAATTTTCCTCAAGAGAAACAAGATCAAGACCCAACCCTCTATACTCTAACCTCGTCGGGGACATTCACTAAAAACGACAAGGAGAAATCCACTCTGATACCACTCATCCAGATTTATGAGAGGAACATAATGAAACAAAAATTTAAAATATTAACATAGAGACCTAGTGAATAATAGAAGAGAAAAAATAAAACTTCACTCCTATTAAATAAGAAATATGCCGAAATTGTAAAATGTAGACTGAAACAAACTTTCTAGAATGGTGACAACTTATCTCTAAGAAGAGATTTCATGGCTACAATCATTTGCAAGAATATGAGTACAATTAGGTTTAGAAAGAAGTTTTACAATAAAAATGAATGTGAAAACCCTATACATCCAAAAACCTAGACCTAGGAGAGGAAGCACCAAAAGTCATGTGGGTCTCATTGGGTTAAGTTGGTACATAAACTTCCTAGGGTCATAACTTTTTCATACGATCCTTTTTTTAGGTGCATGATAGCTCATTGGAAAGGTCTATCCAATGACTACACATTCGAACATCAAAATATAACTCCATGAATAATTCGGATATGGAGAGCCCTAAAAATGTTTTTTAGGGACTCAAAACAACCTTGGAAGTTCAGGACCTGAAAACTAGGAAAAAATTGCCAAATTGAGAAATTTCCAAGATGTGCCAGTTGGAATAGGTGGGTGGCCACCAATATCCACTTGAATCACATTAGTGTCTATATAATAGGATTTACTATCTAAAAAGAAATATGAAATATGCATTGCAAATTTAAGTATTACGTTGAACAAAGAATCATGATCAAGATTATACCCTTGGTTTGTAGAGTACATAGGATTACTCCAGATATAACAATTCTTGCATTGTTAACATCAATTGACAGGTACTCGATTATATTAATTGTAACAATCATTACTAACTTCCATCAAATCAATCACTAATTTGAGAGAGAAACAACCCATGGCACCATAATAGTAAGCAACATAATCCAAACATCATTTCTTGTCTCTCCACTAAATTTTTTGTTTTCTTTCTTTACTTACATTGAGAAATATGCATTATATTGTGAACACATTCCATTCCATTACTATATGTTTGGCACCATATAATTCTACATTTTTTCCAAATAGTTTGGTGAGTGCAATGAAATGACTACTATAGAGAATTTTATAGTAAAATCAAAGAACTAATAGAAGCCAATGTTGATACTAAGAGGGGGGTGAATTAGTATCAGGTACAATTTTAAAAACGTTTTCAACTTATACATCAACCATATTATATATTCAATTATATCCAATGAGCAATGAACAATAGTAGAAGAGTTACACCAATACACCACAATACACCGTGCACAATGTATGAGAAATAACCAATAGTTATTGTTCAATGGAAGTAATGACTTCCAAAGGTAGCTACAACTTCCAAATGTAAAGGGAGGGATAGACCTCCAAAAGGAAGATACAATCCTCCAATATCAAGAGAGGGTTGACCTCTCTATCCTTTCCGCTTCCTTCCATCCAAAAATATATGAGAGATAATAAAACTTTACATTAAATCATCACCATCAACCAACCATCACATATAACTTGATAATGCTTCCTAAGAGTTCTTCAACTTCTGCAATTCTTAACTTCTTAAAATACTCTGATCCTGTAGATAATATAACTAAATGTATTCTATGAAACTTCTCCAATTTTCACTCCTTGAATCCTCCCCAAAAAAGAATTATAGATAAAATGGTAGACCTTATTCAATTATGGTTTATTGAGGAGAGGTAACTTGTACAGAATGCCCCGCGCTCAATATTTAACACTAGATTATGAAATTCTCACACACGAAAAAAAATTCCGTACTATTTCCAATGCATTTGGTCTCACTTCATTTGGATTCTCTATGGATTAGTTATGATTTTTTTACCCATAACAATTGTTTATGACTAGCTTCAGGACTATTCAAAAACCATATCTTCCAAAGAGTGTATCTCCAAAATTATAGCGAATAAAGAGCTGAAAATGTAACCACATGTACCTAGACATATCTTTTAAATACCATACTAGTTTCACCATCTAAATCATTCTAGAAAACAATTTATAGCGAAAATGGTAAGATGACCTTGAAATAACATACCTTAGAACACATCACCAAAACACTTCATCCTCCCTTGAAATTTGACCTTACTTACTTCATATTTCCTTTGAAATTTGACTTGTGTGTTTAAAATGAATGTATAATGATGTGCATTTATACCCTTTATGTCACTTCCTTTTAACATTAGGGCTGACCTGGCACTTTATTATTTTGTAATTATTTTCTTTAATTATGTTCGGGGTCGACCTGCACTTCCTTCTTCAATTCACTTTGCCATCCTCGAAAATTCATTTCTCCTGAACCATGAGGATCCATGTGACATTCCACCTACCATCGAAAATAACCTGATGTATACTATCCATCCATGGGTTTAGTATCTTCATGTGCATTGTCCTTCATGTCCAAATACCTTCATCAATATTGTGGTCCAAAACTAATGACTAGGGTTGATATCAATGACAACAACCAATCTTTCAACAATCTCCCCCTTTGTCATTGATGGCAACACTCATTCTCCCCCTATCATCATGATCCCAATTTCTCTCCCCCTTTTACATCAAAGGAAAAGGGTGGGGTTTCTCCCCCTGAGTTGAATGGCATAAGGTGACCTTTTTCTTTGGGGTTGCTCCCCCTGAACATGTGGCACTCAATAATACTTCATCCTTATTTTTGGTATTTGGGAATTTTTCTTCCTTGGAATCCTTTTTTGTGGCTTATGTATACTCTCTCTTCTTCATGTATAGTATGTATATGTTGTTCAGTCTTCTTGTTAAATTTGAAACCAATCTTCCTGAGTTATTTTCTCTTATTTACATTTTCGAGAGTCAAACGTAAGAGTGTATCCTTGATCACATATTTTTTTGACATTGAGGAGATTATTCTTCATATATTCAACCAATAAGACTTTTGTTGCTTTTACATTTTCACTTCCAAGCTTTACATTTCCTTTTCCAAGTATTTTGGTAGATGAGTCATCTCCAAATGCAACATTTCCACCCTTTTTCTTCAAGTTGACAATTTTTCTTCGATCTTCGGTCATATGAGATGAGCACCCACTGTATATGAACCATTCATCTTCTTCTTTTCATTATTTAGTGACCAATTCTATTCAACAATTTTCATTGTGTGAAATTTCTTTCCTTTTCCATGTTGTAGTTGGTATACAAGCATTTGGCATATGATTATGTTCCTTCATCTCTCTGGAATCCCGTTCTTTGTGACCAAGATTATTTCACTTGTAACATACAATATTTTGATTTATTAATGGGTCAAATGGATTATAATTTATGTTGACAGTTCTACGAACATTTTCATATCTACTATTTTCACCATTCATGTAGCTTGCGTAGTTATTCCTTTCATTGATTCTACAATTCATTGCCTTGTGTCAAAAATTTCCACAAGTATAACAATCTCCGAGAAAGAAATTTTGATACCTGGGAGTAAGTGATCTTCTTTACGGTGTGGTCCATCTGGGTTCACGATCTATTCTTCTGTAGTTTCCTTCATAATGATTGCTTCCATACTGTTGGCAGCCAACCCATTTTTTTCGATTGCTCTAAAAAAGCTGCCTACACCCCTTGTCGTATTACGACAAACCATCGTCGCATTGTGCTAATAGACATTCATCTTATTTTTGCGATCATTACAATTCAATATCGACCCAGTTTTTCACAACTGCAAGTGTGAAAACACTTCTTTCGTTGATTAGATTGTCGTCGTCTTTGGTTGATACTTGATCACCAATTTATCATCTGATTGCTAGTGTTGTATCAGACTTATGTTCTTGAGCATTCTTGATTACGCATTTGGATATATTTCATTGTAAAACCTTTGGGCATGAAAGTTATTGGTCTTATCT
>JZKD02S1123234.1:0-12954 GCA_000966675.3 Picea glauca | reverse complement strand
ACCTTAAAAGTCAAATCAATAAAATATTGCCTTTTTGATCAAGTTTTGTATTGGGAGGATCCACTATGAGTGCTTTTGAGATACCTAGACCCCCAAGAGGCCTAAAAGAATATGTTTGATTTCCATGATAGTTTACATGAGGGGCATCATTATTGGAGAACCACAGAGTACATGATCCTTAGGGCTTGGTACTTCTTGCCCAGTTTGTTCACTGATGTTTGTGCTAAGATCAGAGCATGTGTTAAGTGTCAGAAGTTCTCCGAAAAGAAGTAGCTTAAGTCTTTATCATTAAAGCCTATGGAAACTTTAGGACCCTTCCAGTAGTGGGGCCTCGATTTTGTCAGGGAAATTCATCCCGCTTCTAGTGGTAAACATAGATGGATCTTGACTGCTACATATTACTTTACTAAATGGACTGAAGTTATTCCTACAAGGAATGCTTCCCACAAAGTGATCATTGGTTTCCTTGAAAACATTATGGCAATGTTTGGGTGTCCTGACATAGTCGTCATTGATAATGTTGCATCTTTCAAGGTTGAACCATTGATTCAGTTCTATGAACAGTTTGGGATCACTTTGATTCATTCTACCCCTTACTATCCTCACGGAAACAGGCTTGCAGAATCCTCGAACAAAAGCATTATAAATATCATTAAAAAGATGTTAGGATAAATAAAATGCATCAGAATCAAAACTCAAATTTTATCTATGGGATGATAGAGTGATGGTAAAAAGTTCCTTGGGACTTTTCCCTTTCCAGCTGGTGTATGGAGTTGAAGCCATTTTTCCTTCTCAGCTTGCCTTACCTATGGAAAAATGCTTCCAATATTATCAAGGGGAACGTGATCGTATGATCAGAAGGATTCAACAGCTGGTTAAAGTGCAACAGACCCGGGATCAGCTTGTAGACAAAACATATGACCATCAACTGAAGATCAAGCATGATTTCGACAAAAAGGTCAACAAAGAGGATTTTCAATTGGGAAATTTTGTGCTCAAGTCGGATGCACCGAGACAAGATAAAGGCAAGAAAAGTAAATTTGAATCTTTATGGATTGGTCCTTTCAAAATCTTTGATGTATTCTCTAATAACACTTTCAAGTTGTAGAATATCGATAATGAAGAGGTTTTTGGTGGCCCTGTCAATGGTCATTTCTAGAAAAAATACTTTTCTTGAGCTTTGAGTAGCTCTTCATGTCATTGTAAATATCATTTTATTTTTCTTTTTGTTTAAATAACTGACCCCATAGGCCTAGGATAAGACCTAAATCTACTCATTCTTGGCCGCCCATAGGGGGCATGCCATCCCCTGTGGAGCCAATGTTATCTCACTAAATTGCCTTGGGTCTTTTAGTTTGATTTTATCCTTTTTTAAACCTTGGATTTTAAATTTTTTAAAGTTTCATCCCTTTAAATTTTATGGTTTGTAGGACCCCTTAGATGATTAAAGTTTAGAGTCATATCTTCAGTTTGATCCTCAAATTGATTTTTGGTCTTAGAACCATTTTAGCTCATGAATTATTATTTGGTCCCCTTCATGACTTGTCCCTAGTTCGATCCCTCCCATGACTAGACTGATGTGACACACCTTTCTCCTCACTCATGACCTCGTAAGCATGCTTCATTGTGCTTTCTTATCTGTCCAATCATTTTTTGAATTAGAGCATTGCCCACTCATCAGGAAGTTTCGTAGCACCTTTCTCATTCGTCATACTTCCACCACGAGTCATGATTGCCAAGATTGATGTCATGTTCCTTGTTTCCAATGCCAGGAGTTGGTTAAAGATGACTTCAATATATTGTATTTACGAGCCCTAGTAGTAGTTTATAATTTTGAAAAACTTAACAGTTATGCGTTGCGCAAATTCACAAGTTTTATTTATGTGACAACAAGGAAACCAAATTTGTGGTTGGAGTAGATTCAAGGGCCGAAGTTTTCACAATTTAATCCTGAGATTTTTTTGAGGATTCTAATAGGTCTCTACTACACAGGTATCCCATGTTGCCTCCTCTGCGTATTAATTTTCACAAGAAATTTGCGCTCGGGTTTTGGTTTTCCAAGCTCGCAAAATTGTAAGGGACTCATCTTTGCATGATAGCCTTGCATTATATCTTGTATATACTTGTAAACTTCATTTCCTTTATCTAGGTCTGATTATTGTTGTCTGCCTTAGCCATTGAAATTGCAATCTCTTAAATAGCCTATCGTTTGTATATGCATTGTGCTACCCAGAGGCATTTCTTAAACACTTTTTGCCTCCCCTGCTTCCTTTGATCTTAGAGTTAATCATTTTTAATCAATTGCAAAGGGCCAATTTTGGATTACCCCCTTACCTTCTACACTCTCAAATACCTATACAAGTCTAAGGGTGTATTTTCCACAGTCAAACTTGGCTTACTAACACTAGTCTATTTTAAAAGGTCATCCTTGTACATTTGAAGCCCGATTTAAAGCCTTCTTGGTTATTACTATCCCATAATACTTTAAAGGCTCTCATTCAAAGACATGGAGACTCCTCAATCGAGGAAGACACACAAAGGTGGGAAGGTGGTTACGACAGAACCTATGAACATGCATCTTTTTGATACAGATCCCATGGAATGAGAGGTCTTTCAAATAGTGGGGTGCCTTTCTTTCTGCCAGAATATGCAGAGAGGCCATCCAGAGGTAGCCAGACAGTTTTCATTACATTTTGATTGCAGGAAAACCAAGGTTGGGGATTTGGAATTTGACGTGACTAAAGCCTCTATATCAGCTACAACAGGAATCCCCATTTCAGGTGAAAAGTGGTTCAAAGCCATGGATTTGAGTTCAGACTATGAAGAAGATCTCTTTAAAGATAAATATCAAGCCAATGATTTTTCTAAAAGTATGCCAAGGAGTCAATTGATTGAACAATTTGACACAATATTGAAGATTAAAGAGATATATTTCACATGTGAATGGATATTTAACACATTGTACCAGTACCATATAAGGCATTTGGAACATTTTACTTGTGAGGTTTAGATGAATATTCTCTATTACATGTTAAGGTGCATAGGTAAGATATCAGACATGATTCAAGCCAAATCCAAGGATGTGGATTCTAGCCTTTTCCACTCTGGATTGATCATAATGCTAGTCTCGAAGGAATTGGGTAAGAAAGAGATTTCATGGGAGCATTTTCCTATTACTTATTATTTCAAGTTGGATCTACTATCAACTCCTTAATCACAAAAGTCAAGTTCTTTATCACCCACCAGTTCTACTAAAGCAGGAACATGTAGGAAGAGAAAGGTTAGAGCTTGTGTTCAAGTTTTAGAGGTCAAAAAAAGGTCACAGGAGCTGAGGAGGAAGATTTTCCTTCCCCACAAAGATATTTTTCACCACCTCCTCCACCAGGGTTAGAAGAGGTTCCTTCTTCTACCAAAGCTACATCCAAGAAAGGGAAGAAGCTACTCTTCTCCTCTTCTCCTCCAGCAGTCAAAATCAAGGGTTATATACCTTCCAATAGGTCATCAATTCCTAAGGATGTTTTCAAAGAGAAGTCTTTACCAAAAACCCCTATTAAAAATAAGAAGGGTAAGGGCATTGAAAATCCTGTGGAAGAGAAACAAGAAGCCCTTGTATAGAAATGGAAGGATAAAGGTACTAAAAGACCTTTGGAGAGGAAAGATGAAACATATGTGAAAGTATGTTCCACAAAGAGAAAAAAAGAGTTCTCTAGTGTAGCGTGACTTGACATGGATGGTCGAGGATGTTACACCCAAGGAGGAGGCCAAGGAGACCATTTTGTTGAAGGATCTGAATGGTGTTGTAGAAGATTTATATTGGGTAATGGAATACTTAATCATTGTTTGGTAGATTTGTTGTTTTAATTTCTTTTAATTTCACTGTAGTTATTTTCTTTCCACGTGAATAACATAAGCATCAAGATAATATTTCCATTTAAGGTTAGGGTTTCTAGGTTTGTTTCTATCATTTTTTATGATCTAGATAAGACCAATATATTTGAAGATCTGCTAAGACTTAGGGTTTCTAGATTAGTTTCTATTATCTTTCTGTGATATAGATACAACCACTATATTTGTAGATCTACTGCTACCTATTGTAAAATTTATGCAAAACTATATAATAAAAGTTGTGGGCTAACTGGGGAGCAATATTCCCTCCCGATTTCCACTTTTCAGGAAAAAAATGGGATTGAATCCTTTTAGGGTAGTCTGAGTTTAGCATTGATCAAAGTTCCATGCATTTCGTAACCTTACCCCAGGGGTTTTACCCCATTTTAAACCAACCCAGATGTTCAAAAGAGAGTTTTGGATTGGCCTAAAATTTAAAAGCTGGCAGCCCAAGGGCCTGACAGAAAGGTAACTAGAGAGGGGAGATTGCTCCCGAATTAGAATCAATATATATATATATATATATATATATATATATATATATATATATTGGAAAATCAAATCAAATAATTATGGGTTGGCTAGGCAACCTGTGGCCAATGTGCCTCCCGATGATTCGAGGGCAAATGAAAATCACAAAACGTGGATCCAACCCTTTTATGGATCACCCTTCTTTCCAAAATTTTGTGTTTCACTTAGGGTTTTGATATATAGCATGTAAGTGGAGGCAGGACGTTGCCTATTATGATGGGGAAAAGAATTATCTCTTGTTGTTATGAAAACTTCTTTCTGAGTGTGAGGCAAGGAGAAGATTTTGAAAATGGAGGAAAATTGTTGAGGAGGATTGTTGTAGTTCGCCCTCATGGATTCATGGTCAGCCTAGGGAGTGAATGGAGCAAGTAGCATTGATTGTTGCGTTCTAAGGTTGGGAGGAACGTGGCTATTCCATTGGTTGTTTCAACGAGCTTGCTTTAAATGGCTAAAAGAATACATCTGTACAATGTTGGGTGAAATATTTCTGTTGATTTACTTTCTAAATAGGAAATCGTTTTGATTTAAATGGCTGAAAGAGTATATCTAGCATAATGTTGTGTGAATTATTTCTATTCCCTTACTTTCTAAACAATAAATCCTTTTGATTTAAATAGCTAAAAGAGTATATCTAGCGTAATGTTGTATGAATTATTTATGTGATTAAAACTATGGATGGATGGAAACAATTGTAGGATAAACCCCTGCAAGTTTAATTTCATACTTCGAATAAACCGCCTGTACATCTTAATTATGAATAGAATCGGAATTAGGTAGACACACTGGAAATCTTCTAGCTTAAAAACAAAATTGTTCTGATTCTACTTCGAATAGTCTACATCGTATGTTTATATAAGTACAAGAAATCAATTGAAGAAATCGTTTATTGCATAATTTACCAAGGAAAATGTTAAAGGGTGCTCACGAGTTAAAATTTATTATACATTCACATATTACTGTAAGGAATTTACACAAAGACATAACACTAGAATAATATGTATGTATGATAACAATAATATATATATATATATATATACTTAACATTTGTGTAGAAGATTTGATGTTCTATTTCGATATCTAAAGTTTCATGTAATAAGAATCTCAACGATGATATGGGATGGTAAGAACATCCATTCATTTTATGTCAAAAGTTTAAGCTTGTCTAGTTCAAACTCTTACATAACAAAGACCATTTTTCCTTGAGATGAGTAGTGTATAAAACAAAAAAACTTAGTGAACTAAAAGAATATAAATTTCATAAAATACACAAGTTTAAATACATATACACATGACTGTAGATTTAAGATGCACGACCATGGGGATTTTCTAAGACTATATGATTCAGATACGAACATAGTCGGCTTGAAGAAACATCGATATAATTTCTGTAACCAATTTTTATATTATTAAATATAAAGTCCTGAGTGACACATGGAAATGAGTAGCCATAGTCCTATTTTGCATTTTCATTATTAGAGAAAGAGAAAATTGGCAATTTCAATAGTTTAAACAAGTCCTACAGTCGAATCGATACTTAGGGGAAAAAGTCCTCAACCCTACAAGTTTTGAATACACAAACAACCCACTATTTTGGGGTTTGGTGTAAAAGACTACGATGATTGTATTCTAGGATAAGATCTTTCCTTTCGACAAAACTTGGATGGGAAATGTTGAAGAAGATGCAGTGATAAAAAACCCGAATACCTTTAACACCATCGTCTTCCTTGAAAATCTAGGGCTTTGAACCTCGCGTAGACTTGTAAGAAAGTTAAGGAACATTAATTAGCAACATATTAAAGTGAATACAAATTCAATACTGAAATGTAGAGTAATTATTAGGGTAAATGATTTTAAAGAAATCAACTTGGATAAGTGCACAAATAAAACTTATCTCTGATTGGAGGCCTGTCATCCTAACCATGCCATTGTCAAAGTCATACACCGACCAAAGGGGAAAATGGGACCAAGGTTGGTCCGATGGGTACCCTTGCAACAAACAGGGGTCCCATCATTAGATATCAGTAACAAATTCTTTAAACATGAATGAAATTTTTAAAATAAGAAAACTATTGTTTCAACCCAAACTTTATTCAAGAATGCACAAGCTCCATAACTTTCATAGGAAGACAATCACGAATGTTGCCATGAGAACCGTGTTTTACAACCTTCAGAATATAGAAATCTCCGTTCTCGGACCAAAGGTAAAACAAGTACATATTGAAATAACCTTGTATTTCGACAGAGAACAAATGAAACTAACTTAAGGGTTTATGAAGTTCTGGACCATGTTTCGAACATAGATTAAACAAAAGTAATATAAGAGTTATGATTTTCTAGACAATGTTCCTAACAACAAAAGTAATATAAGAGTTATGAAGTTGTGGACAGTGCTCCGAATAGAAAATAAACAAGAGTAATGTACGAGTTATGAATTTATGGACAGTGCCTGAATAGAAAAAAAACGAAAGTAACATAAGGGATATTAAGTCCTGGATAGAGAGTAAATGAAATAAAATAATACTTACAAAATTCTGGACATTACCTCGAAAAGAGAATAAACGAAAATCATTTAAAAGGTTATAAAGTTCTGGGCAATTCTGGAGTAGAACTTAGATTTGGTACATATACACGAATGGTTACAGTAATGGAGTAATTCTTAATTCAAGACCAAACCCTATACAATAATAAGAACCTTCTCTTTCATAATGGCACAACTTGAAATACGAGTATCCCTAGTCTACGCTGTAAGTAAAGGGGCAGGTCAGTCGAAGAGGAACAATGAGAGTCGAGGTTTAGTCTCGGCGGAAAATCCCTAGAAGGGTATGGGTCTTGCCATAGAACCTTGGATAGACGGCCTGTGTAGAAAACACCTCCCTAATTAAGTGATTTCTTATGGTGAAACGGTTACTCTATGGGAAAGCGAAGGATACAGCCTTGTAATACTGAAACTTACGAATTTATCCATGACTAAAGGAAATATTTCACATTATCAACACTATGAAAACGAATTTGCTTTTGCTAGAAAACCCGTAAGGAATAACAACTATGGAAATGAATAAAAACCCTCTCGACCTTTTTCACTCATTCCAAATATCTATGAGAGTGTCATAAATTTACTGGGAAATATGGGTAGCTTCTTCATTTTCACCAAACAAGAACCTCCAGAGTGTCGACTACTCTCACCGAGGAGAAACACAGAGTGAAAAAAATTCTAAAGCACTAGGTGGGAGACCCACAATAGACCAATAACCATTACCACACAGAGTTATAGCAAGAGTATGAAGACCCTACCTGGCCATGTCACATAGCAGAGGTGGCATAAGAATATTCGATATGGATATTATTGGTGGCCTCAATATTTTATCTCATAGGGTCTCCATTAATGGACTCGACAGAGGCTAATTAACTCCCAACTCACAGAAAACCCTCTGACTTCTTGTCGAGTTAATGAATGAGAGGACTATTCCTTTAAGGCACTATACACTAGATTGTCACTCCTATTTCATCGTCCAGTTAAGGAAAGTTTTTAGTTGGTTATCAATCAGTTTAGTTGTTAGAAGGTCTCAGTTAGGTTAATAGTGAGCCAAATTTAATTACCAACCAGTGCTTACAAGACCTTGTTTTGACGAGTCGAAATAACCCATGATTACGATCATGCTAACCCTTTGGTTTCTTCCTCTTATGTTTACAATATGTGACCCTTAATCCTTGAATTATATAAATTGTTGTTATAACCCTAAATTGCACCACACATGCTTACCTGGCATCAGGCCAACTCATATCCCTTCTTTGCCAAAAATTACTGAACAACTCTTCTAAAAACTCCATTTTTAAATGTACACTCTAGCTGGCCCACTACAGCCCGCGTGTATCTACAAAGTACACGCTAGCAGGCCCACTATAGCCCACATGTACCTTCAGAATCACAAAAAAAGGAAAGTTGCCAACGAGACTAAAAGCTATGGGTCAGTTAAATAAAAATCACGGCCGTGCATGGCCGAGGGTTCATCCAAAACCCTAGCTCCTTCTAGCCTATAAAAGAAGGGGTAGGGGTACCATTTGGGAGATGAAAAAATATAGCGAAGAAACTCTTCCCATTTTCATAATCCATTGTCCCAACCCTTTATCCTTTCCTCATGCCAAAGGAGATTTAACACAAAGCAGTTGGAGGACAAAAGAAGAGGAGCCCAGGATCAGGATCAAGGAGCGGTGGTTGGTCTTGACTTTGATTGTAAGTTGATTCATTTTTCAAATAATAAAATAATACCTTTCCCATCCCATTGCATGAGTTATGTATGGTTTGGTTAATTTATTCTTAATTTCTAACCCTTGAGTAGAGAAGTAGCATGCAGGCATAGTTGTTATTTGTCTTGATTGCAGGTTATCTGTGGAAGGTGAAGCGCAATAAAGTGGTCAAAGAACAATGAAGGATCTATACTGAACGTCAGTAACAAGGTTAGTAGTCCCTTTCCATGCATGTACTATGAAAGAGGGGTTTAAGTTTTGGGTGGTAGTTTAAAAAGTAATTTCTTTACGGTCAAAATCTGCATGCAAGTTTGACCCTAGTTTGCTAGTCCGTAGGGTATTTTTCTCAACAACAGAATTGGCGACTCCACTGGGGAGAATAATCTTTAGGGTTTCTCGATTTATTTAAATTTTTTTTGGTAGTTTAAAGAAGAGATTTTCTATTTTTCTTTGCCTGTTTTTTTCTATTAGGTCTGAGTTAGCAGGGAGCCTAGTTCTTCATACCAGTTTTCCCTAACTTTTTCTTGACGATAGTTGTCGGGACACATAGAGGTACACGCGGCCTGCAGAAGCCCTGCACGCTTGTACCCACGCCCTATCCTCTTACAGCCCACATGTGAATTCTAGTTGTAGGCATAACAGTAGCGTGTGGGAGGTCAGAGAACTTTAGAGGTAGTCCACCTCTTCGCTGTCAGAATTGTACATTCTCAGGAGGTTTTCTAGAATCCTATCTGAGTCTTGCTGGTTCATAGTCCTATCTCAGATTGCTTTTTTCGCTTTGTTATTCCTTGCATTATTTTTTATTTTCTATTAGAAAAAGCATCCAAGCCTTCAAGGGACCCTGGTTATCAATACCAGAGGCCACTTCCTGGTCTGGACTGCATGTTTTCATTTTTTGTCTTAGAATTATACATACACGCGGCCTGTACAAGGTTAGCCTGCATGTACATACTTCCTATTTCAGCTCAGCACGCGTTTTCACACGTTCTGTTGTAGTGACAGTAGTGTGCTTAACAGGCTACTTTTTAATCAGGGTGGGGCAATCATCTCCTCCTTTGATGAGAAGTATTCCTCTTAGGTGTTTGAGTCTAGGGTTGAATAGCCAGTAGGTTAGGTCATCTTACCCTTAGCCTTCTTTTTCTCAGTTGATAGTTGACAAAAAATATAAAAAATAAAAATAAAATAAAATAATTATAGTTTTTAGACAAGCGTAAGAGTCTTTGTTTTCTTGATTTCCATAGTGTGTCTTTACTCTGATTCTTTGCGATCTGCGCTTTAAGCCAGAATTTGTTTTTCTTGGTTTTGTGCTTGTCGGTAGTTTCTCTTTGTTGCTTTACTAGCACTGAATAAAAAAAATCTCTCTTTTCATTTTCTTCTTTGTTTGAAGATTGTGTTTCTGCATCATTAGCTAGGGAGAAGTCTTTTATTTCATAAGTTTTTTCAGTGCATTTAGGGCATAAGTAGCTCGTATTCGAGTGAAATTACTTTATGTTTGTTGTATAAAATCTTAGAAAAATTGAAAAGAAAAAGAAGTCTTTCTTTGTGAAAGGTTGTTGAAATTTTGCATTTAGTAAAAGTCTTTTATTTCCATATTTTTTCATTCATTTTTGCTTTCGTATTTACACATCATCAGTTTCACTCTCATAACCCTTGATGTAAGAAAAAACCATAAAAGCAACGCTAATTTAAAATCTATTAGACTTTTTGATTGTAGGGTTCACAAACTAGTTCGGGAATAGGGCCTTGGATTAGGTTGGAGAGGAAACTCTCTAAGGCCATTCAAAACCAAACATTGGAGTCTACGATAGGGAGTGTATAAGTCCAGTTTAGTGGAAGTTATCTCGGACCACCCTCTAACACAGGGGATAAACATGAGGTCGCATGCGGAAAGGTAGCGGAGATAACCCCTCCAAAGTCGGACCAATCGTAGTGGAGAACACATATCGAGGGCTTGTTTTTGGATTCCATCGTTTGCATTTTCCACGGGGCTTCGTGGGTCTCGAATCCATTTGAGGTCCTCAATTGTCTCCTGGACCATTTTCTCTCGATACCCTTGACATGTTTTCGGCTTGATACCCTGCTCATTGTGGTCTACTCGACTTTTGACTGTACCTGCCTGGTGACTGTCCGCGTGCTGGCAACCTAGTTGCCAATCTTTTTAGGGACATACATAGGTGACTGCGGTGGTATACCACGGTACCTAGGATAGAAATCGAGCCATGCTTTGCATAGTATACCCAAAGGGTGCTTTTGTGTTTGATTTTCACTTCCACCGATAAGTTTCTCTAGTGTTGGTTGTTGTAACTATTCTTCCAAATAGTTTAGTGATTGCTTGTCTTATATCTTAGGGGATAATTTTTAGTGTGTGTTAATTTTAAATGTGTAGAATACCTTATCATGTCTTGTATCCTTTCACACAGTGGAGGATCCCAAGCTTCACCAGTCATGAAGGCTTCTGGGCCTGTCACCAGTTACACTGGATCCAACCCCACCACCATTAAGGCAGAAGCTAGACCAACAAGGGTCTTTCGAAGTGACTGGGTTACAAACCTTTGTTCCCAAACAACTCCCAGAGGAATCAACCGTCGCTCTTGGTGCAGTTGAAACCCCAACCACTGATACCTGGCCATAGGTTCTTGTACCGATCCAATTTTATGAACTCCTGTCAATGCCTCACACAGCTATGGAAGCAAAAACTGTTACTTCTTCTGGGAATTCTTCCATTCCCACCACAGTTGCTACCATGGGAGAATCCTCCCCTAACTTACCATCATCAGTCCAAGCCACCATGGTCTCGGCCGCAACTATGTCACACAATGGAATGAACCAGTCTATGGCAGCGACCACAACCCTCTTCACACCTAGTGCGACAGGCCCTCCATTCTCATACGGTATGCCTAGTTCGGGTACAAGTCCTGCACTCACTTACTCCACTTTACAAACTATGGGTCCAGGGGCAGGGAGCTCTAATGCTCCCCTCCAAGGTCAAATTGGTGGTACTCCTCTCCCTTTCAATGCTTTTCCTTACGCAGGAGGTCATATCCCTCCTTCATCCCCTTCGCTTGGTGGTCCGCATCAGCAGTCCACTAGGCAGCCTGCAGACACTAGTTTATTTGGAGCAGGGAGTCAAGAAACACTTGCGCACAGTATGCCGGTAGGTTCGACACCATTTGTTTGGAACAAGATGTTTGGTAACAACAATCTCCCATCCACCACTTTCCCATCTGGGGGCAATCCCATTTTTGGACAGTCTACTCCTACACCGGGGGAACATATAGAAGTACCTTGGAAGTTAGGACAAGGATTCATTCCCTCCTCTAGAATGTCATTCTAGGGTAATTCTTTCCACAGTCAATGGAACCCTGGATAGACTACTATGCCTCTCCCATCACGACCGACATGGGGTAATCCTTCGTAAAGTCGTTCGAATGAAATGCATGCCCAACACCCTATGTCCTTTATGGGAAATCAACCAATGATGTCTCCACAAATGCAAAATCCTTATGCTAGTCAGGGCCACGGTTTCTACTAGAATCTGGGCCAACAGCCAAACTTTTCCTGGTAACCTGGTGCCAGTCAAACTCTAGGACCCTTTTTCCGAGGTTATCAACAACAACCCTAACTACCATTCCTGGTGATGTTACACTTGCCATATTTGACAAGGTTGTTAAATGATCCTATTTGTCACGATCCACGTTGGCCTCCTATGCCAAGGAAGTTTCCTTCGGATATTCCAAAGTTCGAGGCCAAACCTAACGAAGATCCAGGTGATCATGTGACTACCTTCCATCTTTGGTGTTCATTTAACTCATTGAAAGATTACTCTGTACAGTTGCAATTATTTCAACGCACTCTTATCGGGAGTGTCGCAAAATGGTACATCGAGCTCGATCACTCAAGATACTCTTCTTTTGGTGAACTGGCAATGACCTTCCTTAACCATTTCCAGTTACCTATGAGATACGATGTTGGCATAAAGTTGCTCGCCAATTTTGAAAAGACAACAACGGACCATATCTCTGATCATATCCG
The DNA here is from genome assembly GCA_000966675.3 of Picea glauca. Taxonomy (NCBI): domain Eukaryota; kingdom Viridiplantae; phylum Streptophyta; class Pinopsida; order Pinales; family Pinaceae; genus Picea; species Picea glauca. Next base: position 261 of record JZKD02S1123234.1, on the reverse strand, counting down.
AGAGTGGAGACGTCGAAAGAGTCTAATCAAAGTACCAGTCCCACCAGCATTCCATCTTGAGTGGTTCCTTAAGTCTCTGGTCCCACAATTATCCAAAGACATCGCGACTTCCGAAGTTTTCTCCGAAGAAGATGCCATCATGAGGGCTCAAAAGTTTGAGCTCATCTATTCTCAGTCTGGTTTATTATACAACATCCTACCGGATGCACAACGATCTATAATGGATAAAACTAGACAGAGAGTTGGACCACATGCCGATGC
>JZKD02S1123156.1:201841-213032 GCA_000966675.3 Picea glauca | reverse complement strand
GTTGATGAGTAGTTGACACATGATTGGTACATACTTGGTACATGGTTGGATGCACTTGTTTATGGTACAGGTTGATTACAGGTTATTTGGTACAGATTGGTGCATGGTTGATGCAGTTGTTTGTGGTATAGGTTGATTACAGGTTGGGGTATAGGTTGATGCATTGTTGATGCATGGTTCATATTTATTGGTACATGTTTACAACGGTATATCTCACAATGATAGGTTGATAATGGTTTCATCATTCTACTTCTAATTTAGGGTGGAAGGATGGGGCAAGGACATGTGGTTGTATCCACCTTCCGATTATATCGAGAGAACATAGAGGGTTGTAGCCTCCTTCTGCTTGTAGCCAAAGAATTGAGGAGTTGTATATTCCCTTAGGTTGTAGCCTTAGAAACTAGGGGGTTGGAGCCTCCTTCCATTTGCAGCTGGAAAACAAAGGAATTTGGTGCTTCCAATGAATGTAATTCTTCAAGACATATAACAAAAAACATTTTGTGGTTTTCTCTCTATTTGGGTTTCCACGTAAAACATTGGTGTACTATGTATGTGTATGTTTGTTCATTGCTTATTTAATCTACAATTATTGGATGATAATTCTTCATTGATATAACAACTGGATTATATGGTTAAAAATGATTAAATTTCTCTATTACTGATTCACCCCTCCTCTCAGTAATCCAACAATTTTTATTAGAGCAGGTTCCTTCAGAAATCAGTTTAACCATTGAAAGGTTGATCATGGAGAGTACCAACTCATATAAAAATGCAATACCACAGTTTGATGGACAAAAGTATTATTTTTGGAGCATAAGGAAGAGGACATATATAGTACATGCACAGGGATTTCAAGTTTGACAATCAATTGTAGATGGATACACAACACCAACAGTTCCACCAACAAATGACAAAGCAGTAAAACTCAGTGAGAATAATTCCAAAGCCACAAATGCACTTTTGAATGGTCTTAGTGATACGATATTCACCAAAGTTGCACATTGTAAATCCGCTAAAGAGATTTGGGACAAGCTTCAAAATATCTATGAAGGAGATACAAAAGTCAAAGCAGCAAAGGTTCAAACTTACAGAGGTCAGTTTGAACAACTAAAAATGAAGGAAGATGAAGATATCACAGCCTACTTTTTATGAGTCAATGAAACAGTGAATTCAATCATAGGATTGGGAGAAGAAATTGAAGAATCTGTAATTGTTCAAAAGATACTAAGATATCTTCCTATGAGATTTAACCCTAAAATATCATCACTAGAAGAAAGATCGGATCTGGACTCAATAAGTGTTACACCTCAATATTGCTCACTTCGACAAGTGTCGTAAGTGTCGCATGTTCCTTACAACTTTCGCAAGTGTCGCATATGTCATTAAAGCATACTGCCATGATGACGACACTAAGGGGGCACCTAAGACATCTCATACACTTGATTTGAAGGAGGGAAATGATTGACTGAAGTTAAGGAACTTTTATCACCTGAGAAGAGCTCTTAAACAAAAGGTTTTGAGGGTGAGCACTCAGCTAAATCAGCCTTAGGAGAATTGGCGCTCCCCTATAAGGTCTCAAGGAGCGTTATAACGCTTGCCTTCCCCTCTGAAGGAGTGTTATCCATCTTTGGAGTGTTGGCGCCCCCCTCAAGCTTCCTAGGGAGTGCTATAGCGCTCTGATGCCCCTTTTGAGGGAGATCTATCTAATTTGAGGCAACATTTGGCCCGTTGAGGAGAATAAGAGGAGGATCTCTCAAGTTTAGAAGGCAGTTGCATTCGAATTATTGGTTTCCTCAGAAGATCCCTGATCTAAAGAGGGAATTCCTCAACTTGGTCTAAAGATAACTCAATAGGTTAAGCTCCTCTTAACCTATATAAGAAAGCTCTATGGTGGTGAAAGGGAGGAAGAATTGCTAGCATGAAACCTATAATCTCATAGGAAACACACAATCAGTCAAAGGAGAAGTGATCAGTGAAGCTTCCATCATCCAGGTTGTGGATCTTTTGAGCAAGGGTTAGACGAAGAGGACTTGACGAAGTTGTCACATTCGCATCTACGATTGTAAGTATTGTTTTCGTTATTCTCATTAATATGACACGCTTGGCCTATTTCTTTCTAGTTTGTGTCTGATATTACATGAACTTATCATCGATAGATAGATCTGTTTTCAAGCTAACATCAATAGAGTAGGAAGTGGTCGTACTTTGTTTGTCTACAGGACTCATCGAGGAGCATGGAAGGACAAACATCGATAAAAAGGTACTATTGTTCTCCTTCCTTATCATGTGCTAGTTTGTATGGATTTGAAAAGAAGTCAGTGTCCATGTTAAGCACTTTTTGTCTTAGAGTTAAGGTCTATCTCTTTGAGGCAATCTACCTATCCGCAGGGAGATTTTGCTACAACAATAAGCATGGAAAAACTACATGGAATCTTCACAGCATATGAAATGAGAACTGAGCAGGAAAATCCACATGTAAAATAAGAAGCTTTCAAGGAATCCAAAAGATCAAAGAAAAAGAAAAAGGAACCAGAAGATTATAGCAGCAACAGTGATGCCTCAAAATATGATGAAGAAGTGGTCAACTTCGTCAAAAGCCTAAACAAGGGAACCAACGGTAGGTATAAAGGTAAGCTCCCTTTAATTTCTTTTAATTGTGATGGTATTGGTTATTTTGCTAACAAATGTACTCATAAGAAAAAGAGAAATGATGAAGGTTACTCAAAAGGAAAACACACATATAAAGGAAAAATAACTACAAAGAAAGTTTTCAAGAAAATCTTATACATCAAAGAAGACATCTCATCATGAAATGAAGATGAAGTTAGTGACAATGAGACAGGAAGAGTTCTTTTCATGGCAGTAAAAGACTCTGACAAAGAAGAATCCAAAGAAGAATATGAATAAGACGAAGAAGAATGTGAAGAATTTGAAGAAGAAATTGAAGAGGGAGAAGTTTAAAATCGAGAAGAATTAATGTGTGCCATAGAAGTTATCATAAGATAAAATAAAAAAACAAGAAACTACAAGCAGAACTAGACAAACAAAAGGACACTCAAGAACTAGAACAAATGATCACAAAATTGAAGGTTCAAATAGAAGAAAATAAAAGAATTGAAGAAACACTCAAATAACAACTAGAAGAAAAGGACAAGATCATTGGAAACTTGGAAGTAGAGGTTCTCACACTAAGAAAGGATATTCAAAATAAAAATATGCAGAATAGCTCAAAAGTTTTAGATGACATTATGAGCAGTCAAAAATCTCATCTTGACAAGTTCGGACTTGGATACAATCAGACAAGTAAGGGATCAAGCTCCAAAACAATAGAGCAAGAAACAAATCCAAAGATCTATGCAGAAACTTTCAAAGAGGATAGGAAGCTATACAAGGAAGATTACATGGGCACTCTTCCACCAAGAAGATTCAGATTTCAGAATCAACAACAGACAGATAGGCCTCAAGAAGAAGAGATATTCATAAGAGCATCTCCTTTCATAAGATCTTCAACTCCCACGTATCAAACTATATTTTTTGGTTTATGTTATGCATGTAATAATTTTGGACATAAAGTTGTGAATTGCAGAGCTAACAACAGGAATAGTAACAACGTTGAGAGTTATACACAAAGGTATTATTCAAGGAGACCTAGTGATACACAAAGAAGAACTTACAATAGGTTTGAATCTTTGAGCACTGAAGTGAAATGTTACAAATGTAACAATTTTGGACACATGGCCAAGGATTGCAGAATGACAGTCCCTTCTAAAAAACCTCAACAGAATAACAATAGTCACAGACAAGAACCTCAGAAAACGACATGGATAAGAAAGCAAGATCAATATAACAATGAAGAATGCACAGTTTCTTTACAAGATAAGAAGAAGAAACAAGGTTGGTATGTTGATAGTGGATGTTCAAAACACATGACAGGTGATAAAGATAAATTTCTTACATTACAAAAAGAAAAAGATGGACCAGTCTCCTTCGGAAATGATAATTCATCCAAAATCATTGGAGAAGGCATAGTCCGAATTGGGATCAAGAATGAAAAGGCACAAAATGTTCTCCTGGTAGAAGATATGTTCTAAGTGTGAGTCAAATGTGTGACCAAGGTCATAAACTTACTTTCGATTTAGAAAAGTGTGAGATAAGAAAAGAAGGTTCAGGGAAATTGGTCGGTACAACTACAAGAACTTCAAACAACATATATGTGTTAAGTGAAATTGGAAATGAAAAGCGTTTTCTAGGAAAGAAAGATGAAAGTTGGCTATGGCATAGAAGAATGGGTCACATGCATTTTGATAACCTTGTCAAAGTCAGCAAAAGAGAAGCAGTCAGAGAAATGCCCTAGATCACTAAACCAACCAACACTTTATGCAAGCATTGTCAACAAGGAAATCAAACAAAAACCAGGTTCAAATCAAATGAATATTCAACAACAACACCATTGGAAATTGTGCACACTGATCTAGTTGGACCAACTACAACAAAGGGATTAAAAGGTGAAAAATACTTTATGTTATTAGTTGAGGATTATACAAGAATGACTGCAGTTTGTTTTCTCTAGAAGAAGTCATAAGCTTTTGAAAACTTCAAGATCTACAAAGAAATGGTTGAAAATGATATGGATTAAAGAATCAAATGTTTGAGATCTGATAATGGAGGAGAGTTCACTTCAAAGGAATTTATGGACTACTGTAGTAGTCATGTAATAAAAAGACAATTCTCCATTGCCAGGAAACCTCAACAGAATGGAGTTGTTGAAAGAAGGAACAATATAGTACAAGAAATGGCTCAAACAATGCTAATGGATTCCAAATTGATAGATATATTTTGGACACAAGTAGTGCATATACCAGTTCACATTCAAAACAAAGTAATGCTAAAAAACAACACTGATAAAAATCCCTACGAGCTATGGAATGGAAGACCAGCAAATGTGAAGCACTTCAGATATTTTGGAAGCAAATGCTACATCAAAAGAGAAGATGATAGAATGATAAAGTTTGACTCTCGTGTGGAAAAAGGAATACTTGTTGGTTACTCAAGTAAAAGGAAAGCATACAAGTGTTACAACCTAAGATTGAACAAAGTTGTGGAAAGCATCAATGCAACAATTAATGAAATGGGCAGACCAGAATCAAAGGAAGAAGAAAACAAATCAATGGAACAACTTTTCAAAGAAGAAAATGAAAAATAAGTAGAAGAGAAAGATGAAGATGAATAGAATCCGACAGAAGCAGAAGATCAAGTTCAAAAAGTATCTCCAATGACACCTAGAAAATGAGTACAGAGGAATCATCCTTCAGATCATATTATTGGAAACAAAGATGCAGGAGTTGAGACTAGAAGAAAAATCCATTCATCGGAACAAGCACACCTAACACTCTTATCTACAATTGAACCAAATTGTTTTGAAGAAGCCAACAAGGATGAATTTTGGAATAAGGCCATGGATGAAGAATTGGATCAAATAGAGAAAAATGACACTTCGGAATTGGTTCCAAGACCAAAGAATAAGAATGTGATCGGCACAAAATGGGTTTTCAAGAATAAATGGAATGAATATGGATAGGTTACAAGGAACAAATATATATTGGTATGTAAAGGATATGCACATATTGAAGGAATTGACTTTGAAGAGACATTTTCCCCAGTTGCCAGAATGGAATCAATCCGTTTACTTTTATCTTATGAATGCTCCAGAAATGTTAAAGTATATCAGATCGACGTAAAATCATCTTTTCTAAATGGGGAACTTGAAGAAGAAGTCTACAATGAACAACCATTAAAATTTCAGTTGTTAGAGAAAATAGACTATGTATGTAAATTAGAGAAGGCCTTATATGGTCTAAAACAGGCTCCTAGAGCATGGTACTCCAGACTGGATAAATATCTGCAGTAGGAACGGTTCAGAAAGGGATGTGTAGACAAGAACCTCTACATCAAGGTAAGTCAAGGTAATATTTTATTAATTGAAGTTTATGTTGATGATATCTTTTTTGGTAGTGATGATGACAGGTTAAGCCAGAAATTTGCAAAAGATATGAAAAATGAATTTGAAATGTTGTTACTTGGAGAACTATCCTTCTTTCTGGGACTTCGGATATGTCAAAGCAACCAAGGAATTTTTATTTCTCAAACCAAGTATATCAAAGAAATGCTAAAGAGGTTCGGAATGGAAGATTGAAAACCAACTATCACTCCCATGCGAACCAGTTGTAAATTGAGCAATGATGATGATTCAAAGTCTACAAATCAGAGGCAATACAGGTCAATGATTGGCAGCCTACTATATGTGAAAGCATCCAGACCAGATGTAATGCAAGAAGTTGGACATGTGGCATAATTTCAAGCAGCACCAAAGGAATCACATGTATTAGCAGTAAAGAGGATTTTCAGATATCTCAAAGGAACAAAAGAGTTTGGATTATGGTATCCAAAAGAAAAAGATTTATCACTTATTGCCTGAATAGATGTAGATTGGGAAGGTTGTATTGATGACCGATGAAGCACCAATGGAGCAATATTCTACTTAGGTGAGTATTTGGTATCATGGCTAAGCAAGAAACAATCATCAGTATCTCTATCTACAGCCGAGGAAGAGTATATTGTAGCAGCAACATGTTGTACAAATGCTCTTTGGATGAAACAAACTTTGACAGAGATACAGGTTGAGTATGATGAACCCATTCCAATATATTGTGATAATACAAGTTCCATCAGTATCTCAAAAAACTCGGTGATGCACTCCAAGGCGAAGCACATTCCAATCAAGTATCACTTTCTACGAGAACAGGTTGCAGAAAAGAACATAAAAGTTGAGTATGTGGGAACAAAAGAAAAAGTGGAAGACATCTTTACAAAACCACTTCCACGAGAAGCCTTTGAATATCTTCGCCAAAGACTTGGAGTTATTTCTACTCCAAAATGAATGTTTTTTGAATTCTTATCTTATATGTCTTAGATGTACATGAGGAAGCACCATAAGAAGACAGTTCAGTCAAGGGGAGAAGCCCCTGATGGAAAGATACCTTTTCCATTGATGACAAAGGGGGATATATTTATTAGATGTAGAGGACAGAGGCATGGTTCCAGAGGGAGCAGATTTATCAGATGTAGAGGACAAAGGAAAATTTATCAGATATAGATGACAGAGGCATGGTTCCAGGGGGAGCATGAGTGATATGATTTCAGTATTGCATTAGAGTGTTTCCATCAATGGCAAAGGGGGAGATTGTTAATTAAGGTTGGTTGTCATTGATGTCAACCCTTGAAGAAATCCCCACAACACAAAGGTTTGGGTAATGGACCCAAGATTGTTTGATGTAAATATGACTCATTATTGTCTTGTCATGGTTGATAAAAAGTAAATATGGATGAACTCCAAAGTGGTCCCCTTATGGTGAAATCTCTCACCAGAAGACACTTTGTGGAGTAAGAGAACCCATGCTTAATTGTGGAATAATGAGATGAAGGACAATGAATTTTTCATGTAAAATATCCTATATGGATATTTCTTATCATTCCATTTCCGGTGGCATGTGGAATTCCACATAACTCCTCGTGGTTAGAGATTTATGGCCATGAGAAGTTGGAGACCTCAGGTTTGGGTAATGGACCCAAGTTTTTTTGATGGATAACGGTACGAGTTATGATATATTTTCAGATAATACTATTTTATATGGATAGTACATGTCATTCCGTTTTTGTTGGTATGTGGAATGTCACATAACTCCTCATGGTTTGACAGTTATGTCCTTACGAAGTTGGAGGACCCTCATATGTCATCTAGAAGCCCCAAAAGGTCAAAGTAGTCAAAGTGGTTTAAGAGATTTTAAAAGGTAAATAATATAGTGAAGTAATGAGTGTATTATAATTCAAAGTAAATACAAAATAAATTATTTCAATAATAAATTTAATGGAGAAATTTGAAGTGTGTTAACCCTAAAATAAGGAAAGTGGGGCGAGGTGACCTAGAAGATGTTTTTAAGGAAGCTACTTGGACAATATAAATAAGAGGCAAGGCTCTCTCATTTTAATCAAACTTGAGCATAATGAATATCTATCAGTTTATGAGGTAACCAAGGATATATAATCCAAAATTATGAGGGAAGGTGAAGAAGAGAAGGCCGAAATATAAGGAAGGATAAATTCTTTTGATGGTTCTTTCTAAGGTATGTTATTTACAGGTCATCTCACCATTTTCGCTATAACTTGTTTTCTATAATGATTCAGACCATGAAATTATTACAAAAATGATAAAACATATCCAAGTATCTGTGGTAAAAAAATCAGCTTGTGGTTCATTGTATTTTTGGATTTACACTCCGTGGAATGTAGGGTTTTTGGCTAGTCTTGAAACTAGTCAAAAACAGGTGTTTCGGGTAAGAACATCATAACTTCTTCATAAAAGATACAAATTAAATGAAAAAAAATGTGTCGGTTAGGGTATATTATTTAGTATTTTTTGTCTTAGTTTCAAATCAATTCAAAAAATATTTTGTGTGAGGCACACTCTACGAGGTCACGCTCTAGGATAAGCTAGAATTCAGGAAGGTATGCCATGTTTTTTATAACTCCTTTTCTGAGAGGTTCGAAGTAGTGACACTTGGAGAAATTTCATAAAATACACTGAATAAAATTGTGTATCAGTTTTAGATCTTTATACATTACAGGTACAAAGTTATGATTACTTCAAGTTATGGTTGTTGACTAATCCAAAACTAGGCATGTGAGACTAAAGAAAAGTTTGATGAAAATGATAGTCTCTTGTTTTTGAAGTTAATGAAGGTTTGTAGGAATGTGATGATATACACCAGGTCTAATACAGAGCTACAAATCAGATTTGGATGAAGAAATTGATGAGGGATTTTGGTTGAGGTACATGTTGAGTACATGGTTGAGACAAGTAGTTGATGACTTGGCACATACATGAGGCGTATAGTTGATGATGTTGGTACATATTGATGAGTCATAGTTTATGAGTAGTTGACACATGATTGGTACTACTTGGCACATGGTTCGATGCACTTTTTTATGGTACAGGTTGATTACAGGTTATTTGGTACAGGTTGGCGCATGGTTGATGCACTTGTTTATGGTATAGGTTGATTATAGGTTGAGGTATAGGTTGATGCATGGTTTAGAATTATTGGTACATGTTTACATCAGTATATCTCACAGTGATAGGTTGACATTAGTTCCATCATTCTACTTCTACTTCGGGGTGGTAGAACGAGGCAAGGATAGGTGGTTGTAGCCACCTTCTGGTTGAAGCCTGAGAACATAGGGGGTTGTAGTCTCCTTCTGGTTGTAGCTAGATATTTGGGGAGTTGGAGCTTCCTTCAGGTTGTAGACTAAGAAACTAGGGGGTTGGAGACTCCTTCCAATTGTAGCTATAAAACAAAGGAAGTTGGTGCTTCCAATGAATGTAATTCTTTAGGGCATATAAGAAAAGGCATTCTGTGGTTTTCTCCCAATTTGGGTTTCCACGTAAAACACTGGTGTATTGTGTATGTGTATGTTTGTTCATTTGTTCATTTCTTATTTACTCTGCAGTTATTGGATGATAATGCTTAATTGATATAACACTTGGATTATATGGTTAAAAAGGATTAAATTTCTCTATTACTGATTCACCCCCCCTCTCAGTAATCCAACAAATATAGCAGTAACATGGCAATTACATCACTGTTAACATGACAATTAATAGTGCAATAGGAAGACGATTTACATAATTGTTATCATAACAAGTAATAAAGAAATAACAATGCGATTAAGATGTTGTTTAACATAACAATTAATACAACAATAACAAGGCAATTTATATGACTGCTACATAACAATTAATAGCTCAATAACAAGGTGATTACATATTGTTAACCATTTAACTCGTTGTGGAAATTAATCAATAAGAAGGAATCTCTTGATCATTAACTCACCATAGAAAATAACATGTCAATCAATACGAAAAATAATATAGCACTTACATTACAATTTAACATGGCAATTATCAATAAGAAGGAAATTGTTGACCATTAATATTGTTGTAGCAATTGTTCTGGGAATCAATATGACATTTAATATAGCATTTATCATTGCAATTAACATGGTAATTAATATTGCGAGTAACATTGTTGTGGTAATTAAAGTTTGGCAGTGAGAATGTTGGGTATACACTCCAAGTGAAGGAGAATAAAAGGACAATACAAAATTGCAGAAGGATCAACTTGTGGTAATTCAACAACAACTCAGTCAACATTTAAGGCAATTTCATGTCCATTCCAACAACGCAGTCATCATTCTAACTAGAAATTTGTGTCCCTTCAACATCAAACTCAGTCAATCAATTTATAGGMAAAAACGTGGGTATTTCAACAACAATCTCTATCAACTTTTAAAAGAAAAAAYGTSGGCATTTCAACAACAATCTTAGTCAACTTTTAAAAGAAAAAACGTGGGCATTTCAACAAAAATCTCTATCAACTTTTAAAATAAAGAATGTGGGCATTTCAACAACAATCTCTATCAAATTTTAAAAGAAAAACTTGGGCACTTCAACGACAATCGCAGACACATTTTTAATGGAAAAATCATGGTTTCCCTTTTTATTTCCGGGATGCCAAATGAAAACGCATACAGGAATGATCAAAATGCCCTTCCCTTACCAGGATACCAATTATAGAAGCACAGATAGGGAAATTATTTCATTTTTTCCATGGGAGTCAATCAATCATCGATTTATAGGCTATGGAATAATTCATTCATCAACTAGAACACTAAGACAATCAATTTGCTTACCCAATTAAACATGCATATCCAAAGCATAAATCCTACTGCATTCTACTATGCAAAAATAAAGAAAGCATATTTTTTCCTGATCGCCTTCTCTGAGTTGATGTCTCACGCGGTCCGTGCAACTCCCACTTGCCGATCGACGAGACTTCATCGGTACCTCCCAACCAATGCTAGGGGTAATCTTCTTCCCCCTTAGACCCCAGAGCCGCAAAGGGGCCACACACACTAACCATAGAATCAATTAGCTCCCAGCTCGCCTCGCAAGGCCAAGCTACCACTCCTCACCGATATGGGTATCCCAACTCTCACAAGCTAAGTCAATCAAGTATAGATTTCTGCAGCGTAACGTTATGTAAAATAGAAGAGGTCCATCATCATTTTCCTCCCT
>JZKD02S1123156.1:184974-201791 GCA_000966675.3 Picea glauca | reverse complement strand
CCCCCTTTTTAAAATGAATTAAATTTTTAATTAGCATAAAAGTAAAACAATCATTCCCCTTTTTACATTTTTATCCCAAAATATTTTTATAAAACACTTTAATTGCCTAGCCCGTTCTTGTCACAAGGTTAATGAAGATTATCTTTATTATTTATTTAATTTATTATTATTATTATTATTATTATTATCATTTTTTAATATATGTTTATTATTATTATTATTATTATTTTATAAAAAGGTACAATTATACCACTAGAAAAGATTAGACCTAGACCTTAATTTCTTAGGTGGGGCGACATTTTTTTTTCTTTTTTAGGGAAAGGTTTCAAATCTTCCTTTACACTTTATTGTCCTAAATCCATCTAGGTTTATTCATTTATTAAATAACCACACAACAGGCCCTTTAAGACGCACTAGGTGCTCCAAGGGTGCCACTTGTCTCTTTCGGTTTCTCTTGCGCGACGTGACCTTCAGGACGCACCACATGCTCAAGGGTGCCACTCACCTCTTTCCATTTTTCTTGTGCATTGTTCCCTTCAGGATGCACCACATGCTCCAAGGGTTCCACTCACCTCTTGATTGACTTGGTAGACATCAAAAACCCCTGGAGTCAATACTCCGCCAGGTGATCTTTTGGTAGGCTAAGGGCCTCTAAGGAATAAGGCTCATACCCTATTTTCCACCCCTTAGAATCATCATGAACGACTATCGCAGTCTGCCCTCACGACATCGTGGGTCCTCTCGAACTAGGAAATCATTAACCTATAGTTTGAGCCACGACGAGAGTGCTAGTAGGATGTGGCAGGGCTATTGTCCACACCTCTCCCTTAACATCTCTGGTAGTTGAGCGTGACCCCTCTACTCCACATGTGAGTCTGGTCGGCAAGATATCGTCAACCTACATCATCAACAAATCATGTCAGAAATATATCCATATCATATCATCTAATCAGATGCACTAATATCACATATAAAACAATCAAACCCCATTAGTTCACTCCTCGAATCAATATGGAGTCCAAGGGATTCCATTGATGCCTCTCCACCCTCAAGGTCCGAAATCTTGCACACTCTCTAAAACCGAGTCAATAGCACCTATCTATGTCAATGCAGAAAAACAACATGATTTCAACCCATAATGCCTCAGAATCAAAATAAATGTTTTAATAACATAATAATCCAGATCACTTGCGAGCAAGTGTCCTCAAAGAATAAGTTCGCTTATTGCGCAAGAGAGGGATGTTAAATACACCCCGTCTTGGTCTAAACTTTGTCCTAAAGTTTCACATTATAAGTGCTGAAATAATGTGTATCAGAATATCATAAGTCTATCTATCAAACAAAAATCGAAATTTTTGGCGCATATCATATGCGTCCTCCCAGGTCGCTGAGTGCGGACTATAGTTGTCCCACTGTACCTTGAGTTGATCTATTGTTCGACGTGATAGTTGTCGAATGTGATGATCCAGGATGCGGATTGGCTCAGCCGTCAGCACCCCCTCGTCTGACACCTGCAAAGAACTCATGTCAATAACATGTTTAGGATCACTAATATAATGTGTCAAAATAGATATGTGAAAAACGTCGTGCATACACCTCAAAGAATCAGGAAAGGATAGTCGATAGGCTACGATCCCCTTTCTCTCCACAATCTCGAAAGGTCCCACGAACCTAGGAGAGAGTTTAGCTCCCTTTCCAAACTTGATCGAACTCTTATGCGGTTTAACCTGCAAGAAGAATCAATCGTCGTCCTCGTAACTACGGTCGACACGGTGCGCATCGGCATAACTATTCTATTTATCCTATGCTTATTTAATACTTTGTCTTATTGTTTTCATTTTCTCTTCCATTTCTTGGATCGCTTCTTCTCCCACCAGGACCCTATCCTCAAGCCGATCCCAACTCAAAGGCATCTGATACGGTGCTTTGGTAACTATTTTTATAAGAGAATTCCATCAGTGGCAATAATTCCTCCCAATGCTTTTGTTGGTCCATCACATACATGCGCAACATGTCCTCCAAGATCCCGTTCATTCATTCGGTCTTCCAGTTAGTCTCCAGGTTGTACGCAATACTAATGTTGATTTGGGTTCCCAAGGCCTCTTGAAAACTCATCCAAAATCGTCCAGTAAACATCGATCCATGATCATATGTAATCCTCTTGGGCACACCATGTAGCCTCACAATATCATTGATGAAAACTCTAGCTATGTCAGGTGCCTGATACATCATACGCATAGGAACAAAGTGAGAACTCTTTGTCAGAGTGTCTACTACTAAGAAAATAGAGTCATGTCTCCTTACCATCAGTGGAAATACAACAATAAATTGCATCAAAATAACCTCCCATTTTGATTCTGAAATAGCGTGTGGTTGTAATAATCCTGATGGATGTCTATGTTCAACCTTCACATGCTGACATTCTAGACATCTGGCCACATAGTTGACTATATATGATTTCATTCCATTCCATAAGAATAAGGGTTTAAGGTCTTCCCTCATCTTTTTGACTCCTGGGTGAGCCATGTAAACTTCTCTATGAGCCTCGTTTAGGATCAAACTCCTCAACTCATCGTTCGGTGGTACGCAAATCCGATTTTTAAACCTCAATAATCCATCGTCGTCAGATTTGAATCCTTCAAATATTGGTACTATCATCATGTTTTGTCCGATTAAACCCTTGAATTCTTTGTACCAGTCATCGTCATGTTGTAAAGTTAGAATCTTGTCACGTAGGCTCGTCTGAAGAGGCAACACCAAAAATATGCGTGGTCTTCGACTCAATGCATCTACCACTCAGTTCACTATTCCTTTTATGTAAGTAATCTCTAAGTCGTACTCGCTAAGTAATTCCAACCAACGTCATTATCGTGCATTCAGGTCTCTTTGCGTAAAGATGTTTTGTAGTCCATAGTGGTCAGTTTTTAGTTCAAATTTTTGTCCAGAAGGTAGTGTCTCCAAACCTTCAAGGCATATACAATGGCTAACAACTCTAAATTGTGTGTTTCATAGTTCTCCTCATGCCTTCTCAGTTTCCTTGAGATGTAAGCGATCACTCGATGGTCTTGCATCAAGACTCGGCTTAAGCCTTCCTTGGATGCGTCAGCGCATAACAAGAAGTCCATGTCCATGTTAGGGACCTTTAGTATCGGTGTTGTTGTCAACAGCTCCTTGAGCCTCCGTGATTCTTCTGCACATTTATCGGTCCAATCAAACTTATTGTTTTCTTATGCAATTCCATGATCAGATTTGCTATCTTAGAAAATCCCTTGATGAACCATCGATAGTATCCTTCTAAACCCATGAAACTATTCACTTCCAAGACATTCGTCAGCATAGGCCATTCCACAATATCCTCAACCTTTGCGGGATCCATGACGATAACTTCGTTGGAGATGACATTCCCTAAGTATTGAATGTTCGATTGATAAAATGAGCATTTGGACAACTTCCCATACAATTTGTGCTCTCGTAGACACTGTAGTACCAAGCAAAAATTCTCGTCATGATCCTCCATCGTCCAAGAGTAAATCAAAATATCGTCAATGAATACTTGGAAGAACTTGTCCAAGTACTCGCGAAACACCCCGTTCATCAAACTCATGAATACCTTTGGGGCATTCATTAGTCCAACTGGTAAAACAGTAAACTCATAATGTCCAAACTTTGCCTTAAAGGCAGTCTTAGGGAAATCATCCTCCTTAATCCGTAATTGGTGGTATCTTGATCGCAAGTCGATCTTTGAGAACATTATCGCGCCCTTCATTTGATCGAATAGATCATCAATACTTGGCAATAGATATTGATTCTTGATCGTTGCCTTGTTCAATTGATGATAGTCAATGCAGAGCCTCCAGGACCCATCCTTATTTCATATGAAAATAACAGGTGCACACCATGGTGACACACTTGGACGTATTAGTCCTAGGTCCAACAACTCCTTAAGTTTCATTCTCAACTCCTGTAACTCTGGGTTCGACATCCGATAAGACGTTCTCTTTATCAGTTCAGTCCCCAGTTTTAGGCCTATGGTAAACTCCAATTCCCTCTTCGGTGGCATCCCAGGTAACTCCTCTGAAAAGGCATCTGCAAACTCTCTCACCACAGGAAGGTGTTCTAGACCTTCTGCTACTCCCTTCTCATTTAACGCAAGGATCACATAAATCTTACATCCCTTGTGCATGCTCTTTCGAAGCTGCAAGGAAGAGATGAACCTCCGGGAAACTCCCTGGTTCCATCCTATAATCATGCATATATATCCCTCATCATCGACCAAGATCAACTGTTTCATCTTATAGTTGAGTATCGCCTCATGTGATTCCAACCACTCCATACCGATCATGATGTAATAAGATCTTAAGATCATGGCGTATAGGTTGGCCCTAGTGACAATATCTCCCTAGTTAAGGATGCAACCCGTAACCTTTCCTCCAACCTTCATTTTTTGCTCCAAAATACATCTCTATGAAGCTAAAATCATCCTGTTCGACTGCATTTACCTTAATTATTTTTAGCACCATACCAGAAATGAAACTCTCAGTAGCACCGATATCTATCAAAATATGTAGGGTCTGGTCAACGATGGTACCTGTCATCTTGAGCATAGTCGACTGGTGCTCTTCCTAGTGGTTATTCATCGCTGCATGAATCCGATGGGCCTTTCCCAAATCTCCTATGGTAGTGGGTTCGGCTGATCCAAAATCTCTAGTCTTCTCCACAGGGCAGTCATGCTGGTAGTGTGGCTCCCCACACATCCAACACCCCTTCTTCGGTCTAGTAGTCCTGGTACCTGAAGTAGAATATGACGGCCCAGCGGCCTGGAATCCTAGTTTGTTCTCCTGTACAGGCCTAAGCTGTTGTTGTTGCGATCGACGATGTTGTTGATGTTGTGGTCCCCGATAGGGTGTCCTCTGCTAAGGCATCGGCCGTCGAGGTGTAGTGAAAGTGGATCCTCTCTCGAAGCCATGATATCCGGGCATATGTATGGATGGTGTCTAACGTTGTTGCGTACCAGATGACACCTACCCTACTAGTCTCGCTGGAGTCCTACTCTGACCCCCGACTAATAAGCTCCTCCTCTACTATGAGGGCCTTCTAGACTGTATCATGCAAGGTTTGAGGCATCAAAATCCTAAACTTTGCACATATGCTACCATTAATCCCAAACATGAACTTGTTGACCTTAAGTTTCTCCATGTTAATATGGGGAGCATATCGGAGCAACTCCATAAAATGATATTCGTATTGAAGGACCATATGACTGCGCTGTTGTAAGGCGTTGAACTCATTGAGCTGACACTCAATAAATTCCTGTGATAGGTACCTCTCTCGGAACCATTCCTTGAATAGTTCCCATGACACGTCTTCGATGGCCATGTTTAGTTGTGGCAGGAGCATCTTCCACCATTGAAGAGTGATCCCCCTTAGTTGAAAGACCGCCATGCGGACCTTCATGTTGGAGGTATAGTTGTAAAGTGCAAAGCACATCGCCATATTCTCCAACCATGCCTTGGTGGCTGCGTCGTCCGGGGCACCAAAGAACTTGGGAAATTTGACCTTCTGGAGCTCACGGTGAATGATACCAGTACTGATCAGAGTGCGCAGTGGACCCTCAGGGGGTGTTGATTCCCTGGCCTCATCTTTGTCCAAACGGTTGATCAATGCCTTAGACATGCACTAAAAAGAACTCATCATTCTGACCACATCACCTACTGCTATCTTCTCTTACCCGACAAGTTGTTCGTCTCCCTGGGGGTTAGACACCTCATGCATGGATGCTACTGGAGGCATCGTGCCTCCTCCCCTAGCACCTCGTTGTCTGCCTTTGCACCATCCTCTAACCATGATTACCTGCACGAGTACAAGTCAACTTAATTAGAAACATTATAATCAAATCATCTCAACGAAAGTTGTAGTGATCCCAAGTCACAAGTTGAACCTATTGTGATACCAAGTGTAACATCCCCTTCATTATGACCATGGGAGAAGAAATTGTTTTTTTGTTTTTTAAGAATTAATAGGCATGAAGGCAATGACAACAATGGTTTAACCACACCACACACGATGAACAAAAGCATGCAACCTAGGCAACAGGAAACTACGACTCCACTCACTGGCACAAGGGCAACTGGGAAAACATGTGTAGTGTAAAAAAGAGGAATGAATACCCATACGACGCAATAAGACACTCATACATGCTAAGGGACAACTTCCCCTTCCCGACAAAACTACGTTGACAAACAAGACTAGAACCTTCAGGCGTGCGAACCAAATGCACGAAGAAATTCCACCCATGTGCCCAAGCAACTTACCACGCTCGACAACACTTCCCAACAGGGACCGACTGTAGCCAAGTTTTCGTTCGCCGCTATCCCATGGGGCATGCCATGATCCCCTCATTAGGAATCATGTCATCCCTAGGTGATAGAAGCATCGACAACCTTAGCACCACTCATCCTATCAGGACTGGGGAATTTGGATAAATTCGATGCACTAGAAACCGAATACCAAAAGGAAAACCACACCCATACCCCAACAAGTTGACAAAACACTAGAGGACGAAGATAAGGGACGAAACAAGACAATACATGAAATCATCCCCGACCCAACCAATAACCCAGTCTGAACTAGTCAATGATTACAATCTATTTTAACACAGGTTCCAATCTAAATGGAGCACTCCAAGTTACAATTTGTCAATAATGCACCCACTAATTTAATGTTAATACAATCAATCTTGCAAGTCTAAGTAATCAATATTAAAACTCTAATTATAAATACCATTTAACTAGCCATTAACTTGAATAACAATATTAACAATCTTAATGTAGGATGCTACCATTACAACACTTATGAACAATTTAATCTCAACGTGTAGTCTAGCTATATTGACCGAACCAATGATACTAGTTGTCTATTATCATTGAGAAAGAATTGCTAACTACTAACATCGCTATAGCAATATAACAAGGCAATTAACATAGTAGTTACCTAACGATTAAATTATCAATAACAAGGGAATTCACATGACTGTTATCATAACAAGTAGTATAGCAATAACACGACAATTAACATGTTGATTAACATAACAATTAATATAACAGTAACATGACAATTACACGACTGTTAACATGACAATTAATAGTACAATAGGAAGGCGATTTACATAACTGTTATCATAACAAGTAATAAAGCAATAACAAGGCGATTAACATGTTGTTTAACATAACAATTAATAAAACAATAACACGACAATTTATATGACTATTACATAACAATTAATAGCTCAATAACAAGGTGATTACATATTGTTAACCATTTAACTCGATGCAGAAATTAATCAATAAGAAGGAATCTTCTAATCATTAACTCACTGTAGAAAATAGCATGGCAATTAATTAATAAGAAGGAATCTGCTAATCATTAACTCACTGTAGAAAATAGCATGGCAATTAATATGGCAGATAATATAGCATTTACATTGCAATTTAACATGGCAATTAACAATAAGAAGGAAATTGTTGACCATTAATATTGTTGTAGCAATTGTTCTGGCAATTAATATGGCAATTAATATAGCATTTACCATTGCAATTAACATGGTAATTAATAAGGCTAGTAACACTGCTATGGTAATTAAAGTTTGGCAGTGAGAATGCTTGGTATACACTCTAAGTGAAGGAGAATAAAAGGACAATACAAAACTGCAGAAGGATCAACTCATGGTCATTCAACAACAACTCAGTCAACATTTAAGGCAATTTCGTGTCCATTCCAGCAATGCAGTCATCATTCTTACTAGCAATTTGTGTCCCTTCAACAACAAACTTAGCCAATCAATTTAAAGGCAAAAACATGGGTATTTCAACAACAATCTCTGTCAACTTAAAAAAAAAACGTGGGAATTTCAAAAACAATCTCAGTCAACTTTTAAAAGAAAAAACGTGGGCATTTCAACAACAATCTCTGTCAACTTTTAAAAGCAAAAACGTGGGCCTTTCAACAACTATATCTATCGACTTTTAAAAGAAAAACATAGGCACTTCAACGGAAATCTCAAACACGTTTTAAATGGAAAAATCATGGTTTCCCTTTTCCATTTCCCGGATGCCAAATGAAAACGCATACAGGAATGACCAAAACCCCCTTCCCTTACCATGATACCAATTATAAAAATGAAGATAGGGAAAGGATTTCATTTTTCCTTTGCCAGGATACCAATACAACACAGACATGAATAACACAAAAAAAATGTGTTTCCGTTTCGAAGATACCAAATATAGAAATGCAGACAGGGAATCAAATTGTTTTTCCATTGCCAGAATACCAATACAATGCAGACAACAGTAAGATAGATGCAAGGGTCTAATGGGAGAAGTCATTGAAATGATCGCAGGGATTCTAATAGTCAAGGCGTAGAGAAAAACCAACAAGGACGCAAGATAACCCATACGCAGAGGTCTTTGCGAGATGGTGCAAGACAAAACAATCAATCAAGGACAACAATGGAGGTAGACGACTGACATGAACGTCCTTCGATCATCATCCATGCATAGAAAAGAAGGGCATTGATATCCATAGCTCTATTAACGCTGAAGTGACGACTATAGATCAGGATCTTAGCCCATTGCTCAGGCGAGGACTGATGATCTAGGGACAAAAGGAGAAAACAACCACAATCGTCACAAATCAATACACCATAGGGCGGTCAAGACATGCCAGGAATCGAAGGCCATGGGAGTCAATCAATCATCGAGCTATAGGCTATGGAAAAATTCAGTCATCAACTTTAATGATAAGACAATCAATTTACTTACCCAATTAAACATGTAGATCCAAAGCATAAATCATACTACAATATACCATGCAAAAATAAAGAAAGTTTATTGTTGCATGATCGCGCACTCTAAGTTGATGTCTCGTGCGCTCCGTGCACCTCCTTATTGTCGACTGATGAGACTTCATTGATACCTCCCAGCCAATGCTAGGAGTACTCTTCCTCCTCCTTAGCCCCCCAAGCTACAAAGGGGCCACACATACTAACTAGAGAATCAACTAGCTCCCATCTCGCCTAGTGATCTTGTGGGAAACTAAGGGCCTCTAAGGAATAAGGTCCCTGCATTATTGCGCACCCCTTATAATCATCGTGAGCGACTATCACAGTCTTCCCTCACGACATCGTGGGTCCTCTCAAACTAGGTAATCCTTAACCTACAGTTCGAGCCATGGTGGGAGTGCTAGTAGGTTATGGCAGGGTTGTTGTCCGCACCTCTCCCTCAAAATCTCTGGTAGTCGAGCATGACCCCTCTACTCCACATGTGAGTCTGGTAGGCAAGCTATCATCAACTCGCATCATCAACAAATCATGTCAGAAATATATCCATATCATATCATCTAATTAGATGCCCTAATATCACATATAAAACAATCAAACCCCATTAATTCACTCCCTGACTCGATCCGGGGTCCAAGGGGTTCCATCAATTCCTTTGCACCCTCGAGGTTTAAAATCCTATACACTCAGTAAAATTGAGTCAATAGAACTTGTCTATGTCAATGCAGAAAAACAACATGACATCAACCCATAATGCCTCATAATCAAAATCAATGTTTTAATAGCATAATAATCTGGATCACTTGCGAGTAAGTTTTCTCAAATAATAAGTTTGCTTAGTGCGCAAGAGAGGGATGTTACAGTTGGCGATGCTCCTACATCATACACCTCTGGCTGAAAATTTCATGGACTCATGTCCACGAGCTCCTGCACTGACTTTCCATGCTTTTCGATATCCACTTCATTTACCCAAATGACATCTTCTATTGGGCATCCTTTCAATTTTACAAAATACTCAAAATATGTCTGCCTTATAGTCTTCTTACCAATTCATGAATCTACGATCTTCTCCATCTGTTTCTTCTCTACTATAGGCATCTACAACATGAGGTATCACACCTGGGTTTCCTGGGAGCTGAAACTCCGAAACACCAAACTCTCTATCATTTCGGGATTTCACAAGCTGGGGTTTTGGGACTTGCGAGTACAAGGGAACTCGCCCTTGGGTATTCCCGGTACCAAAATGCTGAAAATTCACACTCTATTATTTCGGGACTTCACAAGTCAGGTTTTCAGGACTTTTGAGTACAAGGGAACTTGCCCTTGGGTATTCTGGGTACCGAAATGCCGAAAAGTCACACTCTATTATTTCGAGATTTCGAAAGTCAGGGTTTTGGGACTTGCGAGTACAAGGGAACTCACCCTTGAGTATTACGGGTACTGAAATGCCAAAAATTCGAAGTCTAAGAGGACCATTCTCTCTCGTGCAAGGTTTTAAGAATTAAATTATAAAATCCTCCTTCATTGGGTTCTTGGGCAGATTTTCACCAGGTTTTATGACTAGACTAAGAGGTCTTCCTAAATCCACGAGCTGCTAACATCTGTGATAGATAATAAGAAAATTCAGGATTTTACCAAGGCAGTAGTCCTTTCAGGGATCTTACCCCGACTATATAATGTAAGGGAACGATCTCGAAAGGGTGTCCCTGTGGGGAATCTATCCAGGGCAGCATGAGAGGTAATTAAGGGAAACAAATATTCCCAGAGAAGACTTGAAAACTGAATTCGTTCAAGTACATATATATATAAACCGAATGTGGTCATTCCAACATAAGCATGCAACCACCATTTTCGATCAAAACACCATGCATAAATTTCTACACAAAAACCATTTATAAGTATTCAAACCATTAGCATACATCCCAAGATATTCAATGCAAGACAAAAGATATAAACACTTATCAGAAAACACCAGGTGATGCAACAACTGAGAGGGGTTCTCATTTCCACCCAACTGTAGGCTCAACAACTCCCAACGGATTTACCACTAGCCACCCCCGAGCTAGACGACGATGTTGTGAGACTGAGTCTCTATTCGTTAGAAGTTGAGAATGAAGGTTACTCTCCTTCTTCTCTTCTTATCAATCACTCTATGTATTTTCCAGAGCCCTTCCAATTTCTTCCCTCTTGCGATATTTTTTGCAACTGGCCCCCTCCTCCACACCTATTTCCTGCCTTTTCTTTATAGTGAGGTTTTTTGTGGCACAAACTTTCTTTCGGTGGTCAGGTTTGATTCTTCCACGAATGGGTGGTTCACCCCCATCGATCATTAACTCATGAGGAGCCTCTTCACCTACAAACCTGGTGAGTAATTCATTTCGGGGCCAGCGAGCCGCTGTTGATCTTCGGGCCAGTGAAGACCAAATACGATATTGGTTTCAGTGGAAGGTAACACCACCATTCCTAGTGCCTTCCACCACCTTTCATCAGCCATCGTGGTCTGTTTTCATCACATCCCCCTCCCAACAATCCTGCAACATATATTCATAACATTATTTACATCTTTGGGTTTGCCATAGTTCTTGGCCAGTATAGTTATTTTTATAGACTGGGGGAAATAGGGTGTTACAATTCCCTCCCCATTAAAGGAACATCATCCTCTATGTTCTATCTATAAATATGACATGTATATATAGAGGTAAACAAAATTGGATATGCATGTTTCATGGCATCCTCTATTTCCCATGTAGCCTCATCTGGGCCAAAATGTCTCCACTGCACCTTAACCTGTGCAATGGTTCGGTTCTGGAGTGGGGTTTCCTGTCTATCCAGTATGCATTGAGGTTCTGGTAGGAATTCTCCCTCTGGTTCCACCTGGATCACAGACCAATCAATTATATGATTAGAATAATGTACATATTTATTCAATAATGAAACATGGAAAACATTATGTGCTTTTACTGTTGGAGGAAGTGCTAACCTATAGGCTACAGGTCCCACTCTATCTAGGACATCAAAGGGTCCACAATACTGAGGTTTCAACTTGGCGAAAGCTCCCTCTTTTAGGGAACTCTTCCTGGGCCTAAATCTGATATATATGTGGTCTCTCGTCTTGAAATATCTTGGAGTTCTCTTTTGGTCGGTGTAACTTTTCTATCAGTTGTGAGCGACCTTCATGTTTTGTTTTATCTGAGTCACTTGATGTTCCATTTCTTTCAACATGTCAGGTCCAAAAGAATTTTTTTTTATGGGATTACTCCAACTGACACGAGTGTTTCACGACCTACCATAGAGGACTTCGAAGGGACTCATCTTTAAGGATTCTTGGTATCCGTTGTTGTAGGCGAATTCCACCAGTGGAATTTAGTCTTCCCACTTCTTGGGTTGATGCATTACATGCATTCTTAGCATGTATTCTAGTATTTGGTTCACTCTTTCCGTCTGTCCATCGGTTTGAGGGTGATAGGTTGTGCTAAACAACAACTTGGTCTCTAAACCCACCATCAGTGATTTCCAAAAGTTGGAAGTGAATTTCATGTCTCTGTTAGACACGATCTCTTTTGGCATACCATGCAGTCTAAATATCTCCTTCATGAATATGTTGGTGATGTCTATTGCCTTGCAAGTCGACTTGACAGGGATAAAATGAGAGGACTTGCTCAATTTATCCACCTTTACCATGATGGTGTCATTCTGTTTTGTCGAGGTTGGTAATCCAATGATGAAATCGATGGAGATGGTTTCCCATTTCCATTCTGGGATTGGTAAAGGTTGCAATAATCCTACTGGGTGTCGTTGTTCTTATTTAACTTGTTGGCATTCTATGCATTTGGCTAAGTACTCGGCTATGTCTTTCTTCAACCCATGACAGTAGAATTGTTTCCTGGTGGCTGTGATCATCTTCTGGTATCCTGGATGACGAGTATAGGGTCTTTTATGTAGTTCATCCAGTATGAACCTTCTCAAGTCATCACAATATGGAATGTACAATATTCTTCGGTAAGTGAGAAGACCTCCTTCCCTCCTCTGGTAGCCTCCATAATTTATCCCTGTGGGTTCTTTCTGCAGGTACAAGGTCACGGTCTGGAAGAATGTGTCTGTCTCTTGTGCATTTCTAACTCTATCTTCGACATCCGTCTCGCGGGTACTCACCATGGCCAGGTGAATTGTTTTCATGATTTTTCTAAGAGCATCAACTACCCTATTTTCCTTTCCCTTAATATGTTTGATTTCAAAATCGAACTCGCTAAGGAGGGCCATCCACCTAGCTTGTCTGGCATTGAACTTTGATTGGTCAAACAAATATCGCAATCCACAGTGGTTTGTCATAAGTACAAATTTTCTTCCCAGGAGGTAATGCCTCCACATTTTCAAGGCGTGCACTATGTCAGCTAGCTCTAGATCATGGGTTACATAGTTGACTTCGTGCTCATTCAATTTTTAGGATCCATAGCAGACCACACTTCCTCCTTGCATAAGGACTCCTCCGAGCCCTTCCTTACAGGCATATGTGCACACGAGGAAGTCAGCTTTGGGATCAACGATCTTCAACACGGGTGTGTGGGTCAGTAGATGTTGTAGGGCTTGGAATCTTTCTTCACATTTTTGTGTCCATGCGAATTTTGTCCCTTTCTTCTGGAGGGCAGTGATTAGACAACCAATCTTGGAGAATCCTTTTATAAATCTCCTATAGTATCCTACTAATCCCATAAAGGATATGATATCTGAAACGTCCTTTGGGGTAGGCCATTCCATGATAGACCTAATTTTGTCGGGGTCTACTGCTACTCCTTCTTTAGATAGGACATGGCCTAATTAATGTATCTTTTCTGGAAGAATTCACATTTGTTGAATTTGGCATAGAGATGATGTTCTCTTAGCACTTGCAGCACAAGCCTAAGATGCTCTTCATGCTCTTCTCCATCCTTGGAGTAAATTAATATATCATCAATAAAAACTAGCACAAATTTGTCTAGGAATTTGTTGAGTATAGTGTTCATCAAGAACATGAGAGTGGCAGGGGCATTGGTTAACCCAAATGGCACTACCACAAAATCATAGTGACCATACCTCGTTTGGAAGGTAGTTTTATGGATGTCTTCACCCTTGATTCGGACTTGATGGTATCCCAACCTCAAGTCAATCTTTGAGAAAATAGACGCACCCCCCAATTGATCGAACAGGTCATCAATCCTGGGCAAGGGGTACTTGTTCTTTATGGTTACCTTATTGAGTTGTCTATAATATACACACAGTCTAAGGGTACCATCCTTTTTTTTCACAAATAGGACTGGTGCTCCCCATGGAGACACACTGGGTCGGATATAGCCCTTATCCATCATTTCTCTCAATTGCAATTTGAGTTCAACTAGTTCAGGTGTGCTCATTCGGTAGGGTGTTCTAGACACCGGCACCACTATCGGTGCAAGTTCTATCGAGAAGTCAATGTCCCTTCTTAGAGGTAGACTTGGTACCTCTTCTGGAAATACATCTTTGTATTCTCTTAGGGTAGGGTGGTCTTCGAGGCTTGGTTTGTCTCCTTCGATTGTTTTCAACACTTGTATTGCATATAGTGGACATCCTTTTCGGCAACACCTTCTCATTTGTAGAGCTGATATTTGTCTCACCGAGACAGGTTTTCGGATCCCTTGAAGGGTTATCCTTTTTCCTTCTTTACTTACACGTTCTAAGGTTTTATGGTAATATTCTAATTTGGCTTTATGGGTGACTAGCCATTCCATACCAATCAACAGATCATATGATCCCAGGGGTAATATGTTAAGGGTTGTTGGGGTGGGGAATTCACCCAACATTAAATGGCAGGCTGGTATGACCTCTGCTACCCTTCTTTTGGTGCCAGTGGCTAACTGTACCAACCATGGCTTGGTAGGTTTATGTGGTTATAGTTTACACTTATCAACAGTCTTAGGGGCTATATAACTCAAGTTTGAACCATGGTCAATCAAAATAGACACTAGATGGTTGGAAATCATACCTTCTATTTCCACCACTGAAGCTTGGTGGTCGGCTTGGTTATTATCCAAGGCTATATAAATTTGTAGCACACTTCTGGCCACATCATTGATGGTGGTAGCTTCCTGGATGTTGTAAATTCTCCAAATATTCTGTTGTCGGTGTGGACAGTCTCTCAGTAGATGTTGTTCTCCACAACCCCGACATTTCAAAGGTTCTCTCTTTGGGTTATCATCCTTCAATGGTACAGATCCAGAAGTTTTATTTCCTCTCAAGGAGGGAAAGTTACGCTGGTGTACACTCTGGGCTGGGAAGCTCATCCTTGATTTCTTCTTATAGTTCTTAAATCTTGGGGATTTAATCCCCTTTTTCTAAAATCCTGAATTATTCTTCGGTTTCCAGCCTTTGCGAGGTTTTGTCCAATGTCCAAACTGTTCATGACAATATCTTGCCTTTCGGATTGTGCCTTCTAGGGTCTTTGGCTCATGAAATTCAATTTTGTTCCGATAGTCCTTAGGTAGTCCGCTGATGAAACGTTGCACCTTGGCCTTTTCTACTTTTATATAAGGTACATACCTCAGCAACTCGGGGAATCTGCTGACATATTCCTCTATAGTGAGTTTCCGCAGTTTGAGTTCATAGAATTATTTAGACTTCTCGTCGAAATATTTTTTCGATAGATACTTCTTCCAGAAGTATTTCTCAAACAGTTCCCAAGACAGGTCCTCTTCACAAACCCCTTTCAGATTCTTAAGGTCTTCCCACCAGATGGAAGTCTTTCCGTTCAAGTTGAAGGTGGCCACTTGGGCCTAAAAATTTTCTCAGAAATCATGGACTCTAAAATACTTCTTTAGTCCAAGAAGCCAGGCCTATGCTTCCTCTCCATTCTTTATTTCACCGTTGAAGGAGGGTGGTTTGGCCTTCCTGAATTCTTCGAATTTATTACCCTTGGAAAGCTTTTGCTTCTTCTGTCTTTTTCGAGAATAAGAACTAGTTCTGCTACTAGAAGAGCCCTCCGAACCGCCAGCTTCCTTCCCAAAGGAATCGTTCATCGCTTATCCTTTACCTCTGGGATGGACCTTTTTCGAGGTGCTCCTCTAAGTGTGGCCACTAATATGACCATGTTTCTATACCTCAGGTTCATGCTGCATTTGTCTTTGTAGGTCGGATAAGCTCTACAATAAAACTGTTGTAATTTCTATTTGCTTCTCTTGTTCTCTCATCATCCTCTCATTGTCATCCTTGCAGCTTTGTGATTCGACCATGAGGCTCCTCACAGTCTTGGCTAGATCTATAGGGGTCCCTACTGCCCTCCTTTCATCAGACTCTTCGTCTCTATTATGGGAGCCTTCCCCCACCTCTTTGTGAGTCACCATACTATATGTCTACAATTTCCCCGCGATTGATCTTCCGCTTGCGTGCAAAAAGGAAAAAAAAAACACTGGTTGTTAGTCAATGTTTATATTCATTTATAGCCAGTACATAATTCATATTTTTCTCATGCACACACACAATAGGAGTTTTCATTCTTAACTTCGAATTTTAATTGAGAGGGTCAAGATAAGGAGTTACTCCTTTTAGGAGTGTTTCGAACGGAGCTCCTGCACAACTTGTTCATGAGCCCAAGTAGGCCAAGTGTTGTAACCATGCTCTGATACC
Source organism: Picea glauca (assembly GCA_000966675.3). Classification (NCBI taxonomy): domain Eukaryota; kingdom Viridiplantae; phylum Streptophyta; class Pinopsida; order Pinales; family Pinaceae; genus Picea; species Picea glauca. Next base: position 185,326 of record JZKD02S1123156.1, on the reverse strand, counting down.
AATTTGTAACACACCCACCCCGGGGCTAGAAAATTTTGTCTTTCTTTCCTTTTAAAGTCCCTCATATGACCGTCTTTATGCCCACCACCCTTACCGAGAGGACACTTCTACTATCGCGATCCAGGGAGTCTTGATGTAAACATTCCCCCGTACTCTCTTGTCTTTCGAAGGGTTGAAACCCGAAATGGGTTTAACCGCTTATCGAGATTTACAACAACTCAGATTAAGCCTTGGTACTCTACCCTTCGGGATTTTTCATATTATAATTTCGGGACATGAAGCGACAGGAGGCCTCGCGCCTGGGTTTCTTGGGAGTCGAAACTCCAAAACCTGCATATATATATATATATAT
>JZKD02S1123156.1:149523-176911 GCA_000966675.3 Picea glauca | reverse complement strand
TATCATAAAATCAATATCATATCATCAAAACAAAGCAATATCATCGTAAACGAATCAACCCAAATAGCACACTCCCTGACTCAATCCGGAGTCCAAGGGGGTTCCACCGATGCCTGAAACCCTGCACACTAATTGAAATTGAGTCAATAGCACCTGTCTACATCAAGTAGTAAAACATCATGTCATCTATCAGAATGCATCATAATCAAGCATAAATGTATTAATATCAGAAAAGTCCAGATCACTTGCGAGCAAGTGTCCTCAAAGAATAAGTTTTGTAAGTGCACCAGAGCGAGATGTTACAAGTATAGCAGGAAACATCCAACTCCTTGGTCTTGTTGATTTTCTTCCTATTGCTTATGTACTTCTGATCATCCTCTGACCAAACCAGCGATCTCTTGTTGGCAACACCCATATAAGACCTACCGAACAGGGTAAATGTTTGGTTACATGTTTTGCATTGATATTGTGGCTGCAATATTTTGGAAATGGATGCGTTATCAATGTATCTGAATGTGTAGTTATGATAACAATTTCCTAATGGGAAAACAGTCTTATAATTTCTGCAATGTGTCTTAATATCTTCCTGTATGGCTTCATCAAGTTGAGAGAAAGTGTAACTATTTGGAAGAATTCTGTAAGATTCTATAATATCCCTTAGCTGCTTCTGTTGGTGATTATGAATGATATCAATTTCATTTTTTCTTACCTCAGTAGTAGCAGCACTCGGTAGCTCCATCACTCCTTCTTTGACAACTTTATCAGACACAGAGGGCGATTGATCTATGTAGTATTTCCCAACACTGTTTATCTCCTTGTTCTCCTTTCCTCGAAGATTTTTCCTCTGGTTCTCCTTTCTCTAATGCCAAAACTAAACCCTACAAACCCTTTCTTACTACTAGTGGAGTGGAAATGGGTGAGTGACCAGTTAATGACCGGTGGAAACAGTCACCGTGGGAGCGGAGCGAGTGAGTAGAGGAAGTAGCTAAGTCGACGGGCAGAAATGGGTGAGCAACCAGTTAACGACCGGTGGAAACAGTCGCCGTGGGAGCGGAGCGAGTGACCAGAGGAAGTAGCTAAGTCAACGGGTTGGTCCATGTTAGGATGTTCTCTTATATGGCCATATACTTATAATTTACAAATTATAAGTAACTTAAATAAAATAAAACTTCAATTTGATTAAAAATAAAATTAGACTTTTATAATTTAAGATTAAAGAATCATAAAAACAAAACTTAGTTAAAATGCAATATCTAAACATGGAAAACATTAATAACTTCAAATAAATTAATAAGTTTTTAATAAAACATTAATAACATCAAATAAAATAATGAAACTTTAATCAAACATAAAAAATAAAAAAAAGATATTAAAGAATATTGATGTTTTTTTTTTATGTTTTATTAATATTAATATTAACAAATCTCACTCTTGTTTTCGACAACTTATTAGAAAAAGAAAAAACAAGAGTGGAATTTAAATTGGCAAGATGTATTAACCCACTTCCATGAGAAAGACTCTTGTATCTTCCATGAGAAAGACTCTTGTATCTGCGATAAATTGATATTAGCATTAATAGCTAAGTAAGAGTATTTATAATATAGATTTTTTTATATCATTTATCAATAATTTAATTTTTTTTTTATTTAAAAATATCAAAATAATAAATTTAAAAAATTTAATTTTCAAATTTCTGAAAATATAATTTTAAACCAATATCAATTAGTAAAAACTAAATTTAACACCTATTTAAAATCAATCTCGTATATCTAGAACTAAATTTAAGATCTATTTTAAGTCACTTAATACATGGTAGAGAAGCAATATAGTATCAAAATAAATGTTCAATTATGTTTATGTATTTGTTAATTGGATGTTTAAATATGTTTGTTATGTGGTGAGACCTTAGTTTAAAGTTTATGATACAAAATTGAATGTTTAAATATGTTTGTTATGTGGTGAGACTTTACTTCAAAGTTTTTGATACATTTTACTGGATAAAATTAATGAATATAAATATATTATATATTATGTTATATTTTATATTGATAAAATATAACTATGTTTATGATACATTTTATTGGATGGAATTAATAAATATAAATATATTTATGTATCATGTGTTTTTATATTGATAAAATGTAACTATGTGTCATAAATATAGTTGTTTATTAATTGACATAAATATACATTTTTCTTAACTAAATTAATAAATACAAATATATGTATATTGTTATAAATAACTATAAATATATTTGTTTAGCTAGCTAAATTAATAGCTATAAATTTATATATTATGTTGTTCATACTAGTAAGGGATAGATTCTAGTAAAGTGATTAATATAATCAATAGAATTCACAACATTAGACATGTAGATAATTATTTTTATTTAACATATCTTTTTATAGACTAATGATAAAGCAACATAGATGGTAAAATTTCATATTGGTATTCATTGTTAATTGTTAAGACTATATGTGATTAGATTTGATCTCTCATGATGACATTTTATTTTTATGTTTTAAGACATTTATCACCTTAACCTTCCTCCATTGCACAATTGAATAGTCCTCCTCACATATAATTATTTCTAATAATTGATTGACTGTATCAAGAGTTTTTTATTGACAATTATTTTCAGTATTTTTTTTTTGGTTTTTACATGTGCATGAAAGAGTATAATTTGGTGATAATAATATCAATGTTGCATTATAAGTTGGAAACTTTTTTCCAAAATAGAAAAATATTTTATATTAGAAATATAATTTAAAGTTTACAATATCTTTTAAAAAATACTTTTTTCAAATCTAACTTCTCCATCAATAATAACTTTTCAAATTACTTTTCAAAACTAACTAACTTCTCCACCAATAGTAACTTTCCAAATTACTTTTCAAAACTAACTTCCCAGTGGTCGTGGGAGCGTGCTGGTCCAAGTCACGATGTCATCCTTATGGCCATGTACTTATTATTTACAAATTCAGGGTTTCAACTTAGTATGATATGAAAGTTCTAGAAGAGTCCATTAAATACACATTTGTGTATGTGTATTTAGTCTCTTTAGGTATTTAAAGTTTTAATTAAACTTTGTGTATTTAGTTTGTGTAGGTATTTAAGGTTGTTATTATTTTAATTTATTTATGTAAACTAGGAAGGAAGAAGGAAGATTGATTTCAACTCACTCGTTATAATATAAATTAAATTACAAATATTTTGTGGTTATAATATAAATTAAATTAAAAATATATAATAAAATAAAAGGTTTTAAATTAAAAAATATAATTAAAAAGTTTTAAATTAAGATTAAGAAAAAAATATTTATAATTTTTTGTTTTTGGTGTTTAACCATAAATTTAATAAGCTAAATCTTGTTTAGATATTAAAATTTGATTATTGAGATTTGGAATTTCAAAGTTTCTTTGTTTATTTACATATAGAATTTCAAAGTTTTTTTTTTTAATGTTTAGTTTTTCATGAGATGCAACATTTTTTAATTTAAATTTTTAACATTAAATGTTTATTTTCATGAAGAAACTTTGATGATAAGTAATATCTTAAAAAACAGAATATAAAATTTTATAATATACATAGTAATATATTTAATTTTAATAACTAATATAAATGTTTWTTTWTTYTTCTAAAAAWTTGATTAATTTAAGTTATTGTTGAYATAAACAAAAGTATAATAGGTGATACTTTTSGATTTAATTATCATAATCTTTGYTTTSACAATGTTTATCCTTATATTCATGCTAGAGYTRAAGTCYTTAAGTATYATTAGTTTCTTATCTAKGTCATAGGGATTCTTCTCCATAAGAACAATATCATTAGCATAAAGGAGGATGATTACTATACTCACTAAAGTCAATCATCCACATCCACAMACACATMTATTTGAAAAATACTCAAAATTATCTTGTATGTATAAAATAAATTACTCATTCATTTTTTAAAATAAATTAAAATTMTTTTAACATTAAAATCATCYMGTRAATATAAATAATTATATATATAAGATGAATATATTGATTTGGTATTTGATTATTTTAATTTATTCAAARAATTTACAAATCAATTTGAATGCTAAATTTATATTTATGMAAAAAAGTGGATTGAACAATAAACACAATATTATTATAATATGGAAAATTAAACTWKATTTTTCAAATTTTAACATATACWTWATTTATTTTTAATTTTTTAAATTATTATATTAAGATTACCTAAAGAAACATCTTCACATTTAATATAAAACCTATTTTCTAAAATTTAAATTTAAACCTATTTTCTAAAATTTAAATAGTTGTAGGTTATGTATTAGAGAGACTAATATTATTTTAATATTTTTTTATAACAATTTGAAGATTTTATATTATGAAAAAAATTGTGGTCGAAGTACACATAGTCTTAAAAAATAAGATTCGAGATAAGCAAAAAAAATTGTGGTTCAAACAAGGTACTTGCCCTATGTATCCCTAAACCCTTTGAGTCTTACAAAACTAAGCCTACGGATAAGGGGAAAAAATGTAAATAATCGTAGAGATAAGGAAAGAATTTGGAGCTCAAGCAAAGTACTTGTCATATCTATCCCTAAATAAAACCTTCTCTCCTAGTGGAGAAATTTCATTACATAAATTAACAGTATAAATTATAAAGAAAATGTCGAGGACAAAGATAACAAAAAAGAGCATCAAGTACTGGGCTTTGGGAGATAATATAGGCCAATGGTTTCCTTTTCCTTTTCTCTAGACAAGAGGTTCAAATCAGGAATGGGGTTTCCCATAGATGGGGACGATCCACTTGCAATCAAATCTGATGCCAGAGCAAGAGGTAATAATGAAGATTGAGCCTGTATTTCTTTTATTTCAGAGCAAAGAGCATCACTTTCATGATGTAGTTTTCTCATTGTTGTCCTCTGCTAAATAATAATTTGCAAGATGAATGACACCTGGGAGGATATGCTCTACAAAGTAATGTGCAACTATTGGAGAGTGAACCTTGTATCTTCCATGTGTTCATATTGTCCTAGAGGTGACATCGTAGACACACCCTTCTCATTTTCCCTTGCGTCCATTGTTAGACAATTCCAAAGAGAATCATCGTTAACCATTTGATCACTACAGGCAGAGGACAACTAGAACCAAGAGATGGTGCGACCCAGCCCTGAGACTCAGTCCTTACTTCTGCACTAGATTGTGTTCCTATCATCCTCCACCAGATGCTTGGTAGAGATACTTCACCAAAATGGCTTCCCTGTCAAACCTATGAATTCACCACTTTTACCAATCTCGTTGAACCAAAATCCCACCACCACGAAGAAATGATTATACGTGAACTATTTGAATTATCTCCCACACCTGAGAAAGCTACCACAAATAGAAATAATGAAATCTATGGGATGTATTCGTACGACCGAACCTCCATCAATTGCAAGTGTCCCATCCTCATCCATCCACATGAACTCCATTAACTCAATCCAGACGAGCCTGCAGTTGAATAAAGAAAATACCCCATCGTGATCCAGGAAATGGGAACAAGCGATACAACTAACTTAAGTGTTGAGGTTGTAGCATGTGGAAGCAACATGAAAACAAATGTGTTGACGTCCCTACCTGTGTTCGATACTACCACTTATTTGTAACTTGCATAATCTAATTTGGCATTCATTAATCAATGAATTGAGGTATGGGAAGAGCTTCCATTGATACATAAAGTCCCTTTTTCCCAAGTGATTGCTAGGTTTTCTTGTCCGTCAATAAGTCCATTGTTTTCCCGGAGAATATGGAAGAAGGAAGCTTAGGGAATGGCCTTAAGTGTATGTCGGATTCACATGATTATAGAATCCAACTAAGCATCCTTTGGCTCAGAGCCTTGAATAAAGAATATGTGTATGTCAAATTCACATGATTATAGCATCCAACTAAACATCTTTGGCTCATATCCTTGAACAAACAAACTTATTATGTTCTTAGAATATGATTCGCCTTGCAAGTTGAACTCCTTGAAGTAGTGCATACTCCTCAATTTGACTATTTGAGGCTTGAACTAGAATTCATGGAAGTGTATCTCAATCTAGGATTAAAAATGACCCTTCTAGCACGAGTAATACAATTTTAATATTATTATTTTAATAGAAAATTTATTTAATTTTTTTTAAAACATATTTATATAAAACCAAATCTAGAATATTTATATCTAAATTGTATAAAATTAAAAAGTGAAAAAATTATATTCTTATCATTAAATTTTTTAATTTAAATTATGAAAAATGAATAAATAAAAATATTATAGATTCAAATTTTAAAAAGTTTGAAAATTAATTTACATCGAGTGAAAATAATTTAGTAAAACATATATTGGTGAATTAACACGTGTCTTTTTAAAACTTAATTCATTAAGTAAATATTTATTTTAATAACATTAGAAACTCTATGTCAAAAATATTACAATGTTTTTAAGATGATGTGCTATATTTTTGATGAGAAATGAAATTATTTAGTTGAATAAGTAAACATAACAGTTATTATAAAACGATAAAACTAGTTGTTATTGTATAAATAAATAATTTAAATAAAATAAAACATTAATTTCATAAAAACAAAATTAGAATTTTATAATTTAAAAGTAAAGAATCATAAAAATGAAAATTTGTTAAAATTCAATAATAATGATAATAAAAAACATTAATCACTTTAAATAAATAAACTAGTTTTTGATCAAACATTAATAACCTCAAATAAAGTAATGAGGCTTTAATGAAACATAAAAACCAAGATATTAAAGAATATTAATGTATCTTTTTTATATTTTATTAATATTAATTTTAACAAATCTCACTTTTGTTTTCACCTTTATAACTTTTCAGAAAAAGCCAAAACAAAAGTGAAATTTAAAGTGACAAGATTTATTACCCCACTTCGAGGAGAGACTCGTGTAGCTGCCATAATTGATATTAATAGCTAAATAAGAGTATTTATTATATAGGTTTTTTATATGATTTATCATATATATATATATGTATATTATTTAAAAATATTAAAAAAAATATTTAAAAAACTTAAATTTTAAATTTATGAAAATATAACCTTAAATCAATTTATAAAAACTAAATTTAACACTTATTTTAAATCAACTTAATACATCTAAAATTAAATCTCAGATCTATTTTAATCAACTTAATACATGGTAGAGAAGCAACATCTTTCCAAAAGAGAAGCAACATATTTCCAAAATGAATGTTTAATTATGTCTATGTGTTTGTTAATTGAATATTTAAATATGTTTGTTATGTGGTGAGACTTTACTTCAAAATTTCAAAATTTTATGATATATTTCACTTGATAGAATTAATGAATATAAATATATTCTATATTATGTTATATTTTATATTGATAAAATATAACTATGTTTATGATACAATTCATTTGATGGAATTAATAAACATAAATATATTTATGTATCATTTGGTTTTATATTAATAAAATGTAGCTATGTGTCATAAATAAGGGGAGGGGGATATACCACCCTAATTTTAATCCCCATGAAATAGAATGTATTACGTAAATGTGACATTAGGATAGTGAGTCGGTAAAGTTGAAAAGGGGTCGGAGTGCCTAGCAAATGTAATACTTATATATACATTAATAAAAATACATTGTTGGTTGCAAGAAGTAAAAAGACAAGAGATAGGGGTATATGATTCCCCGAGAGAGGGGGATTAAGGGGATAAGTATTTTTATTATATTGTATTTGGCCATATTGACTTTAATTGAGAAAAGTGGTTACTTGAGCTTCTTGGGCGGAGGCCATGTGGTTCTTGCTTTCATGTAATTATATAAACATCTCTTGTGGGATGTTTTGTGGGTTCTTATCCATTCACTCTTACACTCTTTCATTTTTGGTTCCTCATTCTTTCTAATTCATGTAAATTTTGTCTAATCATGGAAACAAATGGCTCGAAGAGGAGAGGGATTGCTAGATCGGTGTAATAAATTATTGAATCATTCCAGGAGGGAATGGATTCCTATGTGCATGAGATAGATGGTGGTTCAGAAAGAACTATCCACAAATAATAATTCTTGGAGTTTCTAGAAGGTAGATTCCTGAACAATAGCATTGGAGCTATGGAGAGAGATGGAACAACCTGAGGGACTACACGATAGAGAAAGGGGTTCATTTATTTTAGTTCTGTAGGTTGAAGTGGAAAGAGAGTTGGAAATTAGGATTGTTGTGTGGTTGGGAGAACCCGAGAGATTGTTAGCTAACTGGTGTGTTTTTTGATTTGGCCTAGGACCCATCCTTGTGGATTCATGGCCCTGGCTTGGGGTTGACACTGTTGTTGAGAGTGACTGAACAATAATATGTATGGTTGGGAGGAACATACTTGGTTTGCAACCAGTTGATGAATGTTTACTTGAAAAGATAAGTGCTCTTTTTATTTTATGCATAATGTATATTGCACTGTGTATTTATTTATCTCTGAGATATGTACTTATAATGTTCCTTCCTATTGTTATTTATTGTGCATGGCACATTGTTCCTTTCTTGGATGGTTTAGCATGTTCTTGTTAATTTCATGTGTTGAAAACATGTTTCTTTATTTTAAATAATGGAACAAAAATTCATAATTAGACAATGAGGGTGAATTTCATAGTACTCAGGAAATGGGAAAGATTCATATCAATACCCGAGAAAATCGTTTAGGTATTTTTTGTACCAGGTATGTTACAATTTAGTTTTAGAGAATTCATATAGAGTGTTTTGAGGTAGCGAGGCCTAGCCTTGTGGTTGGGTACATTAGAAACTCGGTTTCTCCCTGGTTACTACCTTTGTTAACATGTCTACGAGATTCTCGCTAGTATGTACCTTTTCCAACTTCAATTGTCCATATTCCAAAACCGATCATATGAAATGGTACCTACGTTGTATATTCTTAGTCTTAGAATGGAAGGTCGAGTTCTTTGCAAGATGAATGGAACTTTTTCGATCATATTACAACTTGGTATTCTCATGCTTCTTTCTTAATTACTCCATAAAACTCTATAACCAAATCATTTCTTTACTTTCCTCTGTAGTAGAAACATATTATGCTTCCATTATTGAAAGTTCAAAAGCGTTTTGCAATTTCAAAATCCAACTTATTGTTGTTCCACCTACAGTAAAAACATACCATTTGGTGCTTCTCCTACTATCTTTATCACCTTCCATATCTGAATCAACATATCCCTGTAAAACAATGTTTGAACCTCCAAAACATAATGCATGAGTACCAGTACCTCTCAAATACCTGAGAATACATTCCCCTCCCCCCCAATTTTCTTTACCTGGATTGTTCAGATACCTGCTCATAACTCCCACTGCATGTGTAATATTTGGTCTTGTGCACACCATAGCATACATCAAGCTTCCAACTTTTGATGAATAAGGGACCCTTGACATGTATTTTATCTGGTCATGTGACTTGGGACACATTTCCTTGGTTAATTTGAAATGGATGGCCAAATGTGTACTAATTGGTTTTTCATTCTACATTATAAACCTCCCCAACACCTTCTCTATGTACTCCCCCTGAAACAATATCAATTTGCGATTTTTCTTGTCTTTTGTTATTCTCATATAAAGGATATTCTTTGTAGCACCAAAATCCTTCATCACAAATGAATTAGCTAATTTATTTTTTAGCACATTTATATCATGCATGTTAGACCTTGCAACAAGCATGTCATCTACACACAATAGAAAGATAATATAGCTTCCATTTTCTAGCCTCTTAAAATAAACACAATCATCATAATGACATCTACTATAAACTTGTTCTGTCATAAGCCTGTCAAAACTCAAATACCACTTCCTTGGAGATTGCTTTAGGCCATACAATCTCTTCAACTTGCATACCAATTTTTCCTTCCCTTTGACCTCATAGCCCTTTGGCTGTTGGATATAAATCTCTTCCTCCAAATCCCCATGGAGAAAATTTGTTCTTACATCTAACTATTCAAGATGAAAATCTTCTACCACCACAAGACTTAAAATATTCCTAATTGAAGTCATTTTAACAACATGAAAAATATTTCATCAAAATCTATACCTTTTGTTTGTGCAAACCCCTTTAAGACAAGTATAGACTTGTACCACTTTGTTCTTCCATATTCTTCCGTCAACCTGTAAACCCATTTATTCTACAATTCTCTTTTTCCTGCAAGAAACTAAACCAAGTCCCAAGTGTGGGTATTTACCAAGTAATCCATTTCCTCTTTCATGCCTTGTTCCCACTTCATTTTAGTGTCTACCTGCATTGTCTCTTCATAACATTCTGGTTCAGCAGAGTTAGTCAACGATAAATAATACAATGAAGGAGATTATTGTTCAACGCGGTCTAGTTAACTTGGTAGCTCTTCTAACAACACTTGCAAAATTTTGAGGATCCTACTACTCCTGTTTTTGTACATCTTGATTTTCGGGTACCTTTAGAATTTAATTTTATTTGATTTCATCAAACACTGTGTATTCTATGTTTTCCTTTTCCTGTTTCTTTCCCTACAACTAATCTTTGTACATGACATTTGATGCAGGAGCATCGCCCACAACAAGCGAGCCAGCGTGGAAGGCAATGAACAGTTGGACAAGCCAACATAAAGTTTTGAATTTTGATTCGAGAGGATGCACTAATGTATAAATGATGCATTTATGAAAGCACCTTTTGTATGTTGTATCAGACCTCGAGCCATATGCTCTTGTTTGAATTAGATAGAAGGCATTTAATAGATTTAATGTAGGTAGATAGGATTTTATTTTCCAGATTAGACAGTTTTAGAGTCTGAGAGGGAAAACAGATATAGAAACCCTCACTTGTACATTGTAACATTACTGAGAATCAATCATTTAGAAGAGAAGATCAAGCAGGGAGATTGTGAAGAACACCCATGTAAAAATGTTTTGAATTAATAGAAGACAGTCTCATTCAAATTCATGGCTGGTGTTGTTTCTCTATGTATGTGATTTATGTGCTCATGAATGTTTGTTCTTTGTATGCATTTTCTTTATATATGTTGTGCATGTGATTTCAGGGTTTAACTGAAGTTTGAGAGGAAAGGAAATAAGTTTCAATTGTTTCTCTATCTGAGCCAGGAGATTCCTGCAAGGAGTGCAGTCGAATCCATCCACAAGGAGTGCGTTGATGAGGGCTCGATAGTCTAACTTTTGTTCTTATTTGTCCATAATTGATTTGGGGTTGTTGCAGAAGCCATGCTAAGAGTGTGCAGGAAGAACCAGAGATCTCAGTTTTGAATCTGAGAAAAGGGAAATTGAAGATTGTTGTTGCAGGAAGGGCGTAGAGTCAAAGGTAGTCAACACTTAGGAGTTGTTGAAAGATTGTGCAAGGGGTGCGCATAAATTCCTCTGAAGGAGTCGGAGTAGAGAAGCTCAGGAGGTTTAGAATCTTTGTGGGTATCATCAAAGAAGAGCACAGGAAGTGTGTCGTGCAACATTTCAAGGAAGCGTTTTAGTACAGGTGTGGAAGGAAAGTGCGAGAGGAAACACTTAATCATTTTCAGAAATCCTTGAGGAGGAAGGATCATCGACCAAGATCCATAGAGGATATTGATGAAGTTCCATCAGCTGTCATATCTCGAGAAAGTTGCGCAGGATTTAAGCCTAGCGAATAAGAGAAGGAGTTAGGGAGTCATCGAGACTTGACTCATCGAAAAATTGGGGTTCCCGGTGACGAGAGAACTGTGAACGCAGGAGTCGCGAAACTCTGAATCACGACGAACACACACAGCTACAGGTTTACCACAGAAGACATATGTCATCAGAGTTCGGGACTTGGAGAGCCTCGTGAGCTTGTGTAACGGGAATCGCGATTTCCTAAAACACGATTTCCGGATCGCACAGAAGTCTGAGCCATAGGCACTAGAGACGAGGACAGGTGTCAGAGAAGTCAACTTTTGTAGGGGTCAACACAAGGTGGCATCGAGAATCGGAGAATTGGAAATTTCAAGGGCGTGAGTTTCGCGCATATCATTTCCTCGAAGTCCGAAACTCCGACGGGGAGTAGGCTGTGGTCTTGTGGAACGACAGGTCATATGCGAAAGGGGATAACCTGAAGGGGCTTGGAGCGGAGGAAAGTGCCATCGTGAATCGGAGTTCGGAGGTTCGTGGTGCCAGAGAAACGCGACATCGCATATGCCGATTTCCCGATAGGAACGAAGAAGTATTGGCATTGAGACCCATCGGGTTCCAGGGTTTTGGATAGCACCAGGAACGTGCCCATGAGTTTTGCGATAACGCGAAACCCGATTTCCCGATAAGATAAAGGGGAGGTCGTAGGGAGAGAGTTCTGTGGGTATTGAAGAGGTCCCGATAAGGGATAAGAAGAGTATTTTAGCTCTTCAGGCCCGTGAAGAAGAAGGTTCTGGTAGTAGAAGGCGTGCTTGGTGGTGCGTGTTGCATCAGAGTGGTATCAGAGCAAGGGATTTACTCTTTGTTTTCTGCAACAAGGAGGAAGAATAATTTGCCATGCCGCCCAGAAGGGAGAGACAATCACCTGACCCAGAAGACAAGGAGGTGAGGAGAAGAGGTAGGCCGGCAGGAAATCCAAAATGGAGAGGCAGATGAGAGATCTCCGAGCAAGACTCGAGGAGATAGAGACAACTCAGAGATGCAGAGTTAATGTTGGGGATATTAGTGATTCCAAAGTTGAAGAGGAAGTTGGACATGAAGAAGAGTTCACAGCAGAAGACGCATCAACCGAACGACTGATCAAAGCTATCACCCGAATGAGTTCAAAGACAAAAATGGACATTCCAGTCTATGAAGGAAGCCTGGATGCAGAAGAGCTTCTGGATTGGATTCGAGCTCTTGATACTTACTTTGATTATGAAGACATCGAAGAAGATAAAAAGGTAAGGCATGATGTCACCAAATTGAAAGGACATGCAACATTATGGTGGGACGAGCTTCAAGCAGATAGGCGTTCCAAAGGCATGCAAAAGATCAAAAACTGGGATTGAATGATTGCGAAGATGAAGGCAAAATTCATCCCAAAGGATTACCAGATCACACTGTTCAGGAGAATGCAGAACCTGAGAAAGAATTTGATGATGGTAAAGGGGTATACCAAGGAATTCTATAAGCTCAATATCAGAGTAGGTCATCGGGAGAGTGATGATGAAAAAATTGCCAGGTATATGAATGGCCTGAGGTATGAAATTCAGGATGAATTAAGTTTGGCAACCATCCAAATAGTTGAGGATGATTATCAGATGGCTCTGAAGGCCAAAGAAAAGTCGAGCCGGAAGCAAGGACAGCAAGGGCGAGGCAAGAGTCATCCCAGAGGTAAGAAAGTTACCCAGGAGAAACATAAAAATCCCAAGGAGGAATGGAAGAAACCTCAGGGTAAGGTTGAGAGAGGTGGAACCTCACAACGAGGACCACATGCTGAACAGAGGGCGCAACATACAGAGCATGGCGGCGGTTATTCTGACACAAACACTTTTCCTCGTACTCAAGGTAGAGGAAGAGGTCAAGGAGGAGTTATCACATGTTTCACATGTGGAAAAAATGGGCACAAGTCGTTCAAGTGTCCAGATAAAAAGAAGGAAAGCGGAGAAGCTCACATCACTGAAGCTCATAAGCATGATGCTGAGAATGAGGATTCAGAAGGCAGAACATTGCTTGGAATGCATAAAGTCCTTTTGACACCCGAGAAGGAGGTGGAAAACTCAGTCCAAAGGACCAGACTGTTCAGAATAGCTTGCAAGACCAAGGATAGGGTGTGCAAGGTTATCGTGGACAGTGGAAGCACATATAATCTCGTTTCAACCGATATGGTGGAGAAACTAGCACTGGAGACCACTGATCACCCAAGTCCATATAGAGTTTCGTGGCTACAGAAGGGACATCAGGTGAGTGTTACGAAACAATGCTTGGTTGAATTCAAAATAGGTGGGTATAATGATAAAATCTTGTGTGATGTTATTCCCATGGATGTATGCCATTTATTGCTGGGTAGACCATGGAAATATGACAAAAATGTGATTCATGATGAGAGAATGAACACATATACCCTGGAGAAAAATGGGAGAACCCATATGTTGCTTCCGATAAAGGATAAGGAGGTGAAACCATAAGTAAACAACACAATACTTCTCATGAGTGGGAAGGGGCTTCTTACAGAGATGGAGAAGAAGGAAGATCCACAATTCTTTGTTGTCAGAAAGCCGAGGATTGTTCTGACTAGCACAAGAGTGGACGACTTACTAGATGAAATTCAGGAACTGTTGGAGGAGCTCGCTGACATCATCATGGACGAATTACCTCATTCGTTACCACCAATGAGGAGTGTGAGTCATCATATTTATCTCATACCAGGAATCAGTTTACCGAACAAGGCTGCATACAGATTGACACCACAAGAAAATGAGGAGGTCAAGAAGCAGGTCCAAGAGTTATTGGACAAAGGATTGGTAAGAGAAAGTCTGAGTCTGTGCGCTGTTCCGACCGTGCTTAGTCCGAAAAAATATGGAGGCTAGAGATTGTGCACTGATTCAAGAGCGATCAACAAAATTACCATCAGGTACAGATTTCCACTGCCGAGAATGGATGATCTGATGGATTGCCTAAGTGGGGAAAATTATTTTCAAAGATAGATTTGAAAAGCGGATATCATCGGATTCGCATGAGGGAAGGTGATTAATGAAAGACAACATTCAAGACAAATGAAGGTTTGTACGAATGGTTGGTCATGCCGTTTGGCTTGACAAATGCACCAAGTACATTCATGAGGATGATGAATGAAGTCCTGAAGGAGTTCATCGGGAAATTTGTTGTCGTATATCAAGATGATATATTGATTTTCAGCAAGACAAAGGCTGAACATTTGAAACATTTGGCCATTGTGATGAGAAAGCTACAACAAGAGAAGCTGTTGATAAACATGAAGAAATCTTCGTTCATGAAAACAGAGCTCATTTACTTGGGGTTCGTCATTTCGGCGAATGAATTGAAAATGGATCCAAGTAAGGTGGAAGTGATTAAGAATTGGCCATCACCTAGAAATGTTTTTGAGGTGAGGAGTTTCCATGGTTTGGCTAGTTTCTACCAGAAGTTCATTAGGAATTTCAGTGGAATTAGCGCCACAATGATGGATACAATGAAGAAGCGGCATAAGCCTTTTCATTGGACAGTAGAGGCTGAAAAGAGCTTCAATCTATTGAAGCGAAAGATCACAGAGCAACCAGTGTTGGTGTTGCCAGATTTTCGGAAGACATTTCAGGTGAAATGTGATGCCAGTGGGTATGCCATAGGAGCGGTCTTAAGCTAAAAGGACAGACCAATTTCATATTACAAAGAGAAGCTGGATGAGGCAAAGGTGAAGTACTCCACGTATGATAAAGAGTTTTATGCTATCATACAAGCGCTGAAGAAGTGGAGGCACTATCTGATCCCTAAAGAGTTTGTATTGTATAGTGATAATCATGCATTACAGTTTGTGACTCAGCAGGAGAAGCTAAATCAGAAACATGCAAAATGGGTGGAGTATATGCAGAATTTTACATTTGTAATTAAACACATTTCAGGGACTACTAACAAAGTGGCTGATACTTTGAGCAAGAAATGTTTGTTGCTGCAGGAGTTCCAAGTCAAAACATTGGGCTTTGAAAATCTCAGGGACATGTATGCATGAGATGCAGATTTCAGAGAAGCATATGAAGAAACTGAGAATCCAATTCTCAGAGATCAGAGTTCTTGGATAGACTATATGATCCAGGAGGGATTTATGTTCAGAGGCAATCAACTGTGCATTCCGAATTGCTCCATGAGGGAGAACTTAATGAAAGAAAAGCAGAGTGGAGGCTTGGCAGGACATTTTTGCCAAGACAAGACCTTTGCGAAGCTGAGCGAATCATATTTTTGGCTAGGAATGCAAGCAGATGTCAAGAGGTTTGTTGACAGGTGTCGAATTTGTCAACATTCAAAGGGCAGAAAATAGAATACAGGTTTTTATCATCCATTTCCCATACCGGGGAGGCCATGGGAGGCGATTAGCATTGATTTTGTATTGGGTTTGCCGAGGACGCAAACAGGTGTCGATTTCGTCTTTGTAGTAGTAGACAGGTTTTCAAAGATGGCACACTTCATTCCATGCTAAAAGACCAGTGATGCGATGCACATCGCAAATATGTTTTTCAAAGAGATTGTTAGACTTCATGGATTGTCGAGAAGCATTTTATCGGACAGGGATACAAAATTCATAGGGCATTTTTGGAGGACGCTATGGAAGAAGCTAGGAACTGACTTGGCGTTTAGTTCTGCATATCATCCTCATACAGATGGACAAACAGAAGTGGTCAATAGGAGTATGGGAGAATTACTCAGAAGCCTAGTGACAGAGCACCGTAGCAGCTGGGATAATGTGTTGCCACAGGCAGAATTTGCTTCAACGATTCAATGAATAGGAGAACAGGTAAAAGTCCATTTGAGATTTTATATGGCAGGCAGCCGATTGGAGACTCTGAACTCAAGGAGTCAGAACAGACTACTACTAGCAGTGCCAGTGCCGAGGAGTTCACTGAAGCAATGAAGGAACTTCACAGTAAGGTGAAGCAACGACTGATTGATTGAAATTAGGAGTATAAACGCAAAGCAGATCAACATCAGAGACAACTTCAATTAGAATTTGGTGATCTAGTTCTGGCACATCTGAGGAAGGAAAGGTTCCCAAGGGTAACATACAACAAGCTAAAGATGAAGAAAATTGAGCCATGCAGAGTCTTGAAGAAACTGGGTGAAAATGCTTATGAAATTGAGTTGCCAGATGACATTGGAATATCGTCGACGTTCAATGTCTCAGACTTATATCCATATAAGGCTGAAGAAATGGGAGCTGGAAGTGATGAACAGCTAGAAGTCCAGTGGCGGAAGAAGATGTCGATTGCAGAGAAGCCGCATATGGAGCATATACTGGACAAGTGAGTAGGTAAAAAGACCAGAAGGAAAGAATACTATAAGTACTTGGTCAAATGGAAGAATCACCCAGTGGAGGATGCCAAATGGGAGACAAAAGAAGTGATTCAAAGGCATGGACAGACCGTGCAAGAGCTCATGGACAGGAGCCCATGAAATCTTTCAAGCCGAGGAGTATGATGCAGGAGAATCGTCCACAACAAGCGAGCCAGCGTGGAAGGCAATGAACAGCTGGACAAGCCAACATAAAGTTTTGAATTTTCATTCAAGAGGATGTGCCAATGTATAAATGATGCATTTATGAAAGCACATTTTGTATGTTGTATCAGACCTCGAGCCATACGCTCTTTTCTGAATTAGATAGAAGGCATTTAATAGATTTAATGCAGGTAGATAGGATTTTATTTTCCAGATTAGACAGTTTTAGAGTCTGAGAGGGAAAACGGATATAGACACCCTCACTTGTACATTGTAACATTATTTAGAATCAAGCATTCAGAAGAGAAGAGCAAGCAGGGAGATTGTGAAGAACACCCATGTACAGATGTTTTGAATTAATAGAAGAGAGTCTGATTCAAATTCATGGCTGGTGTTGTTTCTCTGTGTATGTGATTTATGTGCTCATGAATGTTTGTTCTTTGTATGCATTTTCTTTATATATGTTGTGCATGTGATTTCAGGTTTTAAACTGAAGTCTGAGAGGAAAAGAAATAAGTTTCAATTGTTTCTCTATCTGAGCCAGGAGATTCCTGCAAGGAGTGCAGTCGAATCCATCCGCAAGGAGTGCGTTGATGAGGGCTCGATAGTCTAACTTTTGTTCTTATTTGCCTAGAAGTGATTTGGGGTTGTTGAAGAAGCCGTGCTAAGAGTGTGCAGGCGGAACCAAAGATCTCAGTTCCAAATCTGAGAAAAGGGAAATTGAAGACTGCTGCTGCAGGAAGGGCGCAGAGTCGAAGGTATTCAACACTTAGAAGTTGTTGAAAGATTGCGCAAGGGGTGCACATAAATTCCTCTGAAGGAGTCAGAGTAGAGAAGCTTAGGAGGTTTAGAATATTTGTGGGTATCGTCAAAAAAGAGAACAGGAAGTGTGCCATGAAACATTTCAAGGAAGAGTTTTAGTACAGGTGTGGAAGGCAAGTGCAAGAGGAAACAATTAATCATTTTAAGAAATCCTCGAGGAGGAGGGATCGATGGCCAAGATCCACATAGGAGATTGACGGAGTTCCATCAGCCGTCATATCTCGGGAAAGTTGTGCAGGATTTAAGCCTAGCGAATAAGAGAAGGAGTCAAGGAGTCATTGGGACTTGACTCAACAGAAAATCGGGGTTCCCGGTGATGAGAGAACTGTGACCGCAGGAGTCGCGAAACTCCGAATCACGATGAACACACACAGCTACAGGGTCACCGCAGAAGACAAATCTCATCAGAGTTCAGGACTTGGAGAGCCTCCTGAGCTTGTGTAATGGGAATCACGATTTCTCAAAATGCGATTTCCCAATCGCACGGAAGTTTGAGCCATAGGCACTGGAGAGGAGGACAAGTGTCGGAGAAGTCAACTTTTGCAGGGGTCAACGCAAGGTGTCATCAGGAATTGGAGAATCGGAAATTTCGAGGGCGCGAGTTTCGCGGATATCATTTCCGTGAAGTCGAAAACTCTGACGGGGAGAAGGTTGTGGTCTCGTGGAATGGCAGGTCATATGCGGAAGGGGATAACCTGAAGGGGCTTGGAGCGGAGGAAAGCACCATCGCGAATCAGAGTTCGGAGGTTCGTGGTGCCTGAGAAATGCGATATCGCATATGCCGATTTCCCGATAGGGAAATCCCCGACAGGAATGAAGAAGTATCGGCATTGAGACCCATCGGGTTCTGGGTTTTGGATAGCACGAGGAACGTGCCCACGAGTTTCACGATAACGCGAAACTCGATTTCCCGATAAGATAAAGGGGAGGTCGCAGGGAGAGAGTTCTGTGGGTATTGAAGAGGTCCCGATAAGGGATAAGAAGAGTATTTTAGCTCTTCGGGCCCGTGAAAAAGAAGGTCCTGGTAGTAGCAGGCGTGCCGGGTGGTGCGTGCTGTGTCAACATTTTAATTGAATATCACATATATACTCCTAATGATTTTATTATTGTCATAATCTCATACACGATAACCAAAATCATTAACATTGTATCCAATAAAGGTACACTTCTTGGATTTTTCGTCAATCTTTTTTCTATTTTCTTTATCAATATGGGAAAATGCTTCACAACCGAAAGTCTTCATAAATGAGTAGTTTACCATTTTACCTTTCCATTCCTCCTTTGGAATGACACCATTCAAATATCTTGAAGGCCCTTTGTTTATTAGGTAAGAAAAAAAATATACAACATATTTCTAGAAGTGTAAGGGAAACCCAATATGTAATATCATAATCCTTTCATGTTCCATGATTGTCCTGTTCATCCTCTCTGAAACACCATTTTCTGGTGGTGTTCCTGGAAATGTATTCTCTCTACAAATACCATGGTATGAACAGTAATCATCAAACTCCTTAATAAAATATTCACCTCCATTGTCTTATCCGAGATTTTCCCGTCTCATTCTCAACCAAAGATTTCCTTTTCTTAAAAGTGACAAAAACCTCAGATTTTTGTCGAATGAAATAAACCAAAATTTTTCTAGTTGCATCTTCAATAAAAGTAACATAATAATGAGAGCCACCAAGAGATGATACCAGAGCTAGTCCCCATACATTGGTATGCATAAGCTATAAATTTTCACTCTTCTTTTCCTTTCCAACCCTGAGAAATATGACTCTCTTATGTTTTCCATAAACAAATTGTTCACATAAATCCAAATAAACTAGTTTAAGATCTGGAAATAAATTTCTTTTGTTAAGTGTTTTCATCCCATTCTCTCTGATGTGTCCAAGCCGATCATTCCATAGTGTTGTATCAACACATGTAGAAGCTAAATATATTGAAGAGTCAAAATTACCAATACATAAATAAAATGTACTTACCTTCTCTCCTTTTTCCATTACCCGTGATCCTTTAGTGACCTTCCATGCCTTATCTGTAAATGTAGATTGTAGGTTGTAGGAATTGACTTGTTCAATATCAGGTTGTAGATTGTAGGAATTGACCTTCTACATATCCAAATTTTCCAGGAGAGATAATGAAAGGAAGAATGGGCTTGAGTCGAAGGGAAATTATCTTTGTGATAAGCTTGTAGTTGACATTGCACATAACTATCGGGAGGAATTTTTTCGTATGAGAGACTTTCTCTTATTTAGGGATTAGAGTGAGAAAGGTGACATTGACATATGGAAGCTTGTACATATTGTTATGGGAGTCCTTGATTAGATACAATGCCTCTTCTCGAGCGAGATGTCAACAATGGCGAGAAACCATCTGGAGCTACATATTTTCCTATGGGAATTTCCTTGATAGCTTAATCTACTTCATCCAAAGTCACTGGAATGAGGAGGGGTGCATTCATTTATGATGTGATTAAGGAGAGAACATGTTTTGTTATTTTAGTTATAGCCTCATTTATGTCATCATTTGGCTTCGTGAGTAGATTTTGATATTATCTCATGAATTCCCTCTCGATACCTCTGTGATCTAAGACTGGTTTTCCTTGCCCATCCTCAAGATGAGTGATCCAATTTATGTGCCTTATTTGAATCATATATCTGTGGAAGCATTTCATTTTTTTCTCATCCACTTTAAGCCATTGAATTATGGAGTTTTGTCTCCAAAGGGTTTCCTCTTATGCATTATGTTCGTCCAACTTCTACTTGACGCAACTCTCTTCCCCTTTAAACTGATCTCCATACCACTGATCCATGATTTTCTATTTTATTTCCCTCATTCTTTGATCTAGTTTCCTTTGGTATTCAAATATGTTCCCAAAGAAAAATTTGTTCCATTCTTTGAGATGAAGCTTGAAAGTTTCTTCTAAAAACAATGCATTATAGTTCTGTAGGGGATGGATGCATCTCGCCACCACTGATGAACATTTTCCTGGAAATTAGAGTGGATGAGCTAGAATTTTTCAAACTTGAAAGGTTTGTTGTGGGGTGAGCTAGCAATGTCTAAGTAGAGATAGACATGCCAATGATCTGAGCTAGCCATGGACACGATACTATATTCAATGAGATGGCCTTTTAACATAAGAGGCTCATAAATTAGAAAACGATAAAGGAGGAAAGCGATCTTATCAGAGCCCAATATTATATTAGTATAGGTGAAATGTTTGTTGATGTTCTTCAGATCTACTAGACGGATATTATTGATTATATTTTTGAAGCCATCGTTGTCACCATCGAGCCTGCAAATTCCTCCTCGTTTTTCTTCCACGGTGAGAATAATATTAAAGTCACCTCCCAAAATCCACCGCCTGTTTTTCCCCATGTCACTAATGCCCTCTAGACTATTCAGAAATTTGATTTTGTTCGGTTTTTATTGGGTCCCATAAACATTTTTCAAGAATCCCTCCTATTCAGACCAAGTGGCTCTACAGTTTTCCAAGATGGACCATCTTGTTGTCAAGAAGTTGTCTAGGATTATTGTGGTTGGGTTCCGGGAAATAGATAAGCCTCCCACTAAGCCTATAGAATCAATATTTATAGGTTGACATTGTCTTCAACACCTCAAGCAAATGAGATATGCTTTAGTGCTTATGCATTTGGTTTCTTAAAGAAATAGAATACCCATATTTTATGCTAGAATGTGGTTCTTAAGAAGCCTTTGTGTATCCTTCCCATAAGGCCCCTTATTCTCCATGAGATAATATTCACGAGGAAGGTTGGGAGGGGAGTGGGTGGAAAATCTCAACGATCATTTGAATCTGCCTTGATTTGACCATGAAGTTTCCTACCTCACGTATTAATTGATGAGATGATTTTCTTCCTCTCCTTTTCTCCGCTCTAAAATTCTTGTGAGAATCCTTTAAAGGGTATTTTTGAATTCCCAAGCCAACCCTTGATATGGAAGTGACACATGTTGTAGAATCCATATATAAATTTTGAACGTTTCTTAATTGTTCATGAGGGAAGGTTAACACATTTTGTTAGTGATATGCTTCCTTGAGATTGACCAAGTCAATTCTTGTGAGTTCCTTTTCATCCAACTTGATCTCCATGTCTCCCCATCCTTGAGAAATTTCCCCACCATCCCAATATCTTCCCCATGTCCAACATGATTTGTTCGAGGATAGGCTTTTGGATTTGATGTGTCACCTCTTACACTTGGCCACTAGGTGGACCTTTACTGAGCTCCACTTGTTCTTAATTTTCCAAGATTTGATTTAGGATTTCAAAGGAATTTATAGTAGAGGGGGTACTAACCTGAGCATTAGATGGTTTGATGGCTCCTTGCGTTCTCTTTCCTTGCATCTAGGTGAATCGGTCTTTGTTCTTCTCTGGTACTACTACTTGATATTTTAGAGGGAAATTGAGTAGGAAATCTCTCAAGAGATGTCCATGCTCACGACACTTTCAACATCGAAATGGTACGTGGTCATAGTCTACCATTTGGATCTAGTCCTCATCCTGGTATTCAATACATATTGATCTTAGGATGGGTTTGGATATGTTCATATAGACACAAATTCATGGATATGAGGTACAACGTTTCTATCTCGTAGCCTCCGCAACTTTAAAAAAATTATCCAGTTATTTTCCAATTCCTTCGATTATTTCTTCTATCCAAAATTCTTAAGGAAAAAAGTAAAGGTGGATTCATACAAGAGCATGGGTAAATTCCTCCTTTTCTAGAAAAAAACATTCAGTCAAGAACCTGAGGTAGAGCCCTGCCAAGTTGAAAAAATAGGGCCCATTTTAAAATACTTTGTCTCAATCTTCTAGGCTGTGGAATATTATTCTGAAAAAACCCTTGGACCCTAGCTTAAGATTGACATGGCTTTTTGGATGATCCCCTTGACATGGAATATTACCATTGGTGAATATTGTAACAGACATATCCAATGTGAACCTTTACCCATGCAAAAGAAAATTAAAATTAAGATTGGTCGTTCATCACTTAGCGTCTCCGTCTCATAAGAAATGTTTGTTGGACGAATTCCATCCCGAACCACCACCCACCAGGTTTGTGTAATTCCATTTTAAAAAATGTGAAATAAAAACTCCAATAATTAAAAACAAATCAACACGTAGAATACAAAATTTAAAACTCTTTTTTTCCAATCACCGAATCATCTGTAATTTTAAATTAGTCGTTATAAAAAGCTTATTTTTCTCACGGTTGAATACCATCTACGAAATTTTTGGAGAAAAAAATTAGTGCCCACAGTGAAGGTTATATGTTTGATAAGAATCCAATAAAAACTGAAATATAAAGGTAAAGGAGTACCTGGTAGTAGGATACTACTATCCTACAACTAGACATACAAAAACATCTTTTGTTTTAAGACATAGAAAAGGTATAAATAGATGAGAAACAATATGATTTTATCATGTTACCTCTATTGAATTATATAATGTATTAGATCTTTAATTAAAATTCATGGTTATATATGTTAAAAGTACAACAATATACAAAACTAAACCTTCTACCTCCATAAAAAAAGTAATGGTTTGTGTACGATAATGTTAATACCTTGAATCCATAATGAACGGATTTTCAAGAAAGCGACTCCAGATCATTGTGCATTTTTAGATAATTGTGTTTTGGTGAAGGAAAAGTCACCTACAGAATCTGTAAATTTCCATTTAAGATAATTCGAATATGTCTCTTGAAATGCTAGATTGGCATTTCAATATCAGATTTAAGACTATTCCAATGGTGGTTCAAGCCAAAATATAGTACAAACAACTCGTAAAAAAATAAAATCAACGATCATAACTGATTTTAAAATCACTGGAATAATTAATAGTAGGTAAATCTTGGGCTTGGCTTATTGTGATAAACCAAGATCTATTGTATTAATCTTTTGAAAAATGAATATAGAAGAAATAAATCTCTATATTCCATGTTACACGGACAAAATATCCTTTTATAGGTTACCCAATGGCAGCATGCACTTCCACGTTCTGCAGAAAATGGAGCTTGGGGGAGAGCCTCTTTTCACATTCTTATCCATTCATTTGCGACATTTTCCCAATCTGGGAAGAAAGCTTTGACATCATCCCAATCAATTTCGGCATCAAATATTAAGTTCTCTAGAGAACTTTCTATGGATTTATGGTCATAATTGTCAAAATTCTCAACGGACAGTCGTTGGTCGGCGTCCATGATTGAAGACATGAAAATCTCAATATCATCGGCTTTATTTGTGCCTACCATATCTTGAAATCCATTACCTTCCAGGATTAAGATCTCATCGTTTAGGTTCGTCCTCCAACCATCTAAATCTCCATTGGTGAGAGCTTCAATATTGTTCTTATTGGTTGTATGAACGGGAGAATCAATTATAATTTCCTCAATATCAATTAATTTCTCTAAGCATACAGAGTAGATGTCATCAACATCAATTAATTCCTCTAAGCATACAGAGTAGCTGTCGTCGTATGTTGACTTCATGCCTTTTGGGAGAATTTCATCCAGCATCTCAGTTTGGCCGAAGTCGAAGGTTAGAATACACATGTCTGCATATTTTGATCCATATTTAACTTCTTATGTATATTCCTTAATCATTTCTTCACACCCTTCTCCAACATAAGCATCTTCATGGTTCTGGTGATTATTGCCATTTCTTTTGGGACGAATCGAATAATATGCAGCCACTACAGTAGATAGATACAAATCTTCTACATTAGAACAACAAGAAGGAGAACTACAAAACAACATCTTGGCTGAGGAATTAATATTGTCATTTTGATAGCTGGCACTGTAGTGTTGGGGTTGGAGTTCAATTTGATCCCAACATTGCATTTGCATTGAATATCTTCCTCGTCCTTCTTTTTCGCAAGATTGACCTTCAAACTGAGTTTGTAGATATGTTGGCGGAGGTGGGGCCCTGAAAATCTCAGGATAATGTCTTCTTATGCTAGGGAAAATGGGAAACACAGAGGCATCATGAGATGAGTACACATAAGTATGGGCTTGTTTTATCAATGCATCCCTTAGAGAAATATCCATCTCATCCCCACTTTCAATTACAACGTTGTCTTGCAAAGATGATATCCCAAACTCATCCACTGACTCAAATGGCCTGTAACCTCCTTGTGTAATAATATCACTAATAGAAGGGTAGCTGGTGTGAGCATCCTTCGTGTCTTGCTGTAATAGATGTTGATCAAAATTTTCATTTGAAACAAAAAATAAAGTTGGAAGAAATGACTCACAATTAAAACTGGAAGTAGACCCTACGATACTATGTTGTTGCACAAGCAGCCATTGAACATCCAGTGGCCATTGAGATTGAGATGCATATAATTGATTTTGTCTGCAGCTACAACTCGCTAAGTCTATAATACATCTGGTACTCGTCGTCTTCTATGTCTGTGGCTGCACTATTATTAATTCTTCATCATGACCACTAGCAGTATAGCAGGCAACAACCAACTCCTTGGTCTTGTTGATTTTCTTCCTATTGCTTCTGTACTTCTTATCATCCTCTGATCCAACCAGTGATCTCTTGTTGGCAACACCCATATAAGACCTACTGAACAAGGTAAATGTTTGGTTACATGTTTTGCACTCATATCGTGGCTGCAATATTTTGGAAATGGATGTGTTATCAATGTATCTGAATGTGCAGTTATGATAACAATTTCCTAATGGGAAAACAACCTTATAGTTTCTGCAATGTGTCTTAATATCTTCCTGTATGGCTTCATCAAGTTGAGAGAAAGTGAAACTATTTGGAAGAATTCTGTAAGATTCTATAATATCCCTTAGCTTCTTCTGTTGGTGATCATGAATGATATCAATTTCATTTTTTCTTACCTCAGTAGTAGCAGCACTCGATAGCTCCATCACTCCTTCTTTGACAACTTTATCAGACACAGAGGGCGATTGATCTATGTAGTATTTCCCAACACTGTTTATCTCCTTATTCTCCTTTCCTCGTAGATTTTTCCTCTGGTTCTCCTTTCTCTAATGCCAAAACTAAACCCTACAAACCCTTTCTTACTACTAGTGGAGTGGAAATGGGCGAGCGACCAGTTAACGACCGGTGGAAACAGTCACCGCGGGAGCGGAGCGAGTGAGTAGAGGAAGCAGCTAAGTCGATGGGCAGAAATGTGCGAGCGACCAGTTAACGACCGGTGGAAACAGTCGCCGTGGGAGCGAAATGAGTGGCCAGAGGAAGTAGCTAAGTCAACGGGCTGGTCCAAGTTAAGATGTTCTCTTGTATGGCCATATACTTATAATTTACAAATTATAAGTAACTTAAATAAAATAAAACTTCAATTTGATTAAAAATAAAATTAGAATTTTATAATTTAAGAGTAAAGAATCATAAAAACAATTCTTAGTTAAAATGCAATATCTAAACATGGAAAACATTAATAACTTCAAATAAATTAATGAGTTTTTAATAAAACATTAATAACATCAAATAAAATAATGAGGCTTTAATCAAACATAAAAACAAAAGGATATTAAAGAATATTGATGTTTTTTTTTTTTATGTTTTATTAATATTAATATTAACAAATCTCACTCTTGTTTTCACCAACTTTTTAGAAAAAGAAAAAACAAGAGTGCAATTTAAATTGACAAGATGTATTAGCCCACTTCCATGAGAAAGACTCTTGTATCTGATAAATTGATATTAGCATTAATAACTAAGTAAGAGTATTTATAATATAGATTTTTTTTATATCATTTATCAATAAATTTTTTTTTATTTATTTAAAAATATTAAAATAATAAATTTTAAAAATTTAATTTTCAAATTTCTAAAAATATAATTTTAAATCAATATCAATTAGTAAAAACTAAATTTAACACCTATTTAAAATCAACCTAGTATATCTAGGAGTTAAATTTAAGATCTATTTTAAGTCACTTAATACATGGTAGAGAAGCAATATAGTTTCAAAATGAATGTTCAATTATGTTTATGTATTTGTTAATTGAATGTTTAAATATGTTTGTTATGTGGTGAGACTTTAGTTTAAAATTTATGATACATAATTGAATGTTTAAATATGTTTTTTTTATGAGGTGAGACTTTACTTCAAAGTTTTTGATACATTTTACTGGATAAAATTAATGAATATAAATATATTATATATTATGTTATATTTTATATTGATAAAATATAACTATGTTTATGATAAATTTTATTTGTTGGAATTAATAAATATAAATATATTCATGTATCATGTGTTTTTATATTGATAAAATGTAATTATGTGTCATAAATATAGTTGTTTATTAATTGACATAAATATACATTTTTCTTAACTAAATTAATAAATACAAATATATGTATATTGTTATAAATAACTAAAAATATATTTGTTT
>JZKD02S1123156.1:110943-148979 GCA_000966675.3 Picea glauca | reverse complement strand
TAAAAATATTAAAAAAAAAATTAGAAAACTTAAATCTTAAATTTATGAAAATATAACCTTAAATCAATTTGTAAAAACTAAATTTAACACCTATTTTAAATTAACTTAAGACATCTAAAAACTAAATCTCATATCTATTTTAATCAACTTAATACATGGTAGAGAAGCAACATTCTTCCAAAAGAGAAGCAACATCTTTCCAAAATGAATGTTTAATTATGTCTATGTGTTTGTTAATTGAATATTTAAATATGTTTGTTATGTGGTGAGACTTTACTTCAAAAGTTTATGATACATTTCACCTGATAGAATTAATGAATATAAATATATTCTATATTATGTTATATTTTATATTGATAAAATATAAAATGAATGTTTAATTATGTCTATGTGTTTGTTAATTGAATATTTAAATATGTTTATTATGTGGTGAGACTTTACTTCAAAAGTTTATGATACATTTCACTTGATAGAATTAATGAATATAAATATATTCTATATTATGCTATATTTTATATTGATAAAATATAACTATGTTTATGATACAATTCATTTGATGGAATTAATAAACATAAATACATTTATGTATCATTTGGTTTTATATTGATAAAATGTAACTATGTGTCATAAATATATTTGTTTATTAATT
Source organism: Picea glauca (assembly GCA_000966675.3). NCBI lineage: Eukaryota > Viridiplantae > Streptophyta > Pinopsida > Pinales > Pinaceae > Picea > Picea glauca. The sequence continues at coordinate 148,330 of JZKD02S1123156.1, read as the reverse complement.
GACATATTAATATTCATGGTACATTTTACTTAATTAAATTAATAAATATAAATATATGTATATATTATAGGACTAAGTGTCATAAATAGTGATAAATATATTTGTTTCACTTAGCTAAATTAATAGCTATATATTTATATATTATGTTGTTCATATTAGTAAGGAGTAGACTTTAGTAATGTGACTAATATATTCAAGAGAAATCAGAACATTAGACATGTACATGATTATTGTTATTTAACATATATTTTTATAGATTAATGATGAAGCAACATATATGGTAAAATTTCATATTGGTATTGATTGTTAAGATTATATGTGATTAGATTTGATTTGTTATGATGACATTTTATTTTTATTTTTTAAGATATTTTTTATGTTTATTTTTTTCAACATGTGTATGAAAGAGTATGATTTGATGATAGTAATATCTATGTTGCATTATAGGTTGGAAAAGTTTTTTTCACCTTTTTTTTCAAAATAGAAAAATATTTTATATTAGAAATATAATTTAAGCTTTACAATATCCTTCCAAAAAGATAATGCATATGTTGTCCTTTTTCAAAACTAACTTCCCCATCAATAGTGACTTTCCAAATTACTTCTCTAAAAAAAACCAATGCCCAAACTTTACTATTCTATTACATTTGCCTATGAGAAACCAAAATCAGAAGATCTGAATTATAATTTAGACACTCTTTCAAAAGAATCTACTTGATCTCCCATTCCTCTAGCATAATATAAACTATATTCATCCATAAGTAAATTCTGCTTTGAAAGATGATAAACTTCCCTATTAAATTCCTTGTAAATGCAAGTTATTTTTATAGGAAAACCAACCAACTATTACTTTAGAGTCTCCAATCAATTTTATGCAAGAAACCTCTTTATGAAGAGCAAAAAAAAAAAAACTCCAAAGTGTCAAGAGTTCCCCTCTTGTATTTTTTCTAGTTCCACAATTCAATTTAATACTATAAGCACCTCATACTGGAAATTTTAGCAAAGAACCTGCACCACATTTTTCTCCTCCATTTTGTGAAGCACCATAAAAAAAAAACATCCAAATTCCCTTCCAGCAAGGGAGGACGTGTTAATCTTCGTGAATGGACATATTGAACTTTAATGAAGTTTCCAATACCTTGTAAAACTTTATTACACACCCTAAGTAGAGACAAATTTTGATTTTAAAAAATAATCAAATTATGTTGTCTCCAAACTTCCCAATAGATATAACAAGGTAATTCCAGCCAATGATCCTTCACCTCCTTCACCTTATTCCAAGCCTCGAAGCATTCTCTAAGCTCTCCACATTCCAAAAATCTTTGAAACTTAAGTACATTTAAGAGATATTTCCAAACTTCTTTTGTGAAAGGGAAATAAAGCATTAAATGATTTATTGTTTCCTCTCCCTCACTACACATAAAACATCCACTAGGACCAGAAAAGCCTCTTTTTAATAAGTTATCCCAAGCTAGAATTCTATTTTCTATCATCATGCAAAAAAATAATTTAATTCACAAGGGAATCTGCCATTGCTAAATATCAATTAACCAATCCTCTAAACCATTATCATTATCATCTAAAAATTTCACCTCATAAGCATGTTTTGTAGAAATGTTTCCTTCTTTATTGTCCCAATACCAAACAATAGAATCAATTTCATCAGATAAAACAAACCCAGAGTGTGTCACTCCCCTCACATAACTCTCCCATTCCAAATTTTGTTCCCCATTAAGATCAAGTATTTTTGCAGTTTTCCAATTAAAACCATGTACAAAACTTGTATCATTTGAAGCTACTTGAGCCAAACTAAAAATACCTTTTGAGTGAAGAGTGGCAACCAATATTTCAGACAGTTTATAGTATTATTGAGATCCTATCAGAGGATCCATACCAACCCTAATATCCCCTACATTTCCAGGATTCCAGGCTATCCATTCAATGATAATAGGCAAAGAAGAAGTAAGCGCTCTCCAACAGTTTGACATTCCTTTGAAATTTAGTCTTCCTTTCCTAAACAACTCAACTACATAAATCCTTTATAGGTATTTTTTGAGAATCACTTCATGCCAAAAACCAAGGCCAAAAAGACTCCTCCACAAACTCTTTGTAGCCAAATCTTTTCCAAAACATAATTTTTTTTTAAAACCCCACCCTCCAATATTCTTAGGTTTTGCAATCATGATCCAATTTACTAGATGAATACTTTCTATCTCTTTGTTACAAGTCCAAAAAAAAATGAACATCCTCCTAATTTTGTTTAAAATACTTTTGGGAATCTTATCCAAAGACAACCAGTACACATAAATTATTTCCAGTATTGATTTTACAAGTATAAACCTGCCCCATAAGGTAAGCCATCTATGACATCAATTTGAGATTTTTCTCTCCACTTTTATAGGAATCCACCTCCAATCATTAATAAGGTAACAATTTGGTTTAAGAAAAAAACCCAAATATTTAAAGCCAACCTCTAAATATTTTACCTCACGGGCAAATATTTCTTTCAAAATTAATAACTCCTCCCTAGACCCTCCTACTTGGAGAAATTGAGACTTATGAGAACTAAAGGTCATTCCAATAGCATTGGAAAACAAATCAAGAGAACCATTTAATCCAATAATCCAATCAATAGCTTTCAAACTGAGACCAATCTGTAGAAGGACTAGTCTTAAAAAACTCCAATCTACCCCATCGTAGGCTTTCATCATGTCTAGTTCTAAAACTAGAGCTTTTGATTTCTTTATATTTATACTATGAAGAGTCTCTTGAGCTACTCCAATTCGATCAGTAATATTCTTATTCTCCAATAACCCAAAATTCTCCTTTGAAATACCTTTTGAGAGAAAAGATTTGATTTTGAAAGCTATAATTTTTGAAATAACCTTATACATCAAGTTACACAATGAAATGGGTCTAAAACCATCTAAGGATTTAGGTTTATCACTTTTAGGAATAATATATACAAAGGTGGCATTTATATCCCCATTCATCCTCTCCTTTACTCTAGACTCCTCCAATACTTCCAACAGGTCACGACCCAAAAGATCAAAAAATTCCAAAACAAATTCAATAGTCTAGCCATCCGGACAAAGAATTTTTGAAACAGAAAAACCTTTCAAAGTAGACAACACCACAGATAATAGAACTGGTGCCACAATACTCTTCCCCTCTTCCATAGAAAAGATTCTAGGATAATCTTGGATAACTTCCAACTGATGAGCTATAGAAAGATTCACTTCATCTTTGAAAATATTTTTAAAGTATAAGACAACTTCTTGTTCCAATTCCTTCTAACCAGTAGCCATCGAACCATCCTCCTTCCTGATTCTCAATATAGTATTTGCATGTCTTCTAAAATTTGCATAGGCATGGAAAACTTTTGTATTTCTATCATAAGAATTAAGCCAAGCAACTCTATTTTTTTGTCTCCAATTATCCTCCTCTTGCTTTAACAAATTCAATTTCCTTTTTTTTCCCTACAACTAGATTCCTATCATCTTCTCCGTCAAAACCCATAGGAAAAGCAGAGTAAAGAAAATCCAAGTCTACTTCAAGTTGTACTAATTCTTCTTTTGATTTTAACTTCTTCTTTTTTTCCCACTTATGACCAAGGATTTAAAATATTTAAACTTTTGAACTAGTTTATCCATTGGAGAAGAAAACTTTGAATCCAAAAGATTATGCCAGTTTTAATGCACTAGTAATATAAAATCATGGTCTTTTAACCAAACTGAATTGAATTTAAAAGGGATCTTTGGATTTTATTTTTCTTGATACAATTTAAAGACCACATGGATATGATCTGATAACTTGGCATTTGCCACCCATGATCTATATTTGAGTCCTAATTCTACCAAATTTTCATTGATTAAAAAGTGATCCAACCTTTTTCCAAAAAAATCTTGATTTTCCCTTCCATTCCTCCAAGTTGGCAATAAATTTGTTGGTTCTACATCAATTAAAACTTCTTTCTGTATGATAATATTAAAGAAAGAATCCAACAGATCACTTCTAACAGATCTTCCCGAAACTTCCCTAAAAGAAATTGTGAAATTCAAGTCTCCCCCCAAAATTAAATCAGAATCCTTTAGTATACCATGCCCTTTACATTGTTCCAGAACAATTGTCTATTAGCCTACGGTCTGTAACAATTTACCAACTTCAATTTCTCTTTGAGTTTCTTTACGAATGCATCTAATAAGATTCCTATAGGTGTCAAAAAGGAAGTAAAATTATTTTTTTGGGGATTCCAAGTAGATGGTAGACCATTTGATAAAGCATTTGAATCCAATGCATAAAACTCTCATACAGGAAAAAAATTGAAAACACCTCTCTCGCCTTGTTCCTGTCAACCATAATTTATTGAATCATAACTATATCTGGTTTTACCATATGAAACAGTCTTTTAAGGGATAAAAATTTTTGAGCACCCCCAACTCCTCTAACATTTAATGAGATCACTATCATTTTTTTCCTCTCGCTAGGGATTTATGTGCTCTAAGTGCCCTTGGACCTTCCAAAATCTGTAGAACTATGTCTCCAATAATTCCTTTCTCCTCTACAATTTTCCTTGCATTTCGTGTTTTAATTGGAGATAAATATTTCTATAAACCCCCAAATACAGACCCTTTATTATCTAATAAATCCTTTGTATTCCTCCAACCACCAATTTCGTTCGTCAATTTTTTAGTTTTTAACTTAGTTAAGGAAACATAAGCATCCCCCGCCCCCCCCAAAAAAAAAGAAATCTAAAGAGGTGTTCGACTAAGAACTTCTTTATATGGCGATAAAAAATGAGTTAAGGGTTCCTCTAAAAACAGGTTTACAGACTGCTCCAAAGTAAGAGAATCACCATTTCCATCCATAAAAACAGGTTCCTTAGAAGAAATTATAGAATCCTCTGTCTCCGAAAAAACCACCCCACAATGGCCTTTTAAATATTTCATGGGAAAAGTAGTTGCCTCCAATACACAATCAAAGGGTAGATCCCATCCCCCTGAACATGAAGGTCCTAACTCCAAAGACTCTATGTCTCCCACAAAAGAAACCTCCCCCTCCAAACCCACTCCCAAAATTTCTACAAGATACCTTCCCTCTTTGAAACCTTCCTACGGTCTAATCCCAACTCCCTCATCCCCTAACAAAACAACCCTTATTTTTCAACTTCTGTCAAACTATTATCAACAGAGAACTCTATCCTAATATCACTATCCAAACAATGACTCTGTGACAACTCTAAATCTTTCAAATTTAAAGACAAAAAAAATGTTGAAGAATTTTTTTTCAACATACCTCGGAATAAAATGAAATTCAAGAATCGACCTTATGAGTCCCCATCCAGAAAATAAAACTCTTTTTCATCACAGATCCCCAAACCTAGAGAATGCTCAACTAAATCTTCAACACATGCCAAACCACCATCGAAATGTTTTTTTTTCTTTTCCGGGGCAAGATTTCTTCAAGTGCCCCACTTCCTTACAGAAAACTAATATAAAAGGGATCCTCCAATAATCCATTTTTTTCAAAAGAACAAACACTCACCATTCAATTTCCAAATCCACTGACAAACCCTTTTTAAGATCAATTTCAACCAAAATTTTTCCAATTCTACGGTCTTGTCCATAAAGTAGGTTTGATTCCAGATGAAATAATTTAACCAAAGTATATCCAATCGTTTTAAAAGATTCCAAATTCCAGAAATCCAAAGGATATCCGGACATCAAAACCCAGAAATGATGAAACCTAAAGTGATCTTTCTCTGGGGTAAAAAGGCGTGTCCACCTTTTTACCATTAAACCGCCAAAACCACAAAACCAAACCCTTTCCATAATCCTTTTCACATCTTCATCCTTTATGAAATGGAAGCAGAACCAACCGTGGACTAGCAATAGAGTTTCAAGAGCATAACCAAAAAAGGTTTCCAATTTTCCTGTATCCATCTACCAATATCCGACTTTGAACATGCCGAGTAACTAAATTTCCCTACCAAAGAAAATAAATACAAGCATGAAAACTCCTTCAGACCCAAATCTCTCCCCAAAACCATTTTTGTGGAATTTCTCCTCGGTTTCCATGGTTTTATCTCAGAATACCTATTCTCGCTCAGAATACCTCTTCTCGCTTCCTCTTGAACCACCACTCCCTTTTGGGCTCTCCTTACCACCGTGAGAGATTACAAATGAATCTATTGGAGCAATAGACAGAACCACTAAAGCATTCTCCTCTTTACAACATTCTACACGAGATTCTTTCGCTTCCTTCCTATCCTATGGATCAAAATAACATTTCTTCAAGTGTAGTTTAGCTATGTGTGGAGCCCGAAAACATTTTTCCACTTCCAAATCGAATAGGTCATTGATTATCTTGATGAGCCTTGCATCCTTTTGGCAGCCCTCCAATCCACCACCTGACGCACTTACTGCCTCGATCTTATAACTCGAATAAGCTTGATTTAAAACAGGATCCTTCATGTACTTTAACAATCTTGTATTTTTAAAATCATCCCTTTACTCCCCATCTGACTTAAATATTCCTGCTTTACTCCACATGGCTTCATCCACTGGATCTGAATAACACATCATCATGCCTACCCTGTAAAACTCCTACCCAGATCTGTAAACCCTTCCTCCCTTTGTCAACACCTCCACTCATGGCCACCCACCTACCTCTAGGTCAAAAACCTAGAGCCGAACCCTCCTCTAATGACTAATTGTTCATTAGACTTTCAATACCTATGGAAATATTTGGAACTTGAATGAAGATGCTAAATTTTAAACAGAATTCAAACTTTTTTCACCTATTATGACATTCTTTCCTTAATATCATTTTTGTCAAATCACCTCAGGTTAGATCATTTTTGTCAAATCACCTCAGGTTAGAGAAGTATTTTGTATTTTAGTATAGTGTTCTTATTGATGTTTGAGAAGTATTTTGGATTTTAGAATAGTGTTATTAGTGATTTTTGAGAAGTATTTTGGATTATCGTATAGTGTTATTATTGATTTTTGAGAAGTTTATCCTTAAATGTCCATACATAAACTAGCTTCTAAACATATTTATTTTCTTTAGCCATGTGAAAGAGGTAACTTTGAAGAGTTCTCAAATTTGATCTTTGAGGTTTATTAGCTTTAAGGGTCTTTATTGACAACTTATTAGGGACAAGATACTGTTGGTCATGATTATTTTCCCATCTCAAATATACATATACATCAAATGTACAAATACATTAAAAAATAATGTAATATTGTAATTTTCAATGAAACATGTTTTGACAATATATTTTCTAAGTAAATATTAAGGAAATGTTGAACTTAATATTTGCTTATTCATTTTTTTAGTAATTATTGGTAATCATGTTTAATGGATAACATGTAAACTAGATGATGTGATATTCAATTATGTGTATCATGAAATTAAATTATGTGTATTATCTAGTTAAATTTTAATAAGGATGTTAATGTTTTGATGGTAATCTTCTCTTGATGACACTTATGGCCATTTGGTAGTTGGTATGTGCTTTCATTTTTTATATGTTAGTGTTATGGTTAAGTATTTGTATACTATTGTTATAGTTTATGATGATCTAACCTAGATATAATCAACTAACCTCAACATTTATATATACAAGACAATATGAAATGTCTAAAATTCATTTTGTCATAAATAAATGAATAATAAAACAATACCATATAATCAATTATATGCATTAATAATTAATAGAATATATAATACTATTTAATTAATTATACACATTTATATCATACATATTTTATTGAATTTGTTTACCATATAATTAATTATGTACATTAATAATTAATAAGATATCTAATATAATTTAATTAATTATACACATTTATATCATACATATTTTATTGAATTTATTTAATTAATTAATAAAGATAAATTCAAATTATTTTATAGAAAACTATCCAAACTCTTATATACTAGGTTTCATTTAAATAAAAAAAAATTTCTAAGAAAAATTTTTGCCTAATAGTGTTTCATTCCATAAAGACATTCCAAGTTGATTATATGTCTTATGAAAAATATAAATTATTATGTATTTCATGAATTGAATTAAATAGAGAGAATCAATTATATATATATATATATATATATATATATAACAGGATTTGTGGAATAAGATTAGGATAATATAGAAATTGTTTATTAAAAAAAATTATCATGTTGTGAGAAAAAGAATCCAACAAAGTGGATGATTAGTTTGTTTATATTAATAAATTTTTCTAATCTATTTATATATTAAATATTTACAATAAAATGCTAGTATTTTATAAATACTTATAACGTTTCATTTTCCTATGTTTTTGGAGAGTAAATATTTAAAATATTTAAATTGTTTATAAGGATGATTTTAAGGATGAAAAATTATTTTAAAATGTAGAAATCTTGGCGAATTTTACTAACGCTGCATAGGCTAATTATAAAATGTTGACAATATTTTTGTAAAAAACATGAAAAATTAACCTATAAACTAAATTTAACCCCTAAAATCATCCATAATTGTTTGCATATTAAATATTTAGAATAAAACAATTATTCAAAAGTAAATGATTAGCTTTTTTACATTAAAACTTTTTCATAAACTTTTTATATTAAATATTGTTTATATATTAAATCTAAATTAAATTAAAAAAAAATTCATACTAAACATTTATGTTACTATATGTAACAAAATTTTATTACACGTAAAACTTAAATTATAATAAAAAATCTCACTATACCTTAAAAATTCAACCAATTTCAAACAAAAAAATTATTGCTATTATTCTATTCTCATCTTAACCTTCTTTTTGAAATTTCAATAACATGCATCAATGTCCGAAACATGTAGTCATCATGCGTATGTCATAAATAACATAGAAAGCTCTCAAGGCATATTATTATCCTAAATAGCATAGAATGCTCGAAATTTCGGCAAGGCGGATTATTGTTGTGTAGGTAGACCATTTGCTCTATGTGAGTTTTGGTTTCTATTATCTCATGAAGTCATATTTACGAGATTAAGGTATTGGCTTAGTTGATTAGTACATTTCTTTAAAGGTTTTGCTAAACTTTCGAAATCACAATTTAACTTTAAAATGTTGAGATAGAAAGCATAGTAATTTTTGACAATACCTAAACCATAACCACGTTCACTTGGTTATTTTTAAATATGCCCAAAACACCAAACAATGCATATTGTGATATGTTGATTAGATGTGAACCACCACCCACCCACCATACTAGGTGGGTATTGCAACCCTAATCAAGTGTGAACCATGGCCCACCCAATGATTTTTTTTTTAATGTATTATATTTTTTACTAAATTGATCTTTTTAAGTAGATTATTTTTTTGTGGGCGGGCCTTAGTCCACTAGTTCAGGGTTTTTGGATTAACTTTTTGTGAAGAACAGTTTTATCATTTGGTTTTTGGATTAACTTTTTGTGAAGAACAGTTTTATCATTTTTCAATGAAAGATGTGAATTTTGTTGTATGATTTAATATTTTTTTTTTTGTGTTGGATTAGTAATCATCTTTGACTCGAGTATCTCAGGGTTATTAATTATAAAGAAGTCGGGTAAAGACATTTAAGATTTATCGTTAGTAGTGACTAGTAATGTATTACACTGAACTGGTGAGAAGACTATTGACATGGTTATTTTGATGATGTAAAGGAAATTATAAGCCTAATATAATTTCGAGCAAATTTTCATTGGAAAAAAAAGTAGACTATTTTTTGCCTTCCAATTTTTCTATCTACATTCCATTCCTGAAAGAATGTCATGGACAACAAATCACCCATCTCTTTAAGAACTTGTAAAATGATTGTATATAAAATTATTTTTTTCTTTTCAAGAATAGGAAAAAGATCACAATATTGTAAAATGATTGTATATAACATTATTTTTTTCTTTTCAAGCATAGAAAAAAGATCACAATATTGGGGTTAAGAGCTTGGCATTTGTTAATATAATTTGAAGATCTTAATGTGTAGTTATATCATCTTTTGTAAATAAAATTTGGAAATGGGAGATAATTTTTTGGTAGCTTATAAGGAGCTAAAGCTCCATTCCAACTAAATGTCTCTTAATTTTTGGATTATTAATATATTTTCTTATACATTTGTGGAAGATAAACTCTTAACTAATCACTTACACATTTTTAAGTTAAAATCCAAAACCAAAATACACTTTTAGCAAATTACTATAGATACTCAATATTTGATCTAATTATTACTAGATCATGAAAAAAAAATATATGAAAAGTAAATACTAGAACTGTAATGAACTTTAACCTCATTTTCATTAGACAACTTTTTTCAACTACCGTGTTTGTCCGTAAATTTTCATAAAAAGGCATATTAAAAGGTAATGAAAAAGCTGTAAATCAATCTTAAAACGCCGTTTTTATTATCTCTCCCGTTTTATTCGAAAGTCAAACGAATCAAATTCTTTGTTTCGAGCTCCACAAACTTCCGTTCTGCAATGAGGAGAGTTTACTTTTACACACGTTATGTTCCCAATATATCTATTTCTAGTACTACGAAACACAAATTACCGTTGTATTTACACACATTATGTTAACAACCCTTTATTTCTCTTTAAAAAAAATTGTGGAAATAAATCACAGACGTATAGGATGAAGATAAGAGTGCCTTGGGGTGGACATGTTACTCGAGTTATATTTTAGAAAGGAGTGCCAAAATATAATATTTATAGTTATTGAGTAAGTATATAGTTATTGTTTGAAGAGTTTTTTTTTTTAATTAGGGGTTTTATATATCAATTTGGTATTATTATTATTTATTTAAATAATAAAAAAAATTATTTTATTCAACATATATATATATATTTTATTTGCAAAATATAGGGAGAAAGAAGGAAATGTTGAAATTTTAAATGTTGGATGTCAAACCATGTCTTTCTTTGCCTTGTGATGTCTTTCCTTACCAAGCCATGCTTTGCCTTGCCATGCCTTTCCTTACCAAGTCATGCCTTGCCATGCCATGCCATGCCTTGCAGAGATTGTTTAAATTTCGAGGGTGCATTTTATAGCTCCATTAAAATGCCTAGGATGTCATATGAAAAAAAAAAGAAGAAGTTGAAATTTTAAATGTTGTATGAGGGATTGTTTAAATTTCAAATGTGCATTTAATATCTCCATTAAAATGCTTAGAATGACATATGCAAAAAAGAAGAAGAAAGAAGTTTAAATTTTAAATGTTGGATTAGAAATTGTTTAAATTTCAAAGGTGCATTTTATAGCTCCATTAAAATGCCTAAAATGTCATATGCAAAAAAAAAAGATGAGAATTTGAAATTTTAAATGTTGGATCAAATATTGTTTAAATTCCAAGGGTGCATTTTATAACTCCATTAAAATGCCTAGAATGTCAAATGCAAAAGGAGAGAGAACAAAGTGTTTGTGATGTGTGCCGACAAAAAACAATTTCCACTTAATTTTCTATGAATTTCTTTTCTTATGAATGGATTAATTAATTTTGAGAAATCAAAATCTCATTCAAATATGTTTTTAGGTAAGATTCCTTAAATTTTTAAATATCACAAACCTTAACTTTAAACAATATTAAATCCAAATTCTATTAGCAAACTACATTTATTAAAACCAAAATAATCATGAAACTTTGTAAAACTTACAACTTTTTAAAGCTTAGATGATACAACATGAATCTAATATTTTGAGAAGAATTATTTTAAACAAAAGGATGTTTTTTGTTGTGTTTATTATTAAGTTAAACATTATCTTTTTATATAAACTTCATATGAAGATAGGGAATGAATGTATTCAATGCAATAAAAAAAAATTAGATTATTTTCCATGAGAAGTGCCTACTGTGGAGGACATATGAGATATCATAATGTTGTATTAAAAAATTAAGAAAAAGCTAAATTAAAAAAAAAAAAAAAATATGTTAGAGAATACACTTTTTTAGATAAGACCCTAAGTTTTCATAAATATAAGTATCAATGAGCTTAAAAAATTCTACACAATCTATTACTATTTCATCATCATTTTTTTAATATTTCTTTACTTTTTAATTAAAATCTAATATTATGAAAAGAGAATAAGCTACAAATACAAACCACACAAAGTCAAATGTTATAAAACATGAAAAATTTATTTTGAACCTCCGTGTAATTCAAATTATCATAAATCCCCTCATCACAAGAAACAAACCAAGTAGGAGGCAATTCCAATTCAATCTGTATCATGTAAACATAAACAAATGAACAAACGAACATCTCACATATGAATCTAAAATACACTCTAGTTAAAACTTACAAAGATAACAACCGAAGCCAAATGTTGAAAACAACTACAACAACATGTTACCGTAGATCCTCTCTTAATGTTTGTTATTTATAGTGATTAGTTATTTTCAATCATTTTATTCATTAAAAAAATTGGAAATGGAACCTTACATTAATATAATCAATTAAAAAGAAAATGGAAAACTAGATTTGCATGAGGAAAACAACCAATATTTTGAATGTTAATGCTTCAAGGGTGTACATGTTTTTTAAAATTCAAGGGTGTACTTGTTTTTTAAAATTCAAGGGTGTACTTGTTTTTGAAAAAACATAAATAAGTGATACAAAGAGACAAAGAATAATGATTATTCTAATGGCTTTGTTAAAAAATGTATATGGAGTTTATGTGCACTCATATGTAACAAAAGCAAATGTCTCAAATGTCTGGAGTGATTTTTGGATGCATGATTTTAGTTTACAGAGGGAAATGAAAATGAAAATACAGTAAGTAACTTCAATGTTATTCAATCGATCTTCTAGTACTAGATGTTTAGTCTTCACCACATGTTGGTTGTAATGAACCTCCTCGTTACAACGACCAATTTTTTAACAAGTGTAATTTTATTTATTTATTTATTTATTTTTGTATATATTGTGTGTGTGTGTACAAGGGTAATAAACACCTTCGACTTTGCGTCACTACCCGACGACAAACAAGATGCATACAATGACAACACAACATGATGACCTAATACATAGATCAAGTATCTGCAAGCATTAAACGACAATCAATCGACTATAATTAAGACTGACTACCTGCCCGTCCTACCCTGCAATGGTTAGGACCTCCAAGACACATAAGCAATGCTCAAGCCTAGGGTCCCATCGATTTTAACTATTTAAGGTCTTAGGGCTGGCGACTGTTCTGAGGAACATGGAGGTGTCTAGAACCCACCTGACACAAGCAGACCAGCCTTCTAAGCTAATGACAATAACATAACCATCAAGATTGCACAACCAGGTTATCTACATTAAGGCATTTTACGATAGTGTGTCATTATTAACTCATTACTACTATTACAATATTGCATGGGAGGTGTACTTTTAATCAATTACAAGAAAATAAAAATTAATAAGGCAACTAAGGTAATTAACACAACTTATCCCAACTCCATTACAACCCTACAATGCATGTCTAAGTGCATAATGACGGCGTAGTTTTAAATTTAGTCCTAAAACCAATCAGTTGCAAAATTTCAAATTACAGTGTCATCAGAGTACAAGCTCAATCAATTGTCTTAAATTGTTATTAAAGTCATAAGTATTCTATTTGGAATTCATGATCTAATATTCATGTGGTTATATATATAACAATACATCAAAATAAATTATTCACCCCTTAACCATCCTTACACTAATTTCCTCATCCCAAAATAATAATAGTGATAGTAAATGTTATTATTATTAATAATAATTAATAAAAATAACACCTCAATACTTTAAACATGTTAATCCTAAAAATATTGCACCATAAAACAAAATCTTAAACCATTCATGACCCTATAAAGATATTTAATACATAATTGGTAATACTCGTACACATCATCCGTTCTGAATAAATAAGGAATCTACACTATAATGGTTCATGTACATAATGGTTCACCACATAACATAATAGAAGGATAAGGGTTAAAATGAGATATTTTTATTTAAATTAAAAGAAGAAAAGGGAAACTAAATTAAAGGTTAAATGAAACTACATTACTTTCTGGTGCAAGAACATTCCATTAGTTGTTCATTAACTAAAAATCAAAATCCGTAGGCGATTAATGTGGAATGTTGCTTAAATTAAAAGAGGTTGGGAACAAAAAGTGTGGAGATCGAACCCAAGGGTTTCACGTTACTGTAATTAGTACTGGAAAAAAGGCTCGTAATAACTTATTTGTCTTGATTTTCTGTGTCATGTATGTTTAGAGTCCTGGAATAGCTTCATCTTACTGATGGGCGTGGGAACAAAAGGTTTCTTCCTTTAGCATTAGAGATCATAAATGCCGACGGCTTTCATAAAAGTGTGATATCTATATTTACCTGTTGAATCAATCTAGGGTCGACTCCCTGATGTATAATCTAGGAGGTTGTTGTGTTAATGTCATATAATGATAGTTAACTTATTGATATTCTGGCTTGTATAATATTCTGGCAACATCTCATGCATCCAATATGATCACATATGCAACACTATTCTAATTTCTGGAAAAATGATATTCTTTTCACAATTATAAATTTAATTTTCCTTGATATTTTAGCAACGGAGAAGCACAATGAAGAAAAAGATACAGGAATGTACGCTTACGATCATGTCAAGCACGACTTCAATGCTAAGTTGACATAGTTTGAGTTTTACCTGAGTGATCGTCCAGTTCGTTGCGGTTTGTCTTAAGGGAGACGACTGAGTTTAAATGAGAAAGGCTCCAGGTGTAGAGAGGAACGTAAACCAACAAGGATAATGCTACCATGAAGTCAACGTGGTCTAAAAGTATGAGGATTAACAACAACTTGCCAGTAATGAAATCGCATGCCAGTAACTAAATGCAAGGTCGTTTACGCAAAAGGGCAACTACTAGGAAAAATGATTGCAGACTATCAATGAATTTTACAAAGGTCAATACACCCATATAGAATGAATTTCAAAATTTTATTTATCTATTTATTGACAGAGGTAAAAAGATATGATTTTTAAATTCAAAAATGCAGGGCGAAAGTTACGATTCGAGCACTGCTGGCAGGGGCGAATTGGGGTGATTTTTAACAGAAAGGTTCTGGTTATAACCAGGAATCATGACAGCAAGGGAAGAAGGAAAAAAAACCACCGTCAAGGAGATTAATCTAGGTCTAAAAGCGCAACACCAAAGGTAACTCGCCGAGTGAAATAGCCAGCAAAGGTTTAATAAAGTTGCAGAGTACAGGAAGCATGTCATCCACCTTTTCATGTTCAACTCCCAGATAGTTTCACCCAGTAAATATAGGTGGAAGATTGAGTTTCGTAATCCAAGCATAAGATAGATATTCACATTTAGATTCGCCAGGGAATAGATAGTCACATTTTAAATTGCCATGAAAAGAATTAATCACTTTTTAAATTTCCAGGAAAAGTATTGGTGTAAACTTAAAATTTGCCAAAAATCATTAGTGCAGAGTTAAATTATCCCTGCATACATAAGATGCAGTCAAAAATGTAAATCGAAGAGTATGGTGGAAGTAACGCAATGGACTAAGTCAAACACCACAGGGAGATTTAATGAACCAATCAATCAGCCAGGTTATAAAATTTTATGTCATAAAACTACACAAACAGTTTACCTACTCAACAGACTTGCAGATATAAAACATACATCTTGCAACATTCTACCAATCAACAGAATTGTGTACCATTGCATGTTCGCTTGCTCCGAGTGTCGTCCACGCACTCCGTGACGCTCCCACTCGCCGACCGTCGAGACCTCACCAGTACCTCCCAACCAAAACTAAGGGTACTCTGCTTCCCCCTTAGCCCCTCGAGCCACAAAGGGGCCACACACTATCCAGATGGTACATCTAGCTCCCAGATCGCCTCACAAGGTCGAGCTACCACTCCTATCTGAACTGGGAAAACCCAACTCCCCACAAGTAATCAGTCAACTCACTAATCCGGTAGTGTAATGTTACGCTAATATCCGATCCCCCTACTTCCTCCTCCTTCCTCTCTTTTGTAGAGTTTTAGAACTTCCAAACTTTCCCTAAATCTCATTTAATTTTAAGTTTTAATAAAAATCTTCTAATAATTCTCCTTCGTACATGTGTCGTCCATCCCCCACTTTTCTCCAATAATTATTTTCTTTAATTTATTAATTTGTCTTGTTTCCCTCACCCACCTAGAGTTACTCCTCAATTTACTCCTAGGTGTCCCTAGATTCCCTTACAGGTTTTAAGACCTTCCCTTAAATGAAGTTGCTAATTTAGTTCAAAATTAGAAGTTTCTTAAATGTCGTTTCTTTCCTAAGTTAGTTTCCCGCTTTTTACCATGAGTTTCCCTCTTTCCCTTTTTATGTTGCCTTATTCCCTAGTTTCCTAATTTTTGTATTTCCCTCTTTTACTTTTATTATTAAATTAGTATCTTTTTAAACTATCAAAAGTTAAAATAAATTAATTTCTTCTTGACATTTTATATCCACTTTTTTGTATTAAATTCTTACTCTCTTCATTTTACCCCCAAAAATTTATGAAGACCAAAACTATTACTTAAGGGGTTTTTAATTTAAATTTTATTATTTTATTTTTATAAGGTATATTATCTTAAGGGTAGACCAAATTTTACCCCTAGAGAAGTTTTAGACTTAGAACTTAGATTTTGAACTGGGCGACAATTAATTGGTGAAGTTGTTTTAAAATTTCGTAAAGTGTTGTCTGTCTTAGGACCATCTAGGTTTGTTCCTTTATCAACATCACCACGACGTGCCCTTCAGGACACACTATGTGTTCCAAGGGTGCCACTCGCCTCTAGTGTTTCTTTTGCGCGGCATGCCCTTTGGGATGCACTACGTGCTCCAAGGGTGCCACTCGCCTCTTGTGTTTCTTTTGCACGACGTGCCCTTCAGGATGCACCACGTGCTCCAAGGGTGCCACTCACCACCTGACTGATTAGTAGACATCAATAACCCCTAGAGTCAACACTCCGCCAGGTGAACTTGTGGGAGACTAAGGGCTTCTAAGGAATAAATCCCCCACCTTATTGCGCACCCCTTAGAATCATCGTGAGCGACTGTCACAGTCTGCCCTCATGACATCATGGGTCCTCTCAAACTAAGTAATCGTTAACCTACAGTTCGAGCCACGAAGGGAGTGCTAGTAGGTTGTGGCAGAGCTATTGTCCACACCTCTCCTTCAACCTCTCTGCTAGTCATGTGTGTGGCCCCTTTACTCCATATGTGAGTCTGGTTGGCAAGCTATCATCAGCCTGCATCATCAACAATCGTGTAAGAACATCTGCACATCATATCATCCAATCAAATGTACTAAAATCATAGTAAAACAATCAAACCCCAATAGCACACTCCCTAACTCGATCTAGAGTCTAAGGGGTTATGTCGATGCCTCTTCATCCTCGAGGTCCAAAACCCTACACACTCAGTAAAACCAAGTCAATAGAACATGTCTATGTCAAAGCAGTAAAACATCATGTCATCTACCATAATGCATCATAATCAAGGACAAATGTTTTAATATCATAATAGTCTAGATCACTTGCGAGCAAGTGTCCTCAAAGAATAAGTTTTCTCAGTGTGCCAGAGTGGGATGTTACATTGGTGTAGGCCATTTTGGAACAAAATTTGAGGAAATGTTGATAAAGATAGGGATGAAAATAGAAGATTATGGAAAGGTGAAATAATTAATGAAGGAAGTTAGGTAATGGACCAAAGAAGGAGCGTGTGCCAGAGAACCTGGAAAAACAACGCCAAGAAACCAAGAAAGTCAAAGAAAGGAACAAAGATGCAGATCAACAAGGAAAATAGTTGGATTTTGGAGAAGTTGTAATCAGGGAGTTATAAAGTGGACAAATCTAATCCACCTAGGTTTAGTGGGTTAGCGTTTTGGTCAATTTTGTAATGGGTAACTAACCCCTTTTTGTAATATAAATATATTAGTGTGAGATAGACATATAGAGAGAAACACAAACAGAGAGAGAGAGAGAGAGATAGGATTGCTAATAGCAGAGGTATATTAGATCAAGAATTGAACTCGGGGGTAAGGTTGTAGGTCATGTGTTGTGGAGGCTACTATGATCTTGTCAGCCTCTGAGTGGAAGTATGTATTCTATGAGAGTTATTCCATAGTAATGTCAGGTGGGAGACATAATTGTAATGCACACAACGTTGTAACCTTGATGAAAAATAATAAAACAACCAAAACAACCAAATATTTAGGGGCGAATCGCAGGGAGGGTGTGCTAGAGGGAAAAACCCCCCTTTGACTACACAAGGGTTAAGAATGTAGGAAGATTGATTAACCATCTAAAAGTAAATTATTTCTCTAGACTACCCCAAACATACCAAAACTCATATGAAGAAATCAAGGAAGAGAATATCGGGTAACTATACCTCTAATTCCATGTCTGGTGATGACCTCCTCGCGCTTGGAAATTTCGCTGACTACACACCTCCTCCCAGGGCTTACCTGCATCCAAAGATGGACAAACAGAAAAATAAAAGCATGTTATTCCATATATAAGTTAGGGTTAGGTGTTAGAATTTCAAGCATAAACCAATAAAAGTATTCAGGAAACCATCATTTGGGACAGGAAATGTAATTATTTTATTAATAACACGAAGATTATACCTTTACAATCTAAGTCGGCCATCATTCCGTGAACCTGGTCCAAGCTCCTCTTAACCAAGCTCTAAGTTCACGTTGTATGAACTTCTCCTCTCAACCTTATGATCTCTTCTTGGGAAGTGAATGGGTTAAATGGAGGGAGAAGGGGCTAATGAGGGAATGTTGAGGCAATTTCTCACAAAAGGCAACAATATCTTGGGCAAGGAGGGGAAGTGAAATCGGGCAAAGTTTCATTGTTCTTATGATTAGATGTGAAATGAGACCCCAAAACCTCCTTTTATATGACAAAAGGATGGTTATTCGGTTGGGTGATGGGCTATAGTAGGTGGATTAGTTGGGCAATTACCTAATAGCCCATAATCTAAACGAATTCCTTGCAACTTTTTATTTTTTGCAACTTTTGCAAATATGCGTGGGATATAATGGTGCAACATGTGTATGTAAGTGAGATATAGTGGTGCATCAAGCGTATGTACGTAGGAAATAATGGTGTAGGGCACGTACATCTTCAAAAAATCAGTTTTTTAAGAAGAGAAACTTAGTAGTGCTTTGGCAAAAAATGCAAGTAAGAGGGTCAAGGCCATATATGCATGTGTAGATCAATTTAGGGTTATAACAGGTGAACTATGGTAAATTTTATGTCTCTGTGTGGAATTATTAAATGTTATTTCTTGCTAATGTTTAGTTATGATGAATGAATGAATATATTAGTAGTAAACTGCAACAAATAATAGAGTAACCATGATAATTATTGTAGAATAATTTCTAAATGAATGCAACTGATTACTGAGTGGTAGATCTAATATATAATGATTTTTTTATGTAATAGAATAATAAATATGATTTTTTTTGAGGTATAAAGAATGTCTCTCATCCCCATAGAATTCTCCCTTCCAAGATAATAAACATTTGGGTCCTTCAGTCACCCATAATTCGTCTTGGGTGAGACTGCATTGTGCACTTTGTTGGACATATTTTCATTGATGTCAATAGTCAATGTAATGATTTGTTGTTATGATGAATTATCATTGTGATTTACCATATATTAGATTGTCATTGATGTCAACAGTATATCAGTTCGCAAAAAATGTCAAAAAATATGCAGATATTGAAGGCATAATCTCAGGAAGAGGAGCAAATAGTATGCAGAGATCAAAGCTCGGAAGGAAAAGCGCAAGATTAGGGTGAGAATACTCAATAGTCATCCGATCAATAAATTGACAACGTTGATCATCTCATATTACGGATTTCATTCATATGAGTGATCGTGGGGTTGAGGATTGTTGGAGGATTGTGACCGTCAGATCTGCAAGCCAGATCAATGACAGGGATGTATTACGGAGAGAAAAAATAGAATTAAATGACTCGCTATTTACAATCCCGCAATTAGTCAGGACCGTCCGATCTTATAGCTTCGAATATCAATGATTTTGGTTGATCTAACAAACGACCAGATTAAGTCGGATTAATTCATGCCTTTCAAATGTGCAATCGTCATATCAATGACATGGATAGATTGCGAATATCGAAAGGAGAATTAAATATCTTGCTATTTCCAATCCCACAATTATGAGAGGGAAGATAAAGAGAAGAAGGATCGAATTTTAAAGAGAATATAAAGTGTGGTGATGAGCATTTATGGTATAAATCTATCATGAGATAGAGTTGATTCTATAATGGATCATTGTTACTAGATTCAGTGAACTACTATATGAAATCTAGTTGGATAGAATGTGTTCTATTAGCAAGTTGGGTCTTTTGGCAAGCCGAGTCTTGCTTGAGAGTTGGTGCTCTCCTATGAGTTGGTGCTCCTTACCTCAGTTGGTGCTGAAACAAAATAGTTGGTGTTGGGAAAATCCTTATTACTATATTCACATATATACATATAAATTATACCAAATCTTACACAAACATATGGTATCTCTTGTGTCCATTATGATTATGATTTGATTGTTCTTAATCTGTACAGATATGTTTTAACTGCTAACTTACATGAAGAAAAGTTATAAAAGTCCACACACTAATTCACCCCCGACCCTCTTAGTGTGGGTGATCTGTTCAACAATTGGTATCATAGCAGGTTCCTTCAACACAGTTTAAACATTGGAAGGTAGATTCTAAAGAAATGGATGGAAAAATGGCTCTCTCTGCAATTGAAACTCCCTTATTTGATGGATCAAATTATTCCTCATGGAAAGAAAATATGAAAAAGTATTTGAAGTGAAGAGGATATGAATTTTGGAATTCAGTAGTAAGCAAGCCCTGGTACTTAACTACCTCAAAGAATCTATCCACGATTACATTCAAAGAAGAGTAAGGAATAACAATGAAGTGGCATTGGAGATTATTCTCAATGGACTATCAGATACTGTCAAGGAAAGAATAGGACTATGCACATCCGCCAAGAACTTATGGATGAAGTTAGAAGAGATGGATGAAATCAAAATACAAGACACATAAGACATTCCTATCAAGGATGAAGCGGAAGACTCAGCCAACAATAAATGTAAAGACTCTCCACAATATTTTGATTGAAATAATGTTGATATTGAATCCTCCCCTGCAAGTAAAGAAGAAGACTCAGATATAATAAAATAATGTTCTGTTAGTATTTATGCCATGGGAGAAGTAGAAGAAGAACTTTCAAAGGCCAAACAAAAGGTTGATTGGAGTCTCTGGGAATACCGCTATGACCATAATGATTCAGACTATAACTATCTTACTGACTACACTAAAGAATTTTGTGAAAATATTCAAAATCATATCTTTGAAATAAAGGAAATGCTCAAGGAGAATGAAAATATAATATATGAGCAGGATAATCAGTTAGAAGAAAAATAAGAGGAGATTGAGAAGCTGAAGAAAGAAACTAGTCAAGTAAAAGAAAATAAGAAGGAATATTATGAGCTTAGCAATCAAAATCATATCCTGGAAATAAAATAAAAGCTCAGATACAATGAAGGAATCATATCTGAGCAAAAGATTAAGTTAGAAAACAAAGAAGAAGAGATCAAAAGATTGAAAATAGAAGTTATTAATATAACAAAAGAAAAGGAAGAGGATATCGAGAGACTGAAAAATAAAATTAGTCAAGCAAAAGGAGAAAATAAGGAAGATGATGAACCAAGAAAAAACCTTGCAGAACTAAAATAACTAAGGGAAAGCTATGTCAATCTTAAAATCCAACTTGAAGAAGCCAAAACAAGGGGGGAGGTAGTGAGGAACCAGTTGAACAAAAAGGAATAATCATGTCATAATCTGGAAGCGGAAGTTGTGAATCTTAGAAAGAAGGTTGAGAAGTCTAACAGCCAAATCAAGTTCTTGAAAATATCCATGACTCTGGATGAGATCTTGGATAGTCAGAGATCACCAAATGAAAAATCCAGTCTTGGATACAACAAGGAAGAAATCAATACTCCTAAGAAACCTGATGCAAGTCCTTCATTTGTAAAGGGTGAAGAAAGGTCTGATGCAGGTCCTTCATTTGTAAAAGGTGAAAATAGGTCTGACACGGGTCCTTCATTTGTAAGGGATGAAGAAAGGTTTGACACATATCCTTCATTTGTAAAAGGTGAAAGAAGGTATGACTCGGTTTCTTCACATTCAAGAAATAAAAGAAACACTACAAAATTTCAAATATCGGATCAAGGAAGACATCCAGAAGCTGTCGATATACCTCAAAGAAAGTTTAGAAGAGAGACAGCTGGATGAATCAAAGAATATATGAGAGTGTTTTTAATGGTTATTGTTTTTCTTGTAATGAATATGGTCATAAAGCCTTGTATTGTAGGCATCATGTAAAAAAACAATTTGGTCGGTTCAACAACAGTATAAGATGTTGGAACTGCAATCATGTTAGACATATTGCTACACATTGTTACACTATGAGATGCTACAGTCGTGGTGGATATGGCCACAAAGCCCATAATTGTTGGAACTCAAGAAAACAGTCCATGAGAAATGATTCAGACAATATGACAAAAAGAGTAAATGAAACATGGAAGAAAAATGAAGTTGCAGTAATAGAAGATGAGAGAAAAAACTTCAAGAAATCAGGACACTCACAGATGTGGATAGCAAAGACTGAACAAGTGATCATGAGTGAAGTCAATTGTTGCAAAAAGAATTGCAGTCATGTGACAAGCATAGTATAAACATTCTCAGACAACTTTATAGCAATGTACAGTAAAGAAGCATCTTGGTTAAGGATGGATACACCTGGTTAGAGATCAATGAGAATCAATGGGAAGATCCAAGGGTTGTTTGAATAATATGAGCTACAATTGTGTAGTGTTCCAGTAGGACATCGACATCTACAGAAGCAACATTCTGATGTAAAAAATGATGTACATGACATCCTGTAGAGATAACAAGAAGAGATTCCTTGTCATAAAGAGCTACCCTTTTAGAGACATATGGGAAGAACAGTCAGAAGAACATAGAGAAGAGTGACAGGGGGAGTCATTTAGTCATGACAAGAAAAGGATGATTGTAGGAAGAGTTACCCAAGTTTAGATTCTGGTCAGTAACATACAAATATTTACCACAAGAGGAAAAACCCTTTTCCATTGATGTCAAAGGGTGACAGAAACTTCATAAGAGGAAAGCATCATCACATGGGCAGTTTTGTATATGAAATTAGTGGGTTTCCCTCAATAACAAAGGGGGAGATTGTTGGATATATTTTCATTGATGTCAACAACCGATGTGATGATTTGTTGTTATGATGAATTATTATTTTGATTTACCATAGGTGAGATTATCATTGATGTCAATAGTATATCAATTCGAAAAAAATGTCAAACAATATGCAAAGATCGAAAGCGTAAGCTCGGGAGGAGGAGAAAATAGTATGCAAAGATCAAATCTCAGAAGGAAAAGCGTAAGCTCAGGGAGAGAAGACTCAATAGTTGTTCGATCAATAAATTGACCATGTTGATCGTCTCATATTATGAATGTCAGTCATATGAGTGACCCTGGGCTTGAGGACCATTGGAGGATCATGACCATCGGATCTTCAAGACATATCAACGACAGGTATGAATTGCGGAGAGCGAAAGGAGAATTAAATGACTCGCTATTTCGATTCCCACAATTAGTCAAGACCATATGATCTTATAGCTTCAAATATCAACGATTATGGTTGATCTAACAAACGATCAGATTAAGTTGGATAAATTCGTGACTGTCAAATGCGTAGTAGCCAGATCAACGACATGGATAAATTGTAGAGATATAAAGGATAATTAAATATCGTGCTATTTCCAATCCTATAATTAATCAGGATTGTTAGACTTATAGCCTCGAATATCAACGAGTGTGGTTGACTCACCAATAGTGCACAACTTCAAATTGCAGAGTTTTGGTGATGAGTTAAATCATTTGCAAGTTGTGGTTCCACAATCATCCTTGATCGTTGATCTGCTTTAAGTGTTTTCATGACCATTGGATCACTTTAGGTGAAAGGATCGCAACCGTTGATCTGAAAGTGACACGCATTAGTGGATTTTCAGTTCCGAAAGATTGACGTATGGAGGAAAGAAGGGTTTGAGAGTTGAAACTCCGGAAGCCCAGATCACGAAATAAATCACATTCATTGAATTAGGAAGGCTAGATTTGATTCACAGAGCTTGAAAGAACAAATCTGAACTATCAGTCTAGGAGCACTGTCAATATCATGAGATCTATGGTCTTGTCGCATTGTGGGGATTGAAGGTGTGCAGAATTTAATAAGTTGAGGGCGAGCCGCAATCGAAACCATGGTTTTGAAGAAAGGACATGTGGAGGCACGAGATAAATTGTGGGGCTAAATGTAGCTTGATTTCAAAGCACCTTTGGTCTCACCCACAATCGCATGGTCACGTGAGGTCACCATCGTTGGGCATATGGTAAAGAGATTTAAATGGAAGAATGTAATGTGTTTCTTAAATTGATAAGCCTATGGTTCTACGCCTATGATCATATGAACATGGTTTGAAGGAAGTGTTGATTTTTGTTATCACAGAGACAAAGGAAATCGATCCATACCTATGATCTCTTTATGAAGGTAAAGGGGATGCCAGATGTCAAGTTGAAGACCTGAAATGATGATCCCTAGTGGTCCCAAAAGTTGTTGTAAATGAACAAGTTAGTTATAACTTGTTGCACAAGTTGGCTCAATAACTTAAAAAAGTTTTGAGCATAAACAAGTATAAATCCAACCATGATTGGTTCACTTGGATATGTGGCTTGTGGAGAAAATGAGGTGAATCTAGACCTGAGGTTCGAAAATATCAGAGGAAGAAGAAGTGAAAAAGGTGTGAATATCAGAGGGAAGATAAAGCGAAGAAGGCACAAATTTCATAGAGAAGATGAAGTGTGGTGATGAGCATTTATGGTATAAATCTGATCATGAGATAGATTTGATTCTATAATGGATCACTGCTACTAGAGTCAGTGAACTACTATGTGAACTCTAGTTGGATAGACTACATTCTATCAACAAGTTGGGTCTTGTGGAAAGCTGGGTCTTGCTTGAGAGTTGGTGCTCTCCTAGAAGTTGGTGCTGAAACAAAATAGTTGGTGCTGAGAAAATCCTTATTACTGCATTCACATATATACATATAAATTATACAAAATCTTACACAAACATCTGGTATCTCTTGTGTCCATTGTGATTATGATTTGATTGTTCTTAATTTGTACAGTTATGTTTTAGCTGCTAAATTATAAGAAGAAAAGTTATAAAAATCCACACACTAATTCACCCCCCCCCTCTTAGTGTGGGTGATGTGTTCAACACACTTTGTGCGTAGTGTTTCCTTTTGGTCTTCACAAGGGTCATTGTTTGCAAGGTTTTGTTGGAAACCTAAAGAAAAACCCGAGTTAGACCAAAAATCTCCAACAAATGGTTTTATTTCCTATTGTAACCTAGAAGAACAGATTGGAAGGGACTTCCTGAGATGAACAATGAAGAGAATTATGTATTATAAGGGAATGTTTAGACCATGGAGCCCAACTAAACAGGATATTGAACGATGGATGACAATAAATGAGCTCGAATTTGTACAAAAGATAATAGAAACCCTAAGTATACACCATGTCAATATTTGGAGAGTTATGTATTCATTAATATTCATGAGACATTTTTATAATAATTTCCACATTTGTTGCAAGAGTGGATACTGAGATTAAAAGACACTCACCCAACTAACTGGATAATACTAGTAGAATGGACTACTAAAAATATTGCATATCTACAAAAAGTCAACAACAAATTCATGTGAGAATTCAATTTCTGGCTAAACAACATCATTGCAGGATTCATTACCGATTTTGTAATCGATACTGCAAAATCATACATTGTTGTAGAGCACGATTTTTTGAAGGGTCGAACATGAAGGTATATTAGATCAATCTATACATCAATCAAGATTGTTTTTCATGATGAAGGTTTGATGACAATGGATTTTGACAACTAAATAAATCTGAGCACATGGGGAGACTAGGGGAAACACTAAGAATGATGTGAGACATGGAGAGGGACCTAGATAGAGGTAAGACGAAGGAAATGATGGACCCCATTATGATGTATGAAGAAAAAATCAAGGGAATAATGGACAAAGTGGGAATGATGCGTAGTGGGAGCCCCTGCCAATATAAGATTAATATGAAAAGGAGGGTAACAACTGAGAGGGAAGGTTTTGAAAGTGATGAAGAAGAGGTAGATGATCTTTGTGCTATGGAGAATATTGAGGAAATAGTATGTGCAAAATATGATATAAAAATCAAATTTCAAGGGTTCGACGTAGAAGAAGGAACTCCAATCCAGATCAAAATTAGTGTGGAACCCACAAACCCATATGCAACTAAAAGATCAGGAAATAAAGAATATTTTATACAAACAACAATTAGTAGCAGAAAGAGTCCAATAGGTCAAGGGACCAGTGGAAATTCAAGTGGAAGTATGATTTCATATAGTAGTAGTCATTTATCTATACCATGAAGAAGTAGTACCACAAATTTCACAATGGCATGAAAAAATCTGACCATTCGGTTACCATAATTTCATGGCGAATGGTCGGAGGACATAGAGAAACATCTATTTATTTTTGAAAATATTTGGGAAGCTTAACATATCACAGATGAAGACACAAAGGTGGATCTTATAACAATTACTTTCAAAAACCGCACATTGGACTAGTTTATGAGCCTGTTAGTGAACAATCCACAAGGAGCACCTACAATCGTCAAAGATGTAAAGAAGGCATTAACCAATGAATTATGGAGACCAAGTTTAGAATATCATTGAACGAATGAGATGAAATAAATCAGACAAAATCCAAGAGACTCAGTTTGGGAAATCAATCAAAAGTTCAAGCGATTGGAAAATAAGTTGAAATATCCCACAATTGACATGCAACAGAGGAAACTATTCATAATCTCATTATTTCCACATTTTAAATACCCATTGAGGAAAAAAAAGTTCTATATTTTGACCTAGGCTCTGCAAGATTACTTACAAATGGAAGAAAATCAATATAAACATACATATCCAGCTATAGAATAGTTGGGAGAGGATCTTAATAATCTGGCATTTAATTTGAATCAGAAAAAAAGGCAATGAAAAGAGGGAAGTTATCTAGTGTACCTTATGCAGAACAAAAGGACACAACAAAAATGAGTGCCCAACATTTGCGCAGTATTTGAGAGTAGGACTTCCAAATCCCTTACCCACAAGAATATTGTGGCATGAACTCTGTAGAACTCCTGAACATGATCCCTATCTTTGTCCAATGATGCAAAAATACCAAAAAGTGCTTAAAAGTACATTCTGCAATTTCTAGATGTCTCTAGGATATGAGGATAAGGATTATCGAACCTTGGAAGTTATGAAGGAAGGGACCTCACATGATTATAGGTTATACGATGAACTAATGATAGGACAACCACTGCAGCAGTTTACAACATCACCACAATATAATCAAGTACCAAAATATAATACAACGTGCATAGAAAATCAAGGCAACATAGGAGGATTTAGAAGAGGATTTCAAAGAGGCAAAGGACCAGTAACTGACCACAACTTCCAACAACCTGGACATTATGAAAGTGATTGTCCACAACCACCAACAACATGCATGTATTGTTGTGTAGAAGATCATACTACAAAGTATTTTCCTATACCTCTAAGAAAAATAAAGGACAAAAGAAATCAAAATAACCAGAATGTTCAATGGATTTTCATGGAAACTAGAGATGATGGGAAAAAAATTAATGTAGTTTCTCGAGGTGGAACCAAAACAGGAGCAGATGCAGTAAATCAAAATAAAAAACAACACCAATGGGTTAGAAAAAATACAACACCACAACAGAATTTTGATGCATGCAAAGAAAAAGAAACATTAAAGAAGGTAAGACAAGAAATTTTGTAGGAGAATATTGCTTCTACTTCAAATACATAGCCAAGGTATGATATGATAGTATATGATATGCCTCATCCATATGATCATACCAACATAGGTCATCCTTTAGAAAATTTAACTAAAGAAACTTTCTAGTGTCTTGATTGTTGTTATTGAATGATACAAGTATCACAATGTTTGATAGAAAAATGAAATCCTAAAGAAGAGATAAAAATACAACAAAAGACCATAAATCATGTCCAAAGGAAGACGAGAAAAAATAGAGAGTTCAGACTAAATGAAAATATTGGATACTTTAGTATGGATGACATCATATTAGATTAGGGATCTGAGGTAAATGTTCTTCCTAAGAAAACATGGGAATGCATGGGGGAACCTACATTGGGCTATTCACCTATTCAACTGAAACTAAAAAACCAACATAGGGTAATACCAATTGGTTGATTGAAAAGGAACACTAGTGGATTTATATGTTGTGCACACAATAGCATATTTTGAGGTAATTGATATAGTGGATAATACTACACCTTATCCAACATTGTTGGGACTCGATTGGACATTTGACAATCAAGCCATCATCAACTTGAAGACTTGGTAAATTATTTTTGAATCAAGATATTATAGAGTCATAACATTATTAAATCGTTTAAAAGGTGGAAGATATGTTGAACCAGTGAGAGAGAACTTTATCAAAGAAGAGATAAACTTGTTCTATAGAATTATTCCACGTGAGGAAGATTACATTAACCCAACAACAGATGGAATGATTAGTTGGAGAATCATAAATTCTTGTACTTTAGATTCTGACACAGGAACGGAGAATTGAAAAAAACACTTACATGAGACATCTACCAGAATATGTGCAAGAGTTATGTGCACACTAAGATGGATTGGCTAAGAGGTAAGAGAACCTCCATTTTTTTATGGTAAAAAAGATTTGGAAGAATTTGTCACAAATTTTGAGTTAGAAGTCCTCGAACGTCAAATATTATTGGTTTTAGATATTAACTTAAAAGAAACACATGCATGTTGGTGGGGTACTCACAAAGAAAAGATCCATGATTTGTATCAATGCAAAAAGATTATTGTGCATGATATTTGTCGTAGAACATGAGAATAAACATATGCAAAAATACGATGGATGAGGACAACCAAGAGAACATATAGACATATGCATAGACCAATGGAGACTGATACCACCAAAGGAATAGCCACATCAATTCATCCATACATTAGAAGTCATACAGAGAAATTGGTATACAGAACTGGAATTGCACAAAGGAACTATAAATTGGAAAGATTTGCAACAAAAATTTGTAATCACATTTGCATTTTAACATGACAATTCAATGATCCTCGGATGGGGTGACACGAAGGGAGAGGTTGCCACGCAGATGCCAGCCAGGACACCGCATTAATACATCCACTGGCCAGCGTCCCCTCAACATTTAAACTCGCAATGGATCAGTGTAATGGCATTAACCCGACAAGGCCTCTCGCTCGCGGGAGACGTACCAGGCAGGTTCGCAGCACTCAACCAAACATTAAAGTTATGGTGGTTCGGCTCGCATTTATTTTCATTGTTAGGATTGTTGGAGGAGAGAACCGACTGCTTTGGGTAGCTCTCACTCTAGTAGAACTGCAAAATAGTAGTTGCATCCTTGGGAATTTGCAGGAGCAGGTCCCGTATTCAGGGATTCTTTACGCGATAGGCAGCAGAGCGACCTCTTGAGGGAGCAATTGGGCACCCCACCAGACCTCTACAATGCCACGACTATGCAGGACACCCCGTAGGGGTGCATCTTGGTATGCTGCGAAATCCAGAAGGCAGCGGAAACAAACATTTGAAGCAGCTCTCGCCATAGCTCGACGACGAAGGAAAGCGAAGCCACGCATGCCACCCATGGCGTATGTGGTCGAAGAGATTCCAGAGGGGGGTATACCAGACAGCATACCAGAGCACCTACTATTCACTGTGCCCAAGAATTGGCACCCGTCCTCGGACTTTGGTCAGGGTAGGCAGCACTCGTATGTTGGCGAAATGGCAGCTCCCAAAGACGACTGTACAGAAGCGCCCCACTCCACCTGTTATATCGAAGAAGAGATACCCTCTGTTGCGCTCAAGGAGGAAACGATGGACAATCCGCCAGGGTACGACAAGGACTCAACTGAAAGTTACAGCCAAGAGCAGCAGCCCTCACCCAATTGGGATTGCCTCAGCCTCATCTTTGAAATCAGAAGTTTGCTGGACGACCAGACCTTCAGGCTAACGAGGATTGAACAGAGACTGGATATGTATTTCACGGCCCACTTCAGGACGCATCCGAGGTGATAATGACCAACTTGTGCGTGTCCATATGCATTCCCAGCCGGATGGAAGCAGACCGAGGAACAACTTCAATGCGCAGGCTAGCAGGTCAATGGAAGTCCAGAATTGGTTTTTTGTTTTAATATCTTGCTTTCAGTTAGGCCTTGCGCCATCTAGTTTACAGTCTTTCTTAGTAATAACTTATGTTACTCAGTTATACATTCCCGTCTGCACGTCCTAGTTTCCTTCGGGCAGGACGCTGAATGGTAAACTCAGTTATTTTTGTGACCAGGATGGCATCTGGCAGGGGATGTCCAGATGTCCTGGTTTCCTACCCAGGCGGGACATCTGGCATCCCAAACAACTGTTTTTTTTTTTGATTAAAGCAATATAACAGGTCCCACCCTTTTTATTTAAAAAAAAACATGACAATTCAATGATAGATGCAACACTACAGTTGATAAAAGAAAAGAGTTTTTAAGAACCTAAAGTTGAAATTGTAATATCTTGTCAAAATCACAATCCACAAATAGTTAAACAATTGTTACATTGTTACCACGTCGCAGAAGATGACCGAGTAGAAGAAAAATTGTGTGATATTAAGATAACATAAGTTTAAGAGGAAAGAGAGGCACAAGGCCCGAAGTTACAGTTAGAATAATTTTCTGTACCACTGAAGATAAAGAAAGTCAATATTGGAATAGAAGACAATCCAAAAAATGAAAGTATTGGTGACTATTGGGACAACCAGACAATGGAAAAAATAATTGAACTACTGCACCAATATAGTGATCTAATTTGAGAAACCTTTTCAGAAATGAAAGGGGTGGTAGGAGAACTTAGATAAATGAAAATCCTTCTACGACTAGATGCTATACCAATAAGACAAAAACCATATAGGTTTAATCCAGTATATAAACAAAAAGTTAAGGAAGAGATTGACAAAATGTTAGAGGCTGGTATAGTAGAACCTGTTGAAGCATCTAAGTGGATTATCCCTATGGTAGTTCAGAAGAAGAAACATGGGGGGAAAGGATCTGTGTAGACTTGAGGAAGTTGAATGATACATGTCTCCATGATCCCTTCCCTACTCCACTTATAGATGAGGTATTGGAAAATGTAGGAGGACAAGAAGCATACTCATTCACTGATGGATTTTCATGGTATCTCCAAATCATAATAGCACCAGAGGATCATTATAATACTGCATTTTACACAGAATGGGGGTCATACCAATACACAGTGATGCCCTTTGGATTCAAAAAATCCCTTGCTATTTTTTCAAGAGAAGTGGTAGTTGCATTTAAAGATTTTACACATAAATGTTTGGAGGTTTATTTGGATGATTGGAAGATATTTATCCATTTAAAATATCATGTTGAAGTTTTAATATTAATGCTAGACAGGTGTAGACAATGCCAAATTTCTTTGAACATTAAGAAATTAATCTTCAGTGCACCAATTGGAACTCTACTAGGGAATGTGGTTTGTAAATAGGGTATGTTGGTTGACTCTACAAAGATTGTTTTCATTGTTAATTTACCACCACCTAACTCAGTGCGCCAATTAGAAGCTACACTAGGTCATACATGATACTATAGAAAGTTCATAAAGAGTTATGTAGAGATTTCTGTGCCCATGGAGAAACTGTTAAAGAAGGATATCAAGTTTAAATGGAATGATGAGTGCCAACAATGTTAGGACATATTAAAAGAGAAAATGGTGACAACACCAATTCTGGTGTTTCTAGATTGGTCAAAAGAGTTATGTTTTCACGTGGATGCCTCTTCAATAACACTTGGAGAAGTACTAGAACAACAAGGATAAGGTGACATAGATCACCGAATAGAATTTGCAAGTAGGAAACTCTCATTTTCATAACAAAATCATAATACAATAAAGAGAGAAGGTTTGGCCATGGTGTATGAATTACAAAATTTCAGACATTATTTATTATGCCAACATTTTAAAATGTTCACATATCTCTATGCTATCATATACCTGGTCAACAAGCCAGTGTTGTGGGGGAGAATATGTAGATAGTTGTTGTTATTTCAAGAGTTTGATTTTGAAGTAGTAGTGAAACCTAGAAGAATGAATGCAAGGTCAGATCATCTATCCAAGATAACTAATGGAGAGGAACCAAGCAACTTGGAGGAAAATGGTCTTGATGAAAAACTATTTTTAGTGCAAATTGTTGATGAATACTTTTCTAATATCATTGAATTTCTAAGTACAAGATTTTCCCCAAAGGAATACAACACTACACAAAAGAAGAATTTGGTTGTTAGAGTTGTAGATTACCAACTTATTGCATGACACTTGTATTATAAACTAGGTGAAGATAATATTATAAGGAGATGTGTCATGGAACATGAACATCCTACCATATTAGTATAAGCACATGAAGGAATAGTTGAAGGAAACTATGCAGAAAAAGTCATAGTTTCTAAAGATGCAGAGGAATATTGCCAGACTTGTGATTTCTGTCATAGGATAGGAAAGCCATCTAGGAGGGATGAGATTCCCCTAAAACCTCAGGTAAGCCTTAAAGTGTTTGAAAAATGGGAAATACATTTTGTAGGACCAATCAACCCACCAACTAGAATATCATGAGAAAGGTACATCATTACAATGACATAATATCTAACTAGATGGGATGAAGCAACAATAGTAAAGTATTGCAGTGCAAAAACTGCAGTGCACTTTCTATTTGAACAAGTAATTACATGATTTTGATGCCCTAGAATTTTGATGAGTGATTAGGGAACTCATTTTCTCAATAATACCATTGAGGAAATGACTGAAGAATTTGAAATACACCATCAAAAGATCACTCCATGCCATCCTTATTCTAATGAAAAATTAAATCATTTAATAAAATATTGGAGAATGCCCTAACTAAAATTTGCAACGTAAATAGGGATGATTGGGATCCGAAAATACCATCAGTATTATGGTCTTATAGAACCACATGCAATAAAATCACAAGGAAAACATCTTTCAGATTGGTGTATGGTCATGAAAAAATAATCCCTTTAGAACATTTTATACCTAGTTTATGCGTTGCATCCACTACAAACATGACAGAAATAAACACACTACAAGAAAGATTGTATCAGCTTATGGAACTAGAAGAGGACATAATTAAGGTTAGTTTACATCAAGAAGTAGAAAAATCCAAAGACAAAGTTTGGCACGATAGACACATTAAAAACAAAAACTTTAAGGAAGGAGATTTGGTTCTTTTCTATGATAGTAAATACTTACAACATCGAGGAAAATTCAGGATGCATTGGCTAGGGCCATATGAGATAAAATCTATCACATATGGAGGTGTTGTGCAGTTGTAGGATCTAATAGGAAAAGAGATTCAAGGATTGGTTAATAGAAGTCAATTAAAACTGTATAGAGACAGACAACCTAGTAACCCTTAGTAGATGCAGTGCATAAAATTACAATTGTACATAGTGTATATGGTAAGAAAAAGAAGAAAAAGAAAAAGTGGTGATCAAAAAATTGTGGCGTGATAGGGAATTTATGGAACAACCTATAAATGAAGAAAAATTGAATGAAAAAGACTCATTGTTACTATGTGAAAACCATATCAAATGGATAAAACTTTGTCTGAGCGGGTTATTTCGAGTTTTTCCCTTATGATTCAAAGAAACCTTCCCAAATTTAGCAAAATGGCACCCCCGAAGCTTGGAGATCCCAGCCAATTGACAAGAAAAAAACCAAGTTTCACAAGGTCTACACAATACATAGAAACTGATGGAGAAAACCCAAACCATCCTGAAGGAGTTGGGGATGTGTTAATGAAAGCAACTATGTGAGACATTCTCCAGCTTACAAACCTGTGAGGTGTGGATCATTGCTGCTATGTGAAGCCTTTCTCTCAGCTTACAAATATGAGAGAAAGCCCCTAATAAGGGTTCGTGGTTCCTACCTGAGACAGAGCTAGGAACGTAGAGATGACCTCCTCCATGAAGAGAGTGAGAAGAACTCTAGATTATTATCCATTAGGAAAAGCGATCTGATGAGTTGGATGTTCTTGTGGATGAGAACAAGGTGAATGTATGAAATCCAAAAACTGTTGGGCATATCATCATGTGAATAGAAATGAAGATGATGTGTTAGCCTCCTCTGAGAAGCATAGTTGGGGAGAAAAATCCATATGATTCTCGTATGAGAGGTAGTGGGAATGAAGATCTGTAGAGTGGATGTCTCTATGAATGAGCACATGTGAACATGTGTAGATCTGTTTCTTTTGTTAATGCAGTAATCCAGAGCTATGACATCCCTATGGATGTGCCCCTAGTGGGTGTATCATATCCTTTTCTATATGTTGTTCAATAGTCATACCTTCCTGTAACCCTAATTGTTATGTAAAGGGTACAAGTCGGCCCCACCTTAATGTGATTAATACTAAATGTAAAAGATAATTAATATTGCTAATATTAATTATAATAATAATAATAATAATAATAATAAATTATAAAGTGAGTTAGAGAGGTCAGCCCTGTTGAGCCAATAGATGCCTTTGTTGATTGGTCAAAGTCTAATATAAGTAAGGCATGATTCCCCATTATGGAATCATATCTTTCAAGTGAGTTTGGAAATTTCACCAAGTACACTTCTTTGGAAAAAGGTGTGCACCTCTCTTGGGAACTAGAGTTCTAGGGTTTGAGCACGCTCTTGTGTGCTAGGTCTTTATTGGTAGTAAATGTCTTTCTCTTGAAGATTATATAAAAATATTTGGCTGGGTTTTATTCCCTTGTTGAGAAGGGTTTCCCAGGATATATTTTGTGTTCTTGTGCATGGTGCTTCTTCTTGTGATGTTGGCTGTTGCAACATTTATGGTTATAGTTAAATGATAAAATGGAATGAAATTCATGATTAACCTAATGCTTATGAAAAATAAACATGGTATCAGAGCATAGGTCTTGAAGAACCCATTTCACAAGCTACAAACCTTTATCAACCATCTTTCCTCTTCTGCAGAACCGTACAACCCTCGTAGAGTTTACAAAAAATCTGTATGACCTCCTCCTCAATGAAGTTTCAGATCTTAATAATTGGACGTTGGGGATACATTTGGCATATAAGAGTACGAACTCTTCTAGCACATCTCCAGAAGCTCTCAAAACAAAATTCCGAGAAATTTTGATTTTTGGCCCTAAGTTTTCTAGGGTGTTGAAATTTCCTACAGAATATCAATTCTAGATTTTTGAAGAAACGTTATCCGGTTAATTGTTTGAATTCATAAGTCCAATATAATAAAAGACTGAAAATCTAGCCTAATCATTAGGTTCTCAAAATCTAGTCAGCAAGGAATTGAAGAAATAAATCAAATGAAGAACATAACCCTAGTAGAAGATAGGCTTGATGGAGCAAGCAACTTCAGTCCCTGGAAATCAAAGCTTCTAGTCACTCTTCAAGAATATGACCTCTTGGATGTAACAACTAAAACTCTACCAGACACATCTACATATGTATAGAAGAAAATAATAAAAGAAAAACATGTCAAAGAATGAAAAATAATCATCTACTCAGTAAGAGATCACCTCTTGCCCCATATTACCAATCTGAAGACAACCTATGACATGTATAAGACTTGAAAATGAATGTTTGAATGTGACAACAATCTCAGAGATTTTACCTTAAAGAGACAACTTCAAAGTACCAAGATGATGAAGGAAGACACAGTGGCACTCTTCTTTATGAAGTTACCAGAGATAAAAGAACAATTAGAGACCATTGGGGAAATCATGTCTGATAGAGAACTTATCTTAACCACTCTCCAGAATATTCCAAACTCATGGGAGCCCTTTATTTAGAGTATCAGTGGAAGAGTAGCTCTACCAACCTTTGACCATCTATGGACAGACTGGACTCAAGAAGAACTTAAACTTAGAAACAGAGGAGTGGAAGATTCCTCAGAATAAAATCATGCTCTTTCACTTCATACAAAGAAGGAAGGAAAATTCAAAAGAAAATCTAGGCAAACATTTAAAGATGAAAAGTCTTCATGCAAACCAGACTATCAAATAAGAGATGTTTCAAAAATTTAGTGCTTCAGATGTGACAAGTATGGACACACTGCAAGAAAATGTCCAACCAGGAAGAAGGGAAGACAATATGCTTCCACTGTTGACATTGATCCAGATCCACCTAAAAAGAGTGAAGAAAAGAGAGAGGAGAAATATTTCCTATAAAAGGTATGACAACAAACTAGGTAAAACTTTCGATCCCTAAGTTTATAGTTGATTGTTTTTTTAATTAAATGAAGGATGTTGTTCCTAGTATAAGAACTATCAAAGACTTGGACCATTATACCTCGTACGAGAGTCCAATTCATATTGAACTTGTTCATCATAAAAAGAAAAATAGAAGACACTTATCCTTCAGAGGGAGTCACTTGACTCAAAAAAAGTCAAAACTATTTGAGAAAAATAAAGAATAGAACCATCATTGAGAGAACCATTGATGCATGAACAAAATCCTACTAGGACTCCATGGACAAAATCATGCATGATGCAGTATATGTGCAGAACAAAAATATTCACCAGAATGAAGTCTAAATATTGAGAACTTCAAATTATCTGGGTGTCCAGTGTATCTTTATGTACCCAAAAAAAATAAGTTCAAGCTAGATCCTTGAGAAAGAAAGGATACATTGAATCTTCATAAACATTCCAAATCGACATTCCTATTCAGAGATAGATTGAAGTCAAGCATAGATGTTGAAAAAGAGGAAGTCTTTCAAAGACCCAGAGAATCTTAGATGAAGATTAAACACCTTCTCCCCCTTCAAATATTTCATACGGAGACATATGTTATTCTCGTTTCTCTAGTAGATATCATTCAAAGAACAAAAGAGAATTTTATGGTAACTTACAAGTGGATCTATGTTAGGGTCCTAGCCCGCACATAGGTAGAACAATATATTCGGATGTAATAAAGGTCAATATTAATAAGGCCTTTCAATAAAATAGAATAAGGCGGATGTAAGAAGACCTAATA
>JZKD02S1123156.1:86003-105130 GCA_000966675.3 Picea glauca | reverse complement strand
GAAGACCTAATAGAAGCTTCCGCTTCTAGAAGGATCTTCCTCTAGATGCTTCTTTTTAGTATAAATAGGAGTTGAGGGTATGAGAACCCTAGCTTAGATATTATTGTAATAGAGCTCTACTCAACTGGAGGTTCCCCCCTCGAAGAGGCCTATGAACATTGCTTTCAGATTCAAAGTGTTATTTCTGTTGTTATTCTTATATCATTTCAGTGTTATTGTGGTGAATGTTATGGTTATATTGTTGTTATTCTGCCATTACTAGCATTGTATTTCTGTTCTACATACATTTTATATCTGGTATATTACAATCTAGAAGATCAAGCATGCAGATGATGAAAGTGCCAAGAATTACAAAACAATATCTATAGCAAGATGTTTTCTCATAAACAAAGGGATTTTTCTATGATGAGACACTTGACCAAGTGAACCCGATACAATTCCATCCATATTACCTTCCATGAGTTGGAAACTATATGAGATAGATCGATTCTTGTTGAGATCATATTTCAGTAAGAGTATTATTGATCCAAACCTATATCATTACAGTGTTGATGATGAGATATTGATACTAATTTGAATTTTCGGAAAGTGTTGTTACAAGTAATTCTTGACTTCTGATGAAGAAGCTGAGTATGATGCACTACTTCTTGCGACAAGAAGTATGACAGAAGACCGATGATATTTTCCTGATTCAAAGAAAAAATACATAGTGAAAATATTAAACAAGTGCAGTATGATAGAAAGAAAAATCCACTGTGATGGATTTAAAGAAGAATATTGATGACGATTCATACGAGACTGATCCATAGCTAATCGGAACATTGATGTATTTGGTCAACACTAGACTTGATTCATACCATGTAGTGAATGTGCCTAGACATTTCATCGGTCAACTAAGACAGACTCACTAGACAAAGAACATGTATTGAGATATATACGAAGAACAGTTGATATGCTACCATGGTTCTTGATACAACAGGAAACAAAACTTTGTGGCCTTGAGTATTACAGAGGAAAAATATATAAGCCTCAACTGTACGAAGCAGTGTGACCTCAAAAACCTTCTGACAGATTTACTTGACCATGAGAACCCAGTGTTTCCTAATGAATCCAAATATCCTTATTCCAGAGATATGATGTAGAGGAAATTCATACACATGCAGTACCTTCCTACACATGAGCAGTTTGAAGATATATTCACCAAATTAACTTCATGAAGAACAACTCCCTAGTTAAGAGGGAGTGGCAATAACTCTAACCAAGACAAAAATCAAAATACATCTGTGCGAGACTTGGCATGATAATGAAAGGGAGTGTTAATGAAAGCCTCTATGTGAGACATTCTCCATCTTACAAATATGTGAGGTGTGGATCATTGTAGCTATCTGAAGCTTTTCTCTTAGCTTACAATCCTGATAAAAGTCCCCTAAGAAGGGTTCATGGTTCCTTCTTGAGACAGAGCTCGGAATGTAGTGATGACATCCTTCATGAAGAGAGTGAGAATAACTCCAGATGATTATCCAGCAGGAAAAGTGATCTCATTAGTTGGACGTGCTTGTGGCTGATCACAAGGTGAATGTGTGAAATCCCAAAAGTGTTGGGCACATCATCATGTGAATAGAAATGAAGATGATGTGTTAGCCTCCTCTGTGTAGCAGAGTTGACGAGAAAGCTCCAGATGATTCTCCTATGTGAGGCAGTGGGAATGAAGATCTGTAGAGTGGACGTGCCTATGGATGAGCACATGTGAATGTGTGTAGATATGGTTCTTTTGGGTAATGCAGTAAGCCAGAGCTATGACATCCCTATGTATGTGCCCCTAGTGGGTGTATTAGATCCTTTTCTATATGTTGTTCAAGAGTCAGACCTGCCTCTAACCCTAATTGTTATGTAAAGGGTATAGGTCGGCCTCACTTTAATGTGATTAATAATAAATGTAAAAGATAATTAATATTGCTAATATTAATTATAATAATAATAATAATAAATTATAAAGTGACTTAGAGAGGTCGGCCCTGTTGAGCCAATAGACACCTTTGTTGATTGGTCAAATTCTAATATAAGTAAGGCATGATTCCCCATTGTGGAATCATATATTTCAAGTGAGTTTGGAAATTCTAGCAAGTACACTTCTTTGGAAAAAGGTGTGCACCTCTCTTGGGGACTAGAGTTCTAGGGTTTGAGCACCCTCTTGTGTGATAGGTCTTTCTTGGTGGAAAAAGGTCTTTCTCTTGAATACTATAGCAAAAGATTTGTATGGGTTTTATTCCCGTGTTGAGAAGGGTTTCCCTGGATACATTTTGTGTTCTTGTGCATGGTGCTTCTTCTTATGATCTTGGTTGCTACATCATTTATGGTTATGGTTAAATGATAACATGGAATGAAATTCATGCTTAACCTAATGCGTATGAAAAAAAAATAGGATTTTGATGCCATTCCATCCCTAGTAATCGAACCAATTAGTCTAACTTTCGTAGAAGAGTAGGAACAACAAAACCTGATAATAGAAGAAATGGACATCGACCCACATAACGAACTACAAAACCCTAGCACAGAGAAAAAAAACACGTAGAAAATCGGGTTAGGAGAAATACAACCACAGGAGCCACTGGACGAGGAAGATGATGAATGGACATAATCTAATGATCCCAGGAAACATGCATAAGAAGTGAAACATCTTACAATAGAGAAAATCCAACAATCGGAGGAACAAGTGTAGGTCGAAGACATTACAAACCAGAAGAACACAAACACTGAAGAAGAATAGGAAAATGAGGAAGAAAACCAAGTGAAAATAGAAGGGACATCAACATGGAAAAAACTACAGCACCAAAAACACCGAGCAAGCAAAAGGAGCTCACACTGTCACTACCACAGAGACCTGAAGGAGTTAAAATACACGATGACATGTTAGGATTTGTTGATAAGCTTAAATATGTTGAACATGATGTTGCAGACATGGGGGAGTTTCCTGAGTTCATGCAAAAAGTTTACATGGAAAGTAAAGGAGAAGGTAACCCATTATGAGATACCATACTAGAGACAAAAAAATGGATTACAGGGCTATACACCACAAAATTATGAACCTGTTGGAGAATCCTCACTTTGGGAGAGAAAAGGACGTGAATGCATGTGTCAAATAGTAAATTGAATGGGTATATGGAGGCATATTACGGATGGATATACATGTATCCATATATGTGGATCTAATTGTTGAAATCAAAGGATTACCTACATATGCAACAAAACCAGAGCAGTACTTGGATGAAAAAATAAAAGAAACAACCATAGAAGACAAGATGAATAATAAATATGGGACTGTCAGAGGATAGAAGGGAATGATTATTAAACAAATAAATGAACTGACAAATAGGTTTGCGACAAAACTGATGGCATGCAAACTCTTGATAAAATGTTGCAGAGAGGAAGCACCTACAGGTGTAATAATATCAACCACGCAGTGCGCAAAGGAAGCCTACTTAGATGGGCTCCATATCTAGTGTTGGGGTCCTATAATCATATGTGACTTGTTTCTTCAACTATCTATTTG
Source organism: Picea glauca (assembly GCA_000966675.3). Lineage (NCBI taxonomy): Eukaryota > Viridiplantae > Streptophyta > Pinopsida > Pinales > Pinaceae > Picea > Picea glauca. The sequence goes on along the minus strand of JZKD02S1123156.1, from coordinate 101,580 downwards.
GCATTTCTCTCATGATGAAGACATACGGTTTGATGGGCTTAGTTTATTTCACTTATCCCTTCATCCATTTCACCTGATCCTTCATCACCCTGCCACACCCTTCATGCCCTCGCCCTCCATTTTTTCACTCCTCCACCGTTTTCATCCCTACATGAAAAAACAAGATTAGGATTAAAAAATTAGGTTAATAATAAATGGTTAGTGACATTTTTTAAAACTAATTAGCATAATAATGTTAATTTAATTAAATTAGTGTAGTTAGATTAATAAATTAGGTTAATCTTGTTTTTTTTTTGTAAGTGAGCTGAGATTCTATATTACTGAGTAAAATATTGTAGAAAAAAGGACTGAGGGGTATCCCCTAATCTGCCAAAACGAAACTAGATCAGGGGTCCCCAATTTGCACTATCTACATAAGCGAAGGGATGGTTGGGCCGCCACCTAGGGAAACCGACCCAGTCTCCATAAGTTCGTTTGAAAAAAAAACTATACCATAAGAAATGCATAAAAGTGATAGCATATAACTTGAGTTGTTCCTATAATGATAAAAAAAATGATCTTAAGTTGATGTTGCGCTAGTCCAAGAAGATTGGGTGGCTTTCATCTCCTTCCTTCCTTACCTCGTTTTCCTTTTTCTGCTCCACCGTGAGCATCCTTCTGATGTTGGTTGGTGTTTCGCATCGGTATGCTAAAGTGATGTCCATGTGATGGACATAGCGAAGGTAGAGTTGGAATGGTCCAGCCAATCATTCTATTTTTTCACTTTGGTTCCTCTGGTCCTCTACTATGCTTCTTGCATTGGCCTCCAAGTCGCTGAGGCAGCTCATGATTTCTATGATTTCCTTCTTGCGGCCTCAATTTTCCACCCTGCTGGTCTCATTATTTTTTTCTCTCATCTTTCATATTGGCATTTTTGTACGCCAAGCTTCCTCCACCATTTTTTGGTAGAGGGTTTTCCTGGGCTATGTGGCCCCTGGGTCCCTTATCCTGTCTGCTTCTTAGATGAGTTTCGTCCAGGCTTTGCCCTGGCACTTGGTATTGACTTCCCGCTCCCATTTGTTGATGAAATCTTTACCCTTTGTATCTACCTGCTCGAGGAAGGTGCCTTTGGCCTCTCTGGCCACATTTTCCATCCTAGTGATCTTCTGGGTGCTTATTGGTAGTTCCTCCCCCTGGGCCCCCCTCTTACTCTAGGTGTTCTTCGTTCTTACCATATTTTCTTGAAATCCATGGCTTCTGTCATGATTTCTTTCACTGCTACTATTCTCCCCTTCTTGGTCTCTATAATTGTTTCTAGTTGGTCTATCGCTATCCCTAATTCTTATTCTTTTATAGAATCTCCTTGGAAGTGATCTTATCTAGGTAATCATTTGTCCCTCGTAAAGGCGTATCTTTCGATCCTTTATCTGTGTTTCTGAGTGTGTGCATTTGGGAGCTCTGTCGTCGTTCTAGCGCCAATCTTTTTCCTTGCACGTTGTTCTCCAATAATTTCCTCCCTCGAGACCTGTGTGTGGATGAGGTGTACCCATACCTTCCCTCGGGTTATCCCTTTGGTCTTTGTCCTTTGTCGGTTGTGGCTTACCCTTTCCATTCTCCCACGTCCAACCCCTGTACTTCCTTCTATTAACAAGAGCTTGGTATTGTACCCCTTCTTGTGGTGTGACTGTGATATGAATTGTAGCTCATGTTTAAAAGGTGGCCTATAAGATTCGGACTGGATCCTACTTTCCCTTCATTTAATTATGTATCTCCAGCCTCGATATGGTCAACCGTACCTTAGTTTTTGTCATAGTCCTTTGTCGCTAGTTGGGTACAATCTGTCTAAAACTAGCCACTTAGGATGTTAATCCATGTGGCATCCAAATCTTATCCTTCCTTTCTGACCCCTTCATTAACAACTCTATCTGCGAGTCCATTTTTTGAATGACGAACCTAGCGCAACTCCACTGTGATCCCCATCTTCAAATGCTCCTGAATTTTCTACAGATAGTACGCCAAGCGTCAGTGCGTCTGTATTTTTCCCACTTTGGTGTCGTCTTGGAGTTTTCTTACTGTGTTGATGACTAACATGGAGCCTCCTTCCACTATTACATTTTCCATTCCTTCCTTGTGTAGTATCTCCAGGCCTATCTTCAGTGCTCCAAATTCCACAGCGTTGTTTGTTGAGTTCCACAAACTTCCTGTGTATAGTCGGATAATTCTTCCTTGATTGTCCCTGATTACTCCACCCATATCGGTCTATCCTGGGTTACCCTTCGACGACCCATCAAAATTTATCTTGAGGGATCCCTCTAGTGGCGGTTTCGAGTTGCACTCTCCTAAACTTAGTTGCGACACCCGTCTCACTTGATTGAGGTTGTGTCTTCCTTTCACTTGGAAAGCCTCTAGAATTCTGAGATCTTGATCAGTGAGTTGCACTCCTCCTGTTCGGAGGTTGCGGCTTTGTACCATTTCCCTTTTCATGGCTATTATTGTTTCCTTGATCTTTCCAACCTTCCAGCTTTGGTTCTCGAAAATGCGTCGGTTTCGTTCCTTCAAAATTGCCCAAATGATCATGTTGAGGGTGAGGGTCCAACAAAGATTCACCTCTTCATTGTTGTTTTAGTTTTCCTTCTAGGTGTTTATAGTTGCGGAAATACTTCCTCTGATCCTATTAGACTGACAGAAAATGCCTATCGCCTAGTCCCATAATTGTTCTGTGTAGGGACATTCATCTAGGAGATCGTTTGTTGTTTCCTCCTTTTCTTAACATAGGTGACATATTGAAGGGACTATGAAACCTCTCTTCTTTAGGTTTTCCCAGGTTGGGATTCCGTTGTGTAGTATTAACCACTAGAATATTTTTATTTTTGGCCATTAGGGGTTCTTCCAAAGCTTGTCCCATTGACGCATCGTAACTTCTTGGTCCTGGTTTGTTATGTAGTGGTGTACTTCTTTAAGATTGAATTCCCCGCCTGCTTTGTGCCCCCATCTCAGCTGTTCATTTCCATCCATTACTATAATTTTCCTTCTCCCCAATTCCTCCTCCACTTCTTTAACTGCTGTTGTGGTCTAGTCTCTATTTTGTGGGGTGAGAGTGTTCCAGATTATCCATTTTTTGTGTTCTGGTTCTTGTTTTCAGTAATTATAAACTCATGTTTTTCCTTGTGCCATCATATCGTGTTGGAGCTCCTCCCGGTTGAGTTGTTCCATTATGGGTTCATGTTGCCAGACATCCTCCTAGAATCTGGCGGTTCTGCCATTCCTTATTTCCCAAAATCTATGTGTCTGGATCTAGGTCTTATTGCGCCAGGCTAAGTTCTAGATGGTTGAAACTTCCCTGGTGCCTCTGAAGAAGATTTTGTCCTGGTTACTAATGTTCGAGGCATACTCTGCCTTCCATAGGTTGACCCATGGCATGGTCATTTCTCTGACCCATTGCCACCTAAGCTTTTCCCTATAGGCGCGATTGGTTACTTACGGGTCATGTAGCCCAAGGCCTCCCTTACTCTTTGGCTTACACAGCTTCTCCCAAGCCACTAGTGCCCATTTTTTCCTTGTTTCCGCTTGGTGCCACAGGAATTCCCTTTGTATGGTTCTTATTTTTTGTAGAATTCCCTTGCGGGATGGGAAAACTGACATCATAAACATTGGGATAGCTTGAAGAACAGACTTGGTTAGGATAAGTCTTATTGCCAGGTTGAGGGATCTGAAAGTCCAATTGTTTACCCAGTCTTGTAGGTTGTTGACTATTCCTTCCCACGTTGACATTCTGTAGGGCTTTGTTTGTCAGGGGATGCCTAAGTACTTGGTTGGGAGGGTTTTGCGTTCAAAGCCCAGGATGTTGGCTAAATCCCTTTAGATAGTTGGGTTGGTTTTAAAGAACAAGATCATTGATTTGGACTGGTTTATCTTTGCCCCCAAGTCTTCCCCAAACTCATCTAAGATTAGTTTGTAGGCTTCTTCTTCCTTGACTGTGGGCATGCCATGAAGTAAGGTATCATCCACAAACTATTGGTGTGTGGAAGTTGGGAAATTCTTGTAGGGTTTGATACCTTTTATTTCCCTTGTTGCAGTTGCTCATTTTATGCTTCGACTGAGTCCTTCCATCATTAAGATGAATAAGAAGGGGGGAAATGAGTCTCTCTATCTGATGCCTCTCATGGGCCAGTATGGTTTAGCAGGGGATCCATTCACTAGTAGCGAGAAGCTTGTTGTGGATACTGGGTTCGTTATCCATAAGATCCAATGTTGGGTGAAGCCGAAGGCTTCCAGGGTCCTGACCATATAGTGTCAGCTGATTTTCTCATAGAATTTTGATAGGTCCAATTGTATTATCATTCCCCCTCTTTTTTGAAGCTTCAGGGTGTGGATCATTTCATGGGCTTGGATAATATTGTCCATTATTTTCCTTCCTTCTATGAACCTTGCTTGCTCTTGCGAAACCAGTGTGGGTAGTAGTGGTTTCAATCTATTGGCTATAACCTTGGAAATTATCTTATACACCACATTGAACAACACTATTAGTCTGTAACGATCGAAAGTTTTGGCTTCATTTTATTTGGGGATGAGCATAATCAAAGTAGCATTTAGTGCTTTCACGATGGAGGCTGACCTTCTAGAGTATTCCACTACCTTGTAGACATCCTGTTTGATGACTTCCGAGCAAGATTTGAATAACTACGATGTGAACCCATCTGGGCCTGGAGATTTTCCATTGTGAATTTCTTGGAGTGCTTGGTCTATTTCTTCCTCCGCAATAGGCTTGATCAAGTTTTTGTTTTGTTCTTTTGTTACCATGTTATGGATATGCTAGGTCACCTTTTGTATGGCTTATGTTCTATCTTGGTTAGGTTCCTGGACGATCCTGTGGAAGTGGTTTACCGTATTTGTTTCGATGTCCTTATGGGACTCTCTCTATATTCCATTCGGGTCCCTTATCTTCAATATTTTGTTATGGACTCTTATGGCCATGGTTGTTCTGTGAAAGAAATTGGTGTTCCATTCCCCCTCCTTTAGCCATCTGATATGGGATTTTTGTCACCAGAGATTTTCTTCCTGCTACCACCTTTCATCCCATTTCTGGGTCATCTAGATCTCCTCCTCTTTTCGTTCCTCATTGTAGCCCTCCAAAATGAAGGTTTCCTAAAGTTTTTTCATTTTTTCTTCTATGTTTTTATTCTCTTGGTTTATATTCCCAAATGTGTCCTTGTTCCACTCCTTGAGCCTGTATTTGATATATTTTAGTTTCTTGTAGAGTTTGAACATCATTGTCCCTTGCTATGGTTTCTCTTCACTCCACCAGTGTTTGATGTTTTCCTTGAAAGTCGGGTGTTCCATCTATAATTTCTCGAATTTGAAGGGTCTGTTCTTTGGTGTGTTCTGGAAGCTTGCTTCTAGTGTCACTGGCCAATGATCAGATTCCCCCCATGGAAGGATGTTGTAGTCTAAGGTTATCCCCTGCATAATGACTGACTCTGACACTAGGAATCTATCGAGTCTTGCTGCTACCTAATGCTAGATCATTCGCTTATTATTCCAGGTGAAATGGCCATTTTTGGTTTTCATATCTACCATTTCCGTTGTGTCTATGAATTTTGAGAATTCCTCCACATCTCTATCCAATCTTCTTGTCCCTCCTTTTTTCTCCGCAAGTGACATGATGATGTTGAAATCCCCAGCTAGGATCCAATGGAGTTTGTTGGCTCAGTTTTTGAGATCTGATAGATCACTTAGAATTCCTCTCCTATCCTCTAGCACCTAGGGTCCATACACATTAGTGAATAAAATCTCCTCTGTGTTCCCAATGATTTGCATGTGGACCGTAAGGGTATGCCTTGTCTCTTTGGCTACTATTAGGCTTAGTACTTATGGGTTTCATAGGGTGAGGATGCCTCCTGCCATTTGGTGGCCTCCAATAGCCACCATCTTGTACTTGCGCCATTGTTGTTGACTAATTGTGTCCATTCTTTCTGTATTACACTTGGTCTCTTGGATAAATTAGAGATCCGATTGTTCCTGTTTTAGTCTACTCCTAAGGATTCGTTGCTTTCTTGAGCTATTTAGGCCTCTTAAATTCCAAGTTATAACCTTCATTTAAACATGCGAGGGGGATTTTGGGAATAGTTTTTTTATCTTACCCGAGTTTATCAGTAGCACTCCAAGCTCATGCAGGGCTACACTATTGGATTTCCTACCTTTCTCCTCTGTGTCTGTTTGGGTGAGAGTTGTGGTTGTACTTGACCGGATTTGACACCTAGCTGTCCAATCTCCCCGTGTTCTTTCTTTAGGCATCTATCTTTGGCTTCCTCCCTTAGGAGGAACAGGTATTGGATGCGGTCTAGTTGCTTTGTTGGTACATTGTCTACTCCCTGTCTTTTCCATTGCTCCAGTATGTTGCATGGGGGTGTTTTCATCTATGATTTCTCCTCCTATTGGAGTTGCATAGCTTCCTTGTTCCTTCTGGTTGTTAGGTCGGTTGGTGGGCTCATTTGGTGTTTTTTCTCGGACTTCTTGAGCTATTGACGTATCCTTATTGGCCTCTGCCCCTTGATTGGTTTTATCCCTTCCTTATAGGCTCAACCAGACTTCTGGGTTATTTCTTGCCTGGTATTTGCTCTACCTTTTGTTGGAACTACTTCTAGGGTTTGGTTTAACAAATCCATCCTCATCCTATTGTGGTTTGGAATTTTTCGTTTCCTACTTTTTATTAAGAGGGAATTCCCTGATTAGGTGGCCATGTTCATGGCATCTTCTGCATCGGAAGGGGATTTGTTCATAATCGATGTTTTGGATCCATTACTCATCCCTGAATTCGAGGCATATTGCTTTTGGGAGTTCTCCCGACACATCGATCTCTATGCATATTCTTGCGTAGGATTTGTATCTCCCTTTCAGGGTGGCTTTTGCGGTCTTTATATATTTTCCCAGTTTAATCCCTATTGCTTCGAAAGTGGAAGGTAACCAGTAGTCTAAGGGTAGGGAGTAGAGTTTCAGCCAGACCGGTACCTTTTTGAAGGTCTCTTTTTCTGGGGAGAAATTCTCCTTCCATGGCTTCATGTATAGTTTTACTGATGCATGTAAGTATGGCCCTCCTTCAAATACTCTGTCTCTATCCTCCAAGTTTATGAATACCAGTGTGAATAAATTCTTTGAGCCTAGATGGAGCTCCACTTCCCCATTTGGCTTCCGGTGATATTTGATTCAGTTGTGTAGCGCTTTTTTGGTGGGCCATAATCCCATAAATTTGCAGATTAGCGCATGTACCTTCATCTGATCCTTGTAGAGTTGCGTCTGCAGATCCTCCAATACAACCTTGGGTATCAATGTTGCTTTGGTTTTGCATGGGTTATGCCCTTCGGTTTGGTTGTTCTTCGTTGTGTCTTGCTTCTCGTTCTGAGTTTCTCTTGGTTCCTGTTCACTGCATTCACTTTTCCCCTTGTTTATTTCCTAACCTATTCCACGGTCTGATCCCAAGGTGCCTTTCATTGGTGCCTTGAATACTATGCCCCTTGGCCCTTCCCCCTATCTACCACTATCTATTTGTATGAGGGGGTAACCTTACCCCCTCCTCTGGTGCTCATGATGCCCTCTGCAATGGTCGCGACTGTCCAAACCCTAACTTGTGGTTGCTCTAAGGAAAACGGTTACCTTTGTTTTATTTCGTGATGCATGTTAGCTATCAACTAAGTTAGTCTTGTTAATAATAAATTAATTAATAATTAATAATTATATTAGTGTCAATAATTAGTAATTAGTTTAGGATAAAACATTAAACTAAAAAACAATTTAATAATATAAAACATAATAATAATACATTTAATAATAAAACAATTAAAATTTTGAATAAATAAAAATTAAATGTAAAACAAAAATAAAATACAATTAAAAACTAAACTATATAATTAAAACATTAAAAACACACAAAAATTGAAAAACAAAAACGAAATTAAAACAGGTAAAAAAAAATTAAACATAAAACAATAATAAAACAAATGTTAAATCAGAATAAAACAAACTTTAATAAAATTAAACAAAATATAATTAAAAAAAACAAATAATAAAATTAAAACAAAATATAATAAAAACAAAAAACAAATAAAACAAAAAGCCAAAACTAGGCACACATCCCAAAACATTCAAATCAATGACATACATGTTACTCGGACACCCCTCGACCATTCTAACTTTAACAAGAGGTGGGCGTCTGAGTAAGTGGTTTTTTAGAGGACACTTGTCACCATCAGGTGAGCTCAAAACCTCCCCCCCATTAATACCACTTACAACCTCAGAGGTGTTCGAAAACCACTTTCCCCCCTCCAAAACCACCTTCCCCAAAATAACAAAAAAAATCGTTTTCTCCATTTTTTACCACATGTTTTCCTAGAGTGATTATGGGAAAACCATAGGAATTTTGAAAAACCGAGAGAGGTTTTTCTCCTTAACGAGATGAGGAACAAAATCCTCTCTCAGGTTTTTCACAAGTACTAGGGATTGGGAGAATAGAATCCATCTCTGAGCACCATTTTTCAGGTTTCCAGTTTTTCCTAATCTTGTCATGTTTTTGCAGTGGCTGTTTTGGAGAGATGGAGATGAATTTGGAAAAAATGAAAGAGTTTTTTGTTTAGAATGGAATCATCTACAAAAATTTCGCCCCATTTTTACACATACATATCATATTGGGAGAAATGAAGACGTCGCGAGACCCTATTTTTCATAAATTCAAGAGGCAGAAAGTCAAAGGACAAATGTGAAAGAGAGTGGATTCAAAGGCATAGATCACCCACAGATCCCATCAAAACAGTGCCAGATATTTGAATGAATCTCAATGATATCTATATCTTTGTAATCCAAAATCAAATTGGTTTAGATTTTCCTAATTTCAATCCTGCTCATTAATGAGGGGATCATTGTAAATAATTTATAAATACTTCTAAATTCGAAGTATCAGGGGTTGATTAGTTGGGATTTGTTAGAGGAGAAACATTGTAGAGAAGCTCATGGAGCCTTTTTTAATCAAATTTAAGTAATACAAGTCAATCTTCTCAGGATTCCTGTGGCATATCTTTTTGGTGAAGTGTCTCTTCTATAATATGTTTTCCTTCTCACATATTGGTTTCTTTCTGAATTATTCAATAGAATATTATGATCATAATTTGTTTTAAAATACACTTTGTTTCTACCTTTGGACAAATTTTGTGTTTTCTAGTAGATGGTTAGTTTCAAAATTCTTAATTTCAATGATACAATCCTCTTTCCTCACCTTTTCTTTCATATCATTCAACAATTTCAAAGCATCCAACAAATGTGCCTATCCTTCCCTGTGAGATTTTCCTATAGAAACTATCTTGATTGGATCAGACCTCTTTGACTCCATTTCCCAATGGCCTTCCTTTCCTATTCCAGCCAACCAATTTTATTAACCAAAACTCTGTACAGTAATAACTAACCTAAAATCTATCATAAACAAAGTTAGATCAGACAAAGAGATCCCTCTCTGAGTCTTGGAGGGATAGATCTAGAACTCCAAGTGGTTTGATGTTACCTCACTAATTGCCTCCTCAGCCTTTGGAAAATTACAGAGTGCTAACATCTAGTAAACTTGTTTTTGAATGATTGCAACGATGTGTAGGACCTCGGTTCAGAATTCCACTATCCATGTCTAATCATATTGATATCACTGGTTGGATGGGGAGAACCAACATAAAATGGATTTTACCAGAGTCCAGGGAAATGTCGTGTAATAAAATACGCAACTTTATGGAATACTTCATATCCAAAGCAAAGAAAGGTGAATGCTAGAATTTTTTCCATGTACTATGATGAGATGCAGGAGAAGAAGGAAAACACATGGAGAATACTACCATAAGTTGTGAGAGATAATCAAGGAATATCCAATTTTCAAGATTCAAGCATAACATATGGATCTGGGCTAAGAAGGATCCTAAAAAAGAATGGTTGCAGTTGAGATATTATGTCAAAAGGGAAGAAGTACAATGGGCTATGAAGGATTGGCCTGCAAAGTGCAAGGTGTTAGTAATCTCAAAGAAAGTACTGAAATCTAAACAATAAGTATAGACTGGAACTTCACAACATTCAACCAATCCATCAACAAGCACAAGGAAAATGATAGAGCGCACAAAAGAAACATGGGGTAGCACAACAACTAAAAATACAAGGAAGAAAAGGGCTTCAAGTCAAGAAAATGAGTTCCCGGAAGAAATAAATGGAGGAACGCAGACCAATACCAATATTCCTATGTAGGAGGAAATAAGAGGTGGACATTTTCCATATTTTTATATGCTATCTCAAACCATGCAAACATAGACACTTCCGAGGAAAACAACAATGTTGCAGATAGCAGGAAATGCCAAATACTGAAGTCACATAAGGACATTTCTTAGCTTACACTTACATAGGATGATGCAGAATTAGTAGAAAAAAAAGAGAACGATCATACAATGAAAGCCTTGTATGATACTGAGAAGCAGATGGAGGAAATAATGAAGAAATTGATACAGGTAAAATATGCATTGCAACAGTTGAAGATTAGTACAACACAAAAAAAATATCAGGCACAACAACAACAAAACTCTCATGAAAGAATACTTCTAGAACGGGAGACATTGCAGACCATAGTTATGGGGAGTTGAAATTTTTGTATCACCTAGGGGATGTTGTAGGTAGATGATGCTACAACGTAGAGGCCACTGAAGGATATAGATCATCTGGACTTGGCACTGCCCAAGATTCCAACTAACGTGTTGTACAAACTAGAGATAAGTGTCGCGCAGGAAATACAGTCAAGGGTATGTGCAGATTCCACAAGCTTATAGTTGGCCAAGGAAGTAAATAATACACTGAAGATAACTCCTAACCAAGAAAATTTCTAGAGGGATGAAACAAAACAGTCCACTGGAAGAATAAAGAAGAAAGTTGAAGAAGTATTTAAAACAATTTCTGACAATGCACAAGGAGAGAATATACCCACAGAGGGTAAAATTGATAAAATGCACAAGCTATGGAGACTCACAAAATCCAAATTACAAAGTTGACAGAACTTTTAGTACCTAGTACTCCACCAGAAGTAAGAATACAAGGAAAGCAGGAGGCTACCGATCATACAAAAAGCATTGTGCTCGTAATCTAGGAATTAGCAGAGCTTTACAATAAGGTCGCAAAACTATGGACAAACCTTCAGGAGGATGAAAACCTTCAGGAGCTGGACCAAAAATAAGAATGGATAAATATTGTGATGCAAGAATTGAAGGAGAAGCAGAAAACTATGACAATACTTGACATACTGAAAAGTGCACAAGAGTTGAAGAATTTCCAGGTAGAGCTTAAGTCCATACAAGTAGATAAGTATTCAAGGAAGACTCAACTAGAACCATTACAAGAAGGAGAAGATCAAATGCTCACTGAGTTTGACACAACAAAGGGCCAAATTCAACAAGTTGGCTTGGAGAGTGGGGAACTATTGAATAAACACATTATTGCGTAGACTCTGGAGATGATAGAAGAAAATAACACGTAGATAAAATCCCAAGTGGAAGAAATTACAAATAGGTTTCAGGTGCTCGAGAAGTCAGTACAGGAAGCACACACTACTTGGGTGGCTCGGGACGAGTTAGATGTGAGTGTTTGGGGCATGTTGGCACAGACCATTTTGGAACAAAATTAGAGGAAATGTTGATAAAGATAGGGACGAAAATAGAAGATTATGGAAATGCATGGTAATTAATGAAGGAGGTTAGGTAATGGACCAAATAAGGAGAGCACATCGAAAAACTTGGAAAAGAAGCACGAGGAAACTAAGAAAGTCAATGAAAGAAAAAAAGATGCATATCAACGAGGAAAACAATTGGATTTTGGACCAACCACAGTCAAGGAGTTAGAAAGTGCACAAATATAATACACCAAGGGTTAGTGGGTTAGGGATTTGGTCAATTTTGTAATGGGTAATTAACCCCTTTTTGTAATAAAGATAAATTGTTATGAGATAGACGGATAGAGATATAGACAGACGGATGGAGAGAGAGAGAGAGAGAGAGAGAGAGAGAGAGAGAGAGAGAGAGAGAGAGAGAGGATTGTGAATAGAAAAGGTATATTAGCTCAATAATTGCAATCGAGGGTAATTTCATAAGTCATGGGCTTTGGAGCCTACTATGATGTTTTCGACCTCTGAGTGGAAGTATGAATTCTATGAGGGTTATTCCATAGAAATTTCATGTGGGAGACAAAATTGTAATGCGCACAACATTGTAACCTTGATGTTGAATAATAAAAGATCCAAGACAACCAAATCTTTGTGGACGTAGCCCAGGGGGTGAACTACAGTAAAGTTTGTGTCTCTGTGTGGAATTCTTATGTTATTTCTTGAAAATGTCATGATGAATGAATTAATATGTTAGTAGTAAAATGCAATGCACAATAGAGTAACAAGGATAATTACTACAGAATCAACCCTAAATGAATGCAATTGATTACTGAGTGGTAGATATAAGATATAATGATGTGTTGATGTATTAAAATAATAAATATGGTGTGTTTTGAGGTAGAAATAAAGAGTTGATTTTAAAATATAAAATATGCAAAAAAGTAAAACTACATTTCCACGCAGCGAAAAGTTATGATTTCTAAGCCAAACAAAAAAAACATAGACCAAACACCCTAGAAGTGGTCGGCCTCCCATGGATACTGAAATAAAACAAAAAGCATAAACCTGAAGCATGGTTAAATAAAACCTGAATTGCACATTGGTCCAGTGAATGCTTGGTGCCCGTGCAATTTTCCTTTATAGAGCCTCTCTTAGTCTGATATGGATTGTTGAAGGTCGTTTAGGAAGGACATCATGATAACCACTCAGCTCCAGCGTTCAGATTCCTTGAGTTGTTTCTCGAGTAAGGTCAAATTGAAATCCCCTAGACCCCTCTTGAGTTTGTTCAAGGAATCCACGATGTCTTCTCTATTTGTAGACCCGTCACAAGAATAAGCGAGTGGGGGGGCCACAATGGAGAGTTGAAGGAAGAGGATGGAGAAATAGAGGGAGAAAAGGAAGTTACAGGGAGTGGCGAGGGGGAGAAGGCGGTGGTGGAGGATGGAGAGGAGGGGAAAGGGGTGGAGGTGTGAAGCCAAGTGAATTGTCATAGTTTTCAAATCATTCAATTCTACAGGTGTAAGGATTCGAGAGCGGGGAGAGGTTCGGGGTGGTCTCACGAAAAGTTTGAGTAGGAGAGGCAGCTACTACAGGATTCATGATGGGGATGCCATCGTTTTCAAGGGGATAACCAGAAGGAAAGCCATCATTTTTAGGGGGAGAGTTAGAGTCAAGTGCCTTCATTCCTCATGTTTCATACCAAGCCACCCCTCTTTTGGGTTTTCCCCTAAGACGGGGCATGGTGCTGGCTACAGGCTGAATCTAGGATGAAAATCGTAGAGGAAGTTCAAGAGCCTGGGACCAGGAGCATAGAGCACAAAGGAAACGAGAGACCATGAGACAAAGAACACTATGTAGATGCAAGGAAATGGATCCAACCAGTCGAACCCGTGACGAGAGGCACGAACCAAAATACCAGGAGGCTGAGTGGAGGCCGCACCCAGAGAGGAAAAAGAAATTGAAAACCGAGGAGAGTTGAAGATGCAAAGGCCGAAGGCGAAATTGATTTTCTGCGCACCCAGATACAAACTTTGGAGAGAAAATTTTAGGTTGATGATGGGACTGAGAAGGCGTACTTCCCATCACTATGAAATCTCCCATGTAGAGGGGAATCATAAGCATGTGGAAAGCTTGCCGTGAGAGGATTTTTAAGACTAACCATGAGGGATTCATTCCCATGAAGTGATGGATGAGGGGGAGTGAGTCTGAGCCAATGCCAAGTGGCCGAATGGCTGGCTAGATGGCCTCTCGTTGACCTATCCACGTTCTGTGCTTGATAACACCCCATCAGGAGAAAAAATATACTACATATTAATCATAATAATTTATTTATTTTATTTATTTAAATACTTTAAATTCTCCATCTCATTAAATTGCACCATCCTTCACTTTCTTAATTTGTTTAGTGATCATGATGCCTTAATACATTCAAAATCAAACATTTAATCAATGAAAATCAATCATCAATGTTATTATCATCATCAATTAAAAAGGAACATCATATATAATATTTTTTTTAAATCACATTTCATTAATAAAAAGAAGGCATATACCATTTATTTATTAATTAAATTAATAATATTTGAATGGTAAACAATATTTTTAAAATTTAAGATTTAAAAAAAAATTTATACCAATCAAAAATTAATAAAAAACATTGTGTAATTTAAATAATATTCAATTAAATATTGTAAAAATATATAATTAAAAATAACATGAAATTTAAAAATTATAAAGATATGTGATCATAAATTTAAATAAATTTCTTTTAATCTTCGTCATTTAAGAATTTAAATGCTTGGATTATTTTATTATTATTTATTAGATCCCATATTAAAAGATAAGTCTATCACATTGATATTGGATTGATGTATTCTACTCTCATAACTTAATTTTGTTTTAATAAAAGTTTTAGCGGTGTAATCTATTCTTATAATTTAATTTTGTTTTAATAAAAAATATTATTATAAAAATAAGTGAATAAAAATGGAAATATATATATATATATATATATATATATATTTCACTCGCCATCTCATTAATAATCTAATATTTAGAGACATATGATATAAGTGAATTTTTGCTTCTTTATGGATCACTAGTTGATCGCTTCATATAATCATTACTTCTCTACAAACAGTGATGTCACTATAAGTGGAACACTTTAGAGACATATGATATAAGTAGAAGTTTTCTTCCTTATGGATAACCAAAGGTTTACTTTACATGGCTACCCTGCAAGATACCAAATATATAAAATATGCAGAACGAAAATGAAATACTGGAAGTGACAGAATAGCAGTAAAATATCAAGCATAATCTTCACAATACACAAAAATGATATACGAAATAGAAACAGAAACAACACTTTGATAAGATAGCAATGTTCACAGGACTCTTCGAGGGGGAAACCTCCAGTCGAGCAGCACTCTGTTATAATAATCTCCAAACTAGGGTTCACATACCCTCACCCCTTATTTATACTAAATATGTCTATTAAGAGAAGCATCTAGAGGAAGATCCTTCTAGAAGTGGAAGCTTCTATTAGGTCTTCTTACATCCTCTTTATTCTATTTTATTGAAAGGTCTTATTAATATTGACCTTTATTACATCCGAATACATTGATCTACCTATGTGCGGGTTAGGACATTAACATGTTCGCCCTCTTAAAAACAACCTTGTCCTCAGAGCTTGAGATGTGGAAACTGTTGCAGAATGGTAGCTGGTTCCCGAGTGGCATCTGCTGGAGTCATATCTTTCCACTGTACTAGCACTTCCTTGATGGTTTGCTGACGCAGGCGACGCTCACGCTAGTCCAAAACTGCTTCTGGCTGTAGCCAAATGGATCCTTCTTCAACTAACTCTGGAAGGTTGGTTTGAATTTGGCACCTGGTTCCAATCACCTTTTTCAAGCATGAAACATGAAAAACAGGATGTAG
>JZKD02S1123156.1:57963-81299 GCA_000966675.3 Picea glauca | reverse complement strand
GGGTACCAACAGGGGTTACAAGGGTGGCCAACAGATGTGCTCTTAAGAACCACTTGTATTTCCTGCGTGTATGAATCCCTCAACTGCGGGTTTATGCGCGTAACGACAGATCTCTGTGGCTTAATGACGTCGGAATACGTTTCTACCCTGAAAAAAAATATCCACAATTTCTGCCAAGGAAAGTGCTCTGATACCACTTGCAAGATACCAGATATATAAAATATGCAGAACATAAATGAAATGCTGGAAATGACAGAATAGTAGTAAAATATCCAGCATAATCTTCACAATACACAGAAATGATATACGAAATAGCAACAAAAACAACACTTTGTTAAGATAGCAATGTTCACAGGCCTCTTCGAGGGGGCAACCTCCAGTCGAGAAGCGCTCTGTTACAATAATATCCAAGCTAGGGTTCACATACCCTCGCCCCTTATTTATACTAAATATGTCTATTAAGAGAAGCATCTAGAGGAATATCCTATCTAGAAGTGGAAGCTTCTATTAGGTCTTCTTACATCCGCTTTATTCTATTTTATTGAAAGGTCTTATTAATATTGACCTTTATTATATCCGAATACATTGATCTACCTATGTGCGGGTTAGGACCTTAACATACCCTTTGTTTACACACAATGATGTCACTAGTTACTTAACATGGTCATTGCTTGTCTACACATTGGGATGTCATTGTTGGTTATTTCAAGTGGGCACCTTTTTCTTACACATAATGATGTAGCTAGTTATTTCACGTGAGCATTGTTTGTCTACACATGATGATGTCAAACACTTCAAGTGAGGATAAGTAAATAAACCTAAGTATTGTAGGTTTCTTCTTACTTTGGAAAACAAATAAGCAAACAAACTCCAACCATCATCACCAAGCCTTTCATGAAAGATATATGTTGTATATGAATTCTTTTCGTGCGAGAATACCAACAATGATCAGTGAAGGATATATGCTATATATGAATTCAATGAAAACTAAAATATGAGGGAATACTTGGTAGTATCGTACCATGAAACTATCAATATCAACACATCTCTAGTACTAAAACATACTAAAACTTGTGTGAATAGTCAATTACCCCCTCTTAATATTCACTCAACTAATGATTAAGACCATCTGCGTTTTCATGTTTTGGTGGAGTTTTTGAAGGGATTTTGTGCCAAAATGCTATGATCCACGCCAGGTATGCATAATCGTGTTTTATGATGATATTGAATGTAATTCAGTGTGTTTTTATGTTTCCATGAATGTAATTCACATTTTTTGGTGTCATAGGGAAAAATCACAGCATTCTTTTTCTTCTGGTACTCTATCCGGTACTCAATCTGGTACTCGGTCTGGCACTCCGTCCTACACAAAAATGATGGGCAATTTGGCAGTTATGGTATTGGTGGCTAGTGAGGGGCGAATTAGGAACATGGGTTTTTCTCGTGCTTGCCCCCTCCAGCTACTGAACTCTTGACAAATCGCTTTGGGTTGTTAAGTTGGGCGATTATTGGCTCGCTCCATTTCGGCAGTTAGGGCACCATTAATGTAATTTACTATTTTTATAAGAGGTTTGACCCTCTAATGGTCGACCTCTTAGTTTGTAAAGCCTATAAATACTACCGTGGTGGTCATAAAAAAATTAAGCAATTGAAGAAGTAGTGTGTTAGAGACAAATACGATTTTCCCTCTGTTTTGCCATTTTCATTTTGCCAGAATTGTATAAGACTACATTTTTAAGTTTTAATGGTGAAATTTCTTTGTTGAGTTCGTGGTGTGCATTTGAGAAGTGACCACGACTTTCTAGGGGGCCCACCAACAGTGTCGTAACTATTCTATGAGTTTGTTTATAAATTACATAGCATAGATGTATTTTATTTTATTTACATGAATTGTTATTTTGTTTCTTTAAGTTGTTGTTATAGTTTAACTGTTTAGTTCCCTTTTGTAGGTTAGTATGAAGGCTTTTGTCAATATGCACTATTTTTGTAGTTAGTAGGAACAATTTTGCAAACTTAAACACTAACCCCATGTGTTACTAAATTGTAGATTATATTTTCTTTATGCTTTTAAAATCAAGTTTGAAACAAAGTTTTAGAAAATAATTTTAATTTATGTTTTCTTTAACAAGGCTTCGATGGATGGATAGTATCAGTTCTAGTTTTCAATTGTAGATTGCTTATTCAATTGTTATTTAGTTTTTTTTTAACTATTTTTCAATTAATTTTCTCATTAGTTTACTTGTTGTATGTTAGAATCATGTTTAATTTATGTTTCTAAGCATTTTCCTTTTTGCAATTTGAATTATTAAATAAAACTAGTTCATGCAATTTCTTTGTTAGATTTAGGTTGCAATTCCAATTTGTCGTTAATGATTGAATTTAGTTATGAGTTTACTTATGTAGAATAGAATGAAATTGAATTTTATAATCTCGTTATACGGTTGATGGTTAATGCATGATTACATAATCACATGGATATGCAGGGTAATTGATGTTGTTTCCGTAATGGCTAAGTTTTCATTGGATTTCCTAATTCACACTTTTCATTTTTTTATTGAAGTCAATATCGAGATTATCCCTCTTGAATTATCTTTCATTGTGAAGTGTCATTGTGATATTATAAGACACCAGAGACATCCACACAACCATCGACACTATATTTGAGTTTCCATATACTAGAAGATAGTTTTCTTGTTGTTGCAGGATAGATAGTGCTTTGCTTTGGTAGGATGAAGAGTAGTTTGCTTCTCATAGATTAAGAATTAGTTGTTAATTCTTCTTTCTTTCAATTGAGTAGATTTTCTTTTGTAAATTAGAAATAGTTGTATTAAGAATAGAGTTCACTTGTATTTTAGCTTAGTTAGTTGCTTATTGAGTAGTCTTAATTAGTTTACTTGTTGTAGAAGTTATCCTAGGTTAGTTAGTTATTTACTTGCTTTAATAGGTTAATTTCTTACTTGTCTATTCTTGCTTTGATAGTATAGTTGCTTGTTTATTTACTTGCTTTGATAGAGTAGTTGTTTAATTGAATTCAAATAGACTAGTTAAAGTAGTTTGCTATTGCTATTTGTTTATTGTTATGCTTAAATAATTTTCTCTTTCTTATTGTCATGATCAGTTAGTTTTCTTCGTAGGGTTTTTCATTTGCTTTCCTAGAATTATCCATCGATCCTTGGTCCAAAAGTACTTAGGTTACCTAGTTTAAGTTTCTTTAGTAGGGTTTTCTAATTAGTAGTTTTATCTTGAATAGATTAGACCTTAGATAGCCACTTCCTTGGTTAGACTATACTACTACCAACCCTTCTACCTTGGCATATATTTTTCTACAACTCTAAGTTTACTTACCCTAGGTTGACAATTTAATTGAGGGTTTTTAATGCATATAGTGCACCCATCAGTATTGTTCTAAGTATTGGTCTATATAGAACAATGTTAATCTTTTCTATGCATAAATAGCTAACGAACGGATTTATAAGAAAGGGACTCCAAATCTTTATGCACGTTTAGATAAATGTGTTTTGTTCAAGGAAACGTTACCGAGGGAATTTG
Source organism: Picea glauca (assembly GCA_000966675.3). Taxonomy (NCBI): domain Eukaryota; kingdom Viridiplantae; phylum Streptophyta; class Pinopsida; order Pinales; family Pinaceae; genus Picea; species Picea glauca. The sequence goes on along the minus strand of JZKD02S1123156.1, from coordinate 77,750 downwards.
TAAACTTTCAAAAGATAATTCGAATGTAAGTCTCCTGAAATGCTACACTAGTGTTGCAAGCTAAAATACAATAAGAGAAACTGATCCCGATTCAAATATTATAACTCTTTTCAAAATTTGTTGGATGATTGTAATCAATAAGGCAACACAAATAACATCTTGGCCTATTTTAATATCTTGGCTTATTGTAATAAGCCAATATTTATTGTGATATTCTTTTGAAAAATAAAAATAAAAGTAGAGTATTACAAGATACCCAATTACATAGACAAAATAACATTGGGGGATGATCCAATGATGGCATGCACTTCAATGTTCTACACACAATGGAGCCTCGGAGAGTGCCTCTTTGGACATTCCTATCCATTTGTTTGCTACGTTTCACCTAGTCTGGGAATAAAGCTCCTACATCACCACAATCAATGTCTGCATTAAAATGTAATCTCTCTATAGAGATTTTTGTGGATTCATGATCATAACTGTCAAAATTCTCAATGGATAGAGTTCATTCAACGTCCATGATTGATGACAAGACAATCTCAATCTCATCGACCTTATTTTCCCTCGCCATCTATTTAAATCCCTTACCCTCTAGGGTTAATCTCTCATAATTCAGGTTCTTCTTCAAATCATCTGAATTGTCATCATTGGGAGCTTCAATATTGTTTGGGCTGGTGGTAGAGGCATTAACGAGAGAATCAATTATAATGTCATCAATATGAATTAATTCCTCTAAGCATATGCAACAACTGCCTTCATATGTTGACTTCATGCTTTTTGAGAGAATTTCATTCAACAACTCAGGTTGGTTGAAGTTTAACATTGAGACACACATGTCTGCAATCTCGTTCTCGGCATATCTCGGCCCATATTCAAATTTTTATGTATATTCCTTAATTATTTTTTCACATGCTCTTCCAGCATAAGTGACTTCATAGTTCTAGTGACTATTTTTATTGTTGTTTGGACAAGTTGGGTAATATGCATCCATTGTAGTAGATCGATACAAATCTTTTACATTTGTTCTACTTAATTTTCCATTAGAAGGGGAAAAAAGAGAACTAGAAAACGACATGCAGGCTCAGGAAGTGATATTATTGTTTTGACGGCCCGTGCTATAATGTTTGGTTTGGATTTCAATTTGATGGAAACATTGCATTTGTATTGAATATTTCCATTGTCTTTTTTCTTCTTCTCAAGTTTGACCTTGGAACTGAGCTTGTAGATGTGTTGGTGGAGGAAATTCCTTGGAAATCTCATAGTAATTTATTCCTCTGCTCAATAAAGTGGGAATTATAGAGGCATCATGAGATGAATACTCGTAATTACTCGCTTGTTTTATCCATACATTTCTCATGGCTATCCCCATGTCATCCCCACTATCAATAACATAATTTTCTTACAAAGATGATATCCCAAATCCATTCACTAATGATAAGATATTACATTGTTGCATTGGCTACCGTTGAACATCCAATGACCATTGAGATTGAAATGCATATAATTGACTTTGGACATCCACTGGCCATTGAAATTGAAATATAATTGATTTTGGTTGCTGCTACAACTCACTAAGCCTGCAATACTTTTGGTACTCATCGTCTTCTTTTTATGTGGTTGTACTAATATTAATTCTTCATCATGACCACTAGTAGTATGGAGGGAAGCAACCAAATCCTTACTGTTATTAATTTTCCTCTTGTTTCTTTTGTACTTTTGATCATTGTTTGATCCAGGCAATGATTTCTTGCTGGACACACCCGTATAAAACCTACTGAATAGGGTAAATGTATGGTTCCATGTTTTGCACTCATATCATGGCTGCAATATTTTGGAAATGGGTGCATTATCAATGTATCTGAATGTGCAGTTATGATTATGATCGCCTGATGGTAAAACAAGCTTGTAATTTCTGCAATTTGTCTTAATATCTGTATGTATGGTCTCATCAAGCTGAGAGAAAGTGAAATTATTTGGAATATTTCTATAAAATTCTATAATATCCCTTAGCTTCTTTTGTTGGTGATCACGAATGAAATCAAGTCCATTTCCTCTTAGCTCATTAGTAGCAACACTGGGTAGCTCCATTGCTCTTGCTCTCACAACTTTATCAGACACTGAGGATGATTGATTATTGTAATATTGCAATGCATTACATTGTCCGGAACTATTTATCTCCCTTTTATCACTTTCCTTGTATCATTTTCCTCTCGTTATCATTTTTTCATATGTCAAAACAAAACCTTCCAAACCCTTTCTTAATCTTAAGCATTGAAAAGAAAAAACATACCCCCCAAAAAATTGTACTAGGTAAATATTTAAATATTTATAAAATGAAATAATAAATAGGTTAAAAATAGGCTCGGTCTCCATGACAACATTCGGAAAATTCCATAACAAGATTTGAAGCTTCACTTCAGATTGTTAACTTGTTCTTGATGTACCCAACATTCTTCTCACATTAACTTAACCCCACTAAATTCCCAATTTCCTTTTAAAAACACACCAGGGAAGGAGAGCAGCGTGACTGAAGAGATAATGACGGAGCGAAAATAGGCACAGGGGGAGTGGAGTGACCTACCGAAGCCATCGAAGCCACAGGTTTTTATATATCAAGATATTCAATGTGTATTTATGGCTCCATATGTTTTATTGATCGATTTGTTTTAACCATTTTTTAAGGTGGTGTTTTCGGTTGAGCATGGCTTCCGATTTTGTTTTGAAACAATTATTTTAATTTTTTTTATGAACTTTCCTCTATATTTATATGTTTATGAGCTTATTAATTTTTTTCTACCATTATATTAGTGAGATCAACTTTTGTCGCCATAATTTATATGAAGAATTTCAAAATTATATAAGAATTGTTAGTAATAGATTGCCTCATAATAAAGGAGGACTTATGTATATATGCATTTAATTTAATTTATTTATGTATATCTATGATGAATAAGAAAAGAATAGAAAATAGAATAAGATAAGAATTAATAAGGAAAAAATAAAAATATATCAATTATAATAAGAATATGAAGTTAAAGAAAAATGACAAAATAGATATTAAAAATATTTAATAAAAATGAGATTTTTTTTATTAAAATAATATATTGATAAATAATTAATACATTATTTTTTATCTTCAAAAAATAAATTGGAAATATTTTTTAATATTTCATTAACTAAAATGGTGCACACTAAATTTACTAAATGAAATTCATGTAGATATTTCTAGACCCTTATAAATTATACATAAATAATTTTTTTGTTTGAAATTTGTCTATTAAAACTTGGAATTTCCAATAATGTGTCCTTTAGATATGTCACTTTATTAATTTGAATTATTAACCGTGAATGAATGTTTTCACCACCACACTTTGACATTTTCATAAAATTATATGTAAAATTTAAAAATGAATTTAAAAAAAAAATTTGGTGTTTTGTCCAAAAATAAACTATGCTAATGCAAAGTGTCATAATATTCCAAATTATATGCATTTTTCATAATAAACTATTCTATAATCAACAATTAAAATTTAATAGTCCATCAAATATTTCAATCCTCCAATTTTAAGACGATCAAATGAAGTTAAGTCCTCCATCTACCAAAATCCAAGTCTTCTTTCCTCTCTGTAGAAATTATGTATTTTATTGTAGTGAAGAGGACAAACCCCGTCAACAATACCAGTCCATATTTAGAGAGAGCATCTATCATTTGATTCAATTCTATGAAAACATGACAAATCCTAAAGGAATTGTATGCACCTACAAGTTCCTTCAAATGATCAGCAATACTTTGTAAATTATTGCATCTAGTTTACCACCAAGGATGAATCCCCACAAACTTGTAAATTATTGACCCCTGAGTATGAGGCCAATTTGAGTAGTGTCTCTAAAGAAATAAATTTAGCCACATTGTTTTCCCCTTTCCACTATTTTCTTTGAATGTGATGTAGTGAGAATAAGAAAAAAATAATGCACCACCCAGTCCATAGACCTATTCCTATCCCTGATAGTCGCCATCAAAAAGGCCCCAACAAGTGATATTTTCAGTCAATAACTTCCCAATCACTCTTAGAGTTTTATTCCTTGAATCTTCATTATAGAAATGAAAGATTTATTGGTTTTGGGAAAAAATTTGAAAAGTCTGGACCTGCTCATCCCTAAACAAACGAGCATTTTTGGCTATCCATACTCCTAAAGAAATCAAGGATGGGAGGTAGAAAATCTTCTTCAAGTTCAAACACACAAACCAAGGATGCAAGCAAGTTTCAATCAAATTCCCAATCCATTAACCCTGAAGATTCAACCAAGAGCCTACATCCCTCTAGACCTTCATGGAAATTGGGAAAGAAACAAAAATATGTGTGTGATTCTCCTGTATGCCTCTTCATAAATAGAAGATGCTTGGCCCCTATATTTGGCACTTTCAAAAGCCAGCTTATGTGATCACTTTGATTGTCAATGATAACCACATAAAAATGTTCAATTCAAAAAAAACTTTAATTTCCAAATACATTTCCACCACCATTTTGAAACTAAATTTCCATCCTTCATTAAAGCTTGATAGGCTAACCAAGCCGCATATTGTCCTTCAACTTTGTTGACAACCCAAACTAGTCAGTCTGAATCTCCCCTAATCCTTATGTGAGAATTTATTACTTCATTTATGAATTGTTCCCATTCTCATCCCTTACACCATGCAAATTTAATGTTATATAAGATAACCATCCATAAAACCACATATCGATAGATGCTTCATCCACAAATTGTGAGATATGTTAGAAGTCCTACTCCTTAAAATGGAATATAAGTTCTCGAGAAAGAAATATATTTCTGGTACATCCCATCATTGCATCCTCATTAACATGCACCAATGTACCATCCCCCACCTTCCATGCTATAAAATAATCAATAAAAGAAAAGGTGGATACAAGGGCCTTTCAATGTGAAGAGTCACCTTTAAATACGTTTACATCTCTTCAAATCCATTCTATGACAGACATCATAGCCATATATTTCCTATGAATAATCCACCTCCAATTACTATCCTTTGTCAATAAGTTCCAAGTGGACTTGGACACCAACAACTTCTTGAAAGAAAATAAATCCTTGAGCCTCCACCCGCTGAATTTTTTGTCTTGGCAATAGATCACTAAGTTACCCAATATAAACCCTTTTCTTCCTCCCCCACCATTAGAAGTTAAAATAGAGACACCATATTTTTTCCAACACCCCCTTATAAATGTAGGATAAAGTATGCCAATACATAAACATCACCTCCAATATTGATTTAAAAAGAATGATCCTCCCCCTGTGGGAAAGCCACCCATGACACCAAAGATTTATCGTATGTTCAATACGTGCAATTAACTAGTGCTAAATTTGAATTCATTATAAATCCAAGATACTTTAAGCCTTATCTTAGATAAAAAATAATATATTAGAATGTGTCTTGTAGCACCCATTCCACTCCTTTGACAACTTAGTTAAAATAACAAGATGAATTCTCTTGACTTACTTCCATGCTTATAACGTTGTAAATTATTTGTAGTATGTCATTAAATTTACTTCCTTCACTCACAAACCCATTCGTAAATAAAAAAACGTCATCTACAAATAATAAATTTGTCACATTTTAATACAAACACCAAAATGAATCCCTTGTAATATATTTCATTCTTTGGAATCCACATTTTCCCTACTAAAACCTTCCATGACTAGTAGAAATAAATACACTGGAGTGGGAATCCATGTCATAACCCTCTCATTAGAGTATAAATGTATTCAAGGTGGAGCCATTCATAAGAACTACATATAAAACTGACACGAAAAATCCCATAATCTAGTTAACCACCAAACTGAGAAGTCAAATTAGAAGTAGTATGAGGTAAATCTGATATGTTTGATCATAGGATTTTGAAATATCAAGATTAATAACCAAGAATGAAGAATTTTTAACTTTAATTGTGTGTAAATAATCATGTTTTTCACCCACAACATCATGTATTAGTTGACCTTCCAAGAAACCAAAATTTTCTAGAGAAATAACTTAGATGATAGCAATGGTTTAAGTCAATCATCCATGATCTTTGCAATAATCGTGTACACAAAGTTACATAATGATAAGGAGGGAAAAATTTACCTGACATCCTGAATTCTTCCAAAACTTGTAATAATCCTCCCTCAAAAGGTCGACAAAACCCAGAAAAAAATGAATTTTCCAACTGTCGGGACTAAGGTTTTTGTCATTTTGTAATTTGGACATCACTTGCATTTATTCTAATGTGGTAGCTTTAAAAAGTATGTTATTTTATTCCTCCATCACCATTCGAAGAACATAAGAGAAAACTTTCACAACCTCATCAATATTTACCTCCCCTAGATCCTTGAAAATACCTAAAACGTACTAAACATTGAGATTTGAGAGAGCATTAAAAACCCTGTAAACTGATTTCCATTTGATGACTATAGATCCCAAATTGAATTCAGGTTATTCATATGATTATCATATCTATAAAAAAGGAGGTCATGGTTTTATCCCCTAGATCCATCCAAACCACCCAACTTTTTGTTGGCGGGCGTTTGTGACACACCATTAACAGGAAGGATAGATCTAGATCGAGGTTGTCTATTTAACCCAAGTCGTTTGGTATGATCTACCCTGATGGGTTTTATTGCTCTGTTTTCCAGCTAGGATCCTAAAAAAAACTAAAGGAAGTGAACTAACTAAAGATACAATTCTAACAATGAACACCTTAATTACAAATGTTCAACTAAGAGTGCTAGTGTACAATGGTTATATACAATTTACAAGGTTTGAGCAAAGCCTTGTGAAAGTGATTGTTTAAGATAATGTCTCTAAACAAGATAAAGTATAAACAAACTTATTCTAATACTCTAAATACCAAACTAGTAAACAAAGAATGAATATGATTGTAATGATATAACGAAAATAGACAAATCTAATTAACGTCTAAATAATGCAATCACTCTTCATTTACATATAAAAAAATTGAATAAATAATACATTGACTAACCTCTAGTTGATCAACAATAATAAACTAAATTCATCTCTATGCATTTTTGTGAGATCCTCTTGTCCTGTGTCAAGTGAAAACCTATGACAGAAGCAAGCATAATGCTTCCTGAAGAAATTCAAGGAAGTGTTTCATATTCTGGATTGAGTTTATGATGACAGAAAGATAAATAATTATATATCATGTGACCTTGAGATGTCCCATAACTGAGGATGAAATAAATCCCAATCTTTGGTAATAGTGTTACCAACTATCTATCATGAGACGTAAACTCAAAATACTTAAATAGATGATCAATCACATATATAGACTAGACCAAAATATAATGAACAACATAAATAAATGCATGATATAAAATATTATGTGGAGAAATGACTAAAGCTAATTCAACAAAGATAACATTTCATATCATGAAATTACATGAGAAGACAATGAAAAAAACATTGCACAATCTACACAGGTCCAAAGACAAAGAGAAAATTGCTTTCTCATATAGTTTCAAAAATATATGTCCATCATATGGTCTAGGTAAAAGTTTACTCTATCGTCAAGAAACGTAGTTATTTAAACATGTTTCTGATCTGTTACCTCCTATCATGCAAGATAGAGGCAGATCTCTTAAAATATTTTTTTCACTAAAATAGAGTAACAAAAAGATACTCATGTTGGAGTCTTTTAATCAAAAATATTTATATAAATGAACATTGTTTTTCAAAAAGTAAATTACGGGTCTAATAAACGCTCATCCCATAACTCTTTTCCTTAAGAATAGAACCATAATATGTTGTTTACCTGAAACAATAAAATGATATCAAAATTTAGATAATAATCCAAACAAATAATTTAAACAGATTGGCTACATAATCTTTCAATTCTGTAGCTAGTCTCAAAATAAAAATAATATAGAAAATGAATCTAAATATTATTTCTCAAACATAATCAAATCATAAAACTATTTACCAATTCAAAAATTTGACAGAGAGGCATCAGACATGTCTGAATTTAAAATGGTATTGAAGTTTTTCAAATTTTTGATGATCACATTCCAAGATCACTTAATACATTTGTTAGTTGTGTGTGTGTGTTCGATCGAAAGCAGGCTCTGAGTTTGTTTTTATCCTTCTCAAGCATTGTATTCTCGGTGACCATTTAGTTCAATTGTGCATGTAGGTAGGGGACATCCTGATAATATTTTTCAATCCAATCGAAACAAATTTTGCAATGCACCGGTTCTATGCTAGGTAGAGGCCGAGTTTGTTCTGTAGTGGGTAATTTAACATGTTCCATGATTTGTTTCGGATCATGTTGTATAACTGAAAAAACCCTCTCATTTCTTTAATAATGGGGAAAGATTCGATACGAAATTGAATTGTGGTGTATTGTTATCGATATCGTCCCCAGGGATCTGATCATTGATAAAATCCTCAGTAGTTTGATCATCGATGTCATCCTCAAAAAAATGATAATCGACCTCAATCATAGGGATTGGTTTCTCATGATCACGCTGTCGATTTCTTAGTGTTAGAGAAATAAATCGACCAAGTATTTTATTTTTGAAATTGATGTCGAGAATTCTCTGTTTCTTTCACCTACCCTATTTCTTAATATCAAGTTCATTTAGATCAACCCGAATTGGCTCAGGATTAGGAACAATAAGGATTTTATCCTTTAGATCACCCAAAACCTCTTCTAAAGATTTCCTGGGAATAAAATCACATCTCAGTTTCTTGCCTTTGGATGGCTTCTGGAGAACAACATGAGTTTTAGCTATAGACATAGGAGTTTCTTCCAGATTGACATGTAGATTTTCCATAGAAGGGTTTGATTGATAAGGATTGGGAGATTCATTAAGATGCATAGGTAAGTATGTCACATTTTAAGGTAGGGAAAACCCATTTCTATACACACAATCCTTCCAACTATCCCCAACTTTAGAAAATTGTGAAATCACCAGAATTCGGATGAGGCTATGATGAAACAGACTAGACCGAGAATTTAGGTTTCGTCTCTGGTAGAATTTGGCCATTTTTTGCAGGATCCTAAGTAGATAAAATGGCATATTCAAATAAAAACCTAGAAATTCCATCAATAAACAAACATTATACATGAAGACCAGACTGTATCTACCCTCACAGGTAATAAACTACTTAAGAATCAACAACAATCCATGCCATCATGGTTTAAATAGATTAATGGGTGTACCTTTTGCATTGTAATGTGATTTCTTGGAAGCCATCAATGAGGGCCATGGGACGCCTTCGAACTTGAGGTTTTTAAACTAACGAGGTCCCTCTTGGGGAAATCTAGTAGCCTATGCAATCGAACCCTTAGTCACCTCTAACTGCAAATCCCCAATTTTAGTCTTCACACCATCGAAAGTATGGGAAAAAGATTGAGCCACTTTGAGGTTGAAAACCTCAAATATTTTTATAAACCCATCCCAACCATCAGCCACAAGTTCATCCATGACATTGTCGTGTGAGAGTAGAGTATGTGAGCCATTCGATTCGATCCTCACCACAAGCACCATCGATATGGTCACACAAAGACAAAAGGAGTAGTGAAGGGTGGGGTGTGTTTGAAAAAACATTAAATAGAGGATGCGCTATGTGCATTAAGAGGAGATATGATACATAAGGCTTCAGAAATCCACCATAGTGACCATTTGGAATGTTGAGTGGATACTAAACTAGAGGACGTGCAGAACGGAAACCACCTTATGAAATGAATGTCAAACTCAAGAATGAAAACTTACCACTTGAAGCAATGAATGCATGCCTCTATTATGCAGGACGAAGAAGTAATGCTTGAAGGTATGAATGTCAATTATGTACCAAGACAATGAGAATGTGATAAGACTGCACGGGGTAGGATTCAAATTAAGAAAAACACCAAAGTTTTGTTTGATGTGTTCTCATATATATGGTAATGTGAAAATCAAAGTGTTCAAAGAATATAATGCCTAAGTCATAACCCCAAGGTGGATAACTCATGCGCTATGGTAAGGGATTCACCGATAATATGATAGGTTTATAAACTTTTAAGATTTTTCAAAACAATAGATGCCCTTAGGTGTTATCCAATTTATAAAAAGGAAATTCCACAAACTGTATGATGCCCTCAAACCAAATATTATTCTAATTTCATGCTTACAGTCATGAAATTGAACAACTGAAATGATAGATAAAATAAATGAATTGATTCACACAGCTAATCAAACGAATCTTTTCAAAACCAAAAGATGATAGAAATCTTTCCAAGGAGAAGGCGATAGCTACAATTTTTTTAATCCCATTAAGATGACATTTTATAATAATAAAATTAACATGAGTATTTGGATTCTAACAATGGAGACACTCTCGGAAAAGTAGTTATATCTTCATCAACAAAAATTCAAATCAGGGAACATATAACTCAGATAGTTATTAGAAACAATTAAAAGATAGATCAAGCATTTTGACATCAACTCAGAAAAATAACATAGTCATACCATTGAATAACTTTTTGTCCAAAAACTGTAATTCGACATCTCATTTCGATCAAAGGGGTAATCATATTTATGCAAGTTAGTCCAATACCCTTGACAGGTCCACTGCTACCAGCAGGCATTTATAGCCTTGGCAGGGATGTCATTTAACCCTCTCTAGTACTTCGATCCCATCCAAAAGTTGTATATGTATGACAAAAAGTATCTTGACATCTGATCAATTTAAAAACATACCTAAAGATCTTCGAACCTGAAATTTCTTCGTTGCCAGTAGGCCTGTTCAGTACCCCGACGAAGTTGTTTTGGTATCATGTGTGCATTTACCCACTGTCAGCAGACTTGTTTAGTATACCAGTGGGTTTACACACAATTCCCACACCTTACAGTGCTTCCAACTCTCTAAAATTATTTGTAACCATATTTAGAAATTTCATGATAATAGGAGAGAGGGGTGATACTGAATATTTCACAGCCAGGCAATGATAGGATTGATCTTTAAGAATTATTTTTTCCTTTTTTTTGAGAACTGATAACTTTCATTGTAATTTGGACATTTATATTTCAGTCAAGAAATCATCTCCTGGATGGGGAAGTGCTATGAGTTGTTCTCATTAAAACAGGGAGGACGTGAGAATTTTTTTAAATATAATCGTGTTTCCCTGAGATTTCAATGAGGACTGGACAAAGACTTACCGAAACTGATATGATTTTATAACTTAACATGCATATGCTTTGAACTGTTATCAACCGATGCTAATGAAAGATCCAATTTCCCTCAATAATGAATGATGAATCAGATATAATTATTAGGGAAACAAAAACCAAACTTAATAAAAAGAAAAAGAAAACAAAAGAAAACACAAGTTAAAAATATTTACAGGGGGAAAACTTGATTCTCTCAGGTGAAGTATTTGTTTAGAGATTGGACATTCACTGGAAAAGTGTCTAGTTGTCCCTCTAAGTTGTGCAACCGAAAAGAACTAGGACCCAATTTTTCAAAAATGACAAAAGGCCCCAACCATAGGTTTTGAAGGTTGGTATGTTCTCCTTTATTCTCGTGTGATTTGTCCCATTTGAGGATCAAATCCCCTACTTTAAAATTTTGTTTCAGAGGATGAACTTGTATCGAACCATCTCTTTACATTTTGCTGATGCTGATCCAATTTATGTTTTTCTTGTGTTCTTACTTCTTCCAAATTTAATAAAGCGTTTATTCGATTTTCTAGAGGAGGACATTCCTCTTCTTGAGCTTTCTGTGACAATTGCAGAGAGGGAAGAAAGACATGTGAAGGAAGGATGGATTCTCTTTCGTAAACGAGGAAGAAGAGATAATTACCAATGGAATATTTTGGAGTTACTCTATCATCCCAAAGTTCCTTGTACAATGCATTGTGCCAACTTTTGTGGTTTTTTGACACTGTTCTCTTTATTATCTTGATCAGATTCTTATTCATTGATTCAGACAAACTGTTCCCTTGAGGGTAATAGCTGACATAGTATTCTAGTTTGATCCCTTTTTCTAAAGAAAAGACATGCATATCCAGGGAGTAAAAAAAAGAAGCATTGTCAAAAACCAAACATTCAAGAATTCTAAAACGAGTGATAATATGAGAGTTTAGAAACAAAACTACCCGATTTGTGTTGACTATCTTTAATGGTAAGGCTTCAGACCATCTCGTAAAATAATATGTTTCCGTGAGAATGTACTTGTGTTGTTGTGAGGAAGGGGGATTAAACAGTCCTATATTATCTAGGCCCCAGTGCTGAAAAGGTGTGTCTACCATGACAGACTACAAAGGAAAAGAAACTTTTTTCACCCGTCCAACAACCTTTTGACAAATTATACATTTGTGGGACAAGGTGTGAGCATCCTTAAACAAGGTAGGCCAATAGTAGCCAACCCTTAGTAATTTATGGACAGTGGTATCTCCACCAAAATGACCACTGACATCGTTAGAATGAAGTTCAACCAACACCCTTTCAGATTCCTCTTTTTCTAAGCAACGTAGAAAAACACCGTCAAAATTGTTTCAAAATAATATATCATTAATTAATTGGAAAGATGGAAATTTAAGCCTTAGTTCTCTTCTATTTTTTGGATCAAGGTTACGAGGCACAGTTGTGTGAAACAAATAAAATATGATATTACCATACCGTGAATTGGGCACAGTTTGTGTACAACAGACTTGTGTTTGGTTACGTTGATTTGCAATTGATGTATTTATTTGATTTTCTGACTTTTCAACTGAATCAACTACCAATTTACAAATGCCTTGACCTATAACAATTTGTGCAGGTACTATTTAGAGATCATATTCCAGAAGTGATGTCATCCAATTTCCCCTTTTCTATCCCAACTCTTTCTTCACTAACAAATTTCTTACAACAAGGTAAGGCACAAATTTTTTTGTCCTGGATTTTAAAAGGTAAGACCTGAAATGTTTAATCTCTTTGAAAACAATGTATGCATGTTGATCTACCACATGTTAATTTATTTCCTCTTCTTTAAAGGAAAAGCTCATAAATGAAATGGGTATCTCATTGCTTTCAACGTTTTTCTATATGAGTACAACAACATACGATCTGTCAGATGCAAAAGTAAATAATGTAAAATCCTAGGAAAAATCAAGACTCATCAAGGAAGGTGTTGCGGTTATATATTTTCTAATGGAATTGAAAGATTGATCCTCTTGTGATCCCCATTTTTATAGAACATCCTTTTTTATCAGATTTTGTAGAGGTCTGGCCATCTCAGAAAAAACTTGGAAAAAATCGTTTGACAAAATTAATTTTACCCAAAAAGGATTGCATGGCCTTTTTGGAAGAAGGTGGGGGATGGTTGGCAATGGCTTGGGTTATTTCGGGATCAATTATGATTCCATATTTAGAGACTATAAACCCAAGAAATTTTCCTTGTTCTACTGCAAAGACTGACTTTTTAGGATTGAGTGAAATGTTGAACTTGCGACATTGTTCTAACATAGCCCTAAGATGAGACAGGTGATATTTATTTTTCTTGGAAAAGAAAATAACATCATCTAGATAGACCACAACTAACTGATTAATAAGGCCATGAAAATCAATGTCCATTGCCCTCTAGAAAGTTGCACCGGCATTTATCAATCCAAAAGGCATTTTTTTGTAGGCGTAGGTGCCCCATGGGGTGCAAAAAGTGGTTTTTAGTTGATCTGATGGACACATAAGGACCTGGTTATATCCTAAGAAACCATATCATAAAGATAGTATTTTAGAACTAGATACTTGTTGCGTAATTTGTTCCATTGGGTGAACGGAGTAATTGTCTTTATCAGAAGCTCGGTTTAAATTGCGAAAGTCGACAGAAAGTCGAATTTATCCATTTTTCTTCCTTACTGGGACTAAGTTGGATAACCATTGAGTATGATGGACTGGAAAAATGATCTTGGCAATGAGTAATTTATTTAGTTCCTTTTTTACGGTGGGTTCCAATTTAGGATGCATTTTTCTCAATTTTTGTTGAAAAGGTTGGGTTTGGGGCTTCGTAGGAATTACATGTTGTATTATGTTTGGGTCAAAAGTTTTTATATACTTATACATCCAAGCAAACACATATTTTAATTATTTGAACAATTTTATAAAAGCATACTTTTCTTGTTCAAAACACCCTTTTCCCAGATTGATATTTTGAGGATTATCTTGCGTTCCTAAATTTACAGTTTCATACAACAATGAGGAACTGTTTTTTTTGCAATTGACTACCCCTCGAAACTTGTCATGAAGATCATAAATTCTTGATAATATAACAACAGATTTGGGGATAGAGTTTACAAGCTTAGATGATAATTCTGCAGATCGAGGATCAGATATTACCGTGAAATCTCAGAGGTTTTCGTTATGGGTTCTTTCATCGATTACTACATCCTGGAAGGTGTATTTCATATGCAAAAAGTTAATGATCTACCGATTGTAATAAAATACTCGAAAATTTGTGATGTTGTCACGAATCAATGGCCTAAATAACAATTCAACCAAGAATGTGTTAGGAGAAAGACCTTCAACATACAACAATTTAGAGGCAACATTAGCTAATAAATCAACTTCCGAATTACTCGACCTAGGAATGGAATTTATATTGAAAGCGACAAATTAATGCAGTAAACTCTATACCTCAGCTTGGTATTTTTTCAAATGCGGCAATAAACAATGTATTTCGTTTCTTACCTGCTTGCATACGATCTCAGAGTCACCGAATACTACCAATTTTTGCACGTCCATATCCATTGCCTTCCTTAGTCCCTGCAAAAGTTCTTCATATTCTGTTGTATTGTTAGTAAATTCTAACTCCAATCGACAAGAGATACATGTTTATTACCCGTGGGATCGATAAGCACACAACAAACATGTTCCCATTCCTAAGATTTGGATCCATAAAAATATAAGGACCATATGTGTTCATCATCAACAATGTTCAATGTACTTGGAAAAGTTGTCATCTAAGTATAGGCTGATATTTCAGATTGTTGTTCTGGATTGGTGATAGAGGAAATTCCAGTCATGAAATTACCAAAAAACATATTCATTCCCTGTGTCTCAATCGAATTTACAACAATAGTAAAAGACTCATTTGGATCGTTTAAATATGTCACAGTGTACTTGAGGTAATGTTCTTTGTTTATTCTTATCTTGTTAAGCTGTCCATTTTCTGGCATCCACAAATGAGACCAGTCCGTAGAAAAATAGTCCTGTAACTTCTCTGACCAATCTCTACTCAAAAATAAACCATACACTTACGAAATTTCAACAACAATAATATCAATTACTTGGTGAACCTTTGGATTGGATGACAATCTTATCAAAACATTTTTAAGTTCACCAATGACTTTGAAATTAGTTCTATCTAACTGAATGATCTTTAAATCAGAAGGTTTTACTTCAACTTTAATTTTTTGACACACAGAAAAAGGCATCACATTTGACAAGGTGCCAAAATCAACCATACAATTATGTACATTCCTATTGAAAATTTCGAAAGTTAATAAAAAAGGAGGCACATTTTTTTCTAAAGAGGCAACAGAATTCTGTTGATTTTTTATGGTTGTACCTAAAATAATTTTATCTAAGTTTCCTGTAGTTTTTTGTGATATTTCCCTTTTAACCTGATTTTCTGCTGAATTTTTACCGGGGACATCTTTAGCTTTATTTGGGTCATTTTCTGTTGATTTCTTGCTGATAAGATCACTCTTTTTATTATTTTCAACAATACTTTGGAGCATTTTCTATAGGATAAGTGGAAATTTAAGTAATTCAAAACCTGATATATTCGCCCTTAGTTTTTTAAGATCCTCAACCAAATCATATTCTAAAACTAGGGCATTAGATTTTTGTATTGTTTCATTTTCTTTGGCTATTTTGAAACCACATTCCTACTTGTTTCGCGTGATGTTTTTTTTTTTGTTTTACTTCGTGTGTTATAGGGATGGACAATTTCAAAGTTTGATTGAAGGATTTTGTCCAACAAATGCTCGAAAACGAGAGGAGATGAGTCCTCCTCATCAGGTGTTTCTTCCTCACCCGTATCGTCATGATTTTCAGGGGGAGAAGAAACAGAGTTATCATGTACTTCCATTATTGTTTGCAAAGAATATTATATACCTTCAAAGTTTAGACCTTTTGTGGTTGGTTTTGGTCAGTTTGGAGGAAAAGGTTTTATGAAAGGTGGTGTAAAACCTCCTTTAATTGTAGATTCCTCCTCAGCGGATCTTTTCAAGTCTATGACCTCATTGGATAATTTCTAGAAAGCTTTTTGCAAACTTTCCAAGACTAATGTCTTTTGTTGATTTTTGGTTTGAGGAGATCTGGTTAGAATTTCTATTTTATTTTTAGAATACGAAGTTGTTTCAACCTCACTACTAAGATTATATTTTAAGCTCAGAATGTATTTCTCAATCGGGACTACCACCTCAAAGGATTCTAATAGTGTGTTCTTTTTGGACCTTTTAACCCATATGGCTATGTTGTTATGAAGGGCCTTAGTATAATATGCAACCGTCAGGTTTTTTGCAAGCATCAAATCTACAAGGATTTTGTTTTTTAGCATTAGGAATCTATGGTTAAAGTCTTTAAATTTTTCTTTAGGGTTCATTTTCAAACTAGAGAGTTCCATTACCAATACTTCTGGAGATTTATCATCCCTGAATTTTTCTAGAAAATAGGTTTCAAACTTGTCCCAAGAGACGATGGTCAGAGGTTGTTGTGAAAATACGAGGTTGAGTCATTCCCCTAAAAAGTGTAAGGGAATAATATGAAAACAACATATTCATGTTTGACACTCCAGATTCTAACAAGTAACATAAATTTCTTGATGTGATCCTTAGTTTATTTCTTCGAATCTGGGTCAAATTTGGGTAGCCATTTCTCTGGATGTTTGGGCAATGGGTGTTGGGGTTCCAGTACTTCCATGCCATCTTGATCGAGCCAAGGTCTGATAGGATTACTTTTGTTTTCCATGGTAATTGGTGGAGTTGAAGGTTGATATTGTTCAGATGAAGAACTGCCTTCGTCCGAGGATTCCTCTGTTGAAGACGGTGGAGAAGAACCAACTGGAGATGGTGGAATACCAGATCTCCCAACACCAAGGATAAGTGCTTCAGAAGGATCGATGATATTACCACCTAAAGGGTTTTCGGGAAGACTAGTGTCTTGAGGTTGTTCTTGAATATTTGTGAAATCAAGGGGTTGATTAAGTTGTCTACCAGGTTGTCTGATTCAGGATAAATCACTCCAAGTTGTTATCATCGACTGGAAAACAATTTCTTAAACATCAATCCCTTGAGGAATTGGTTTCACTGGTTCGAAGGGAATGTCAGGAGTAGTGTTTGAGGTACTAGTTGGTTCAAGTGTAATGTTAGTGTCTGAGCGACTATGCATCACGACAGGAGAATAATTGTTTGGGGGGGTCTTACGACCTCCACGTGTCATCAATGAATTTTAGACCCTCCTTCTAGCGCCATTTGTTGGCGGGCGTTTGTGACACACCATCAACATGAAGGATAGATACAGAACGGGTTTGTCTATTTAACCCAAGCCGTTTGGTATGATCTACCCTGATGGGTTTTATGTCTCCGTTACCCAGCTAGGATCCTAAAAACAATTAAATGAAGTGAAATAACTAAAGATACAATTCTAACAATCAACACCTTAATTACAAATGTTAAACTAAGAGTGCTAATGTACAATGGTTATATACAGTTTACAAGGTTTGAGCAAAGCCTTGTGAAATTGATTGTTTAAGATAATGTCTCTAAACAAGATAAAGTATAAACAAAATTATTCTAATACTCTAAATATCAAACTAGTAAAAAAAGAATGAATATGATTCTAATGATATAATGAAAATAAACAAAGATAATTAACGTCTAAATAATGCAATCACTATTCATTCACATATAAACAAATTGAATAAATAATACATTGATTAACCTCTAGCTTATCAACAAGAATAAACTAAATTCATCTCTCTACATTTGTGTGAGCTCCTCTTGTCCTGTGTCAAGTTAAAACCTATGAGAGAAGCAAGCATAATGCTTCCTGAAGAAATTCAAGGAAGTGTTTCATATTCTGGAGTGAGTTTATAATGACAAAAAGATAAATTATTGTATATCATGTGACCTTGAGATGTCCCATAACTAAGGATGAAATAAATCCCAATCCTCGGTAATGGTGTTACCAACTATCCAGCATCATACGTAAACTCAAAATACTTAAATAGATGATCAATCACAGATATAAACTAGACCAAAAGATAATGAACATCATAAAGAAAAGAATGATATAAAATATTATGTGGAGAAAAGACTAAAGCTAATTCGACACTTATAACATTTTATATCACGAAATTACATGAGAAGACAATAAAAAAAACATTGCACAGTCTACACAGGTCCAAAGCCAAAGAGTAAACTGCTTTCTTATATAGTTTCAAAAATATATGTCCATCATCTAGTCCAGGAAAAACTTTACTCTATCATCAGGCAACATAGTTATTTAAACATGTTTATGATTTGTTACCTCCTATCATGCAAGATAGAGGCAAATCTCTTAAAATAAGTTTTTCATTAAAATAGAGTAACAAAAAGATACTCCATTCAAGTATTTTAATCAAAAATATTTATATTACTAAACATTGTGTTTCAAAAAGTAAATTACTAGTCTAATAAACGCTCATCCCATAAATACTTTCCTTAAGAATAGCACCATAATATATTGCTTACCTGAAATAATAAAACAAGATGATAATTTAAATAATAATCCAAACAAATAATTTAAACATTTTGGCTATAGAATCTTTCGATTATGTAGCTAGTCTCAAAATAAAAATAAAATAAAAAAATGAATCGGACTATTATTTCTCAAGTAGAATCAAATCATAAAACTATTTACCAATTCATAAATTTGACAAAGAGGCATCAAACATTTATGAATTTATCATGGTATTGAAGTTCGTTGAATTTTTTATGATCACATCCCAGATCACTTAATACGTTTTTTATCCGTGTGTGTGTTCGATCGAATAGGTAGGGAACATCTCGATAATATATTTCAATCCAATCGAAACAATTTTCACAATGCGCCAGTTCTATGCTAGGGAGAGGTCGAGCTTGTTTTGTAGTGGGTAATTTAACCTGTTCCATGATTTGTTTTGGATCATGTTGTATACCTGAAAATCCCTCATGTTTCTTTAAAAATGAGGGAAGATTCAATACGAAATCAAACTGTGGTGTATCATCATCGATATCGTCCCCAGGGATTCATTCGTCGATAACGTCCTCAACAATTCAATCATTGATGTCATCCCAAGAAAAATGGTCATCGGCCTCAATCACATGGATTGGTTTCTCATGATCACGTTGTCGATTTCTTAGTGTTCAGGAAATAAGTCGATGAGGTCTTTTATTTTTGAAATCGATGTCTTGACTTATCTGTTTCTTTCTCCTACCTTGTTTCTTAATATAAAGTTCATTTAAATCAACCTGAATTGGATCAAGATTAGGAACAATAAGCATTTTATCCTTTAGATCATCCAAAACATCTTCTAAAGATTTCTTGGGTATGTAGAAAATTCGATACAAATTAATGTATTCCTGCGATTCTCCTGATCTAACAATTACCGTAGCTTGTTAAATACAGAATCGCTTCTACTATTATTGCGGAAGCAATTTAAACCACGATCTCAACCACAATGCACAAAGTGAAATATCAATAACACATAACACAATAAGTTTTACCGG
>JZKD02S1123156.1:35744-53085 GCA_000966675.3 Picea glauca | reverse complement strand
AACTCGCACTAATACAACTAAGCTTAACTCACTTAACTACACTTACAATTCTGTTACAATTCCAAATCACTCAGTTATGAATGAGATAATATATTAATATTTATTGTCTAATTTTAATTAAGGGAAAACTAAATTAGACACATGTTTCTTGTTGACTTTTCAACAGGGTATAAAATCACATCTTGGTTTCTTTCCTTTGGATGGCTTCTGGAGAACAACATGAGTTTTATCTATAGACACAGGGGTTTCTTGCATATTGACATGTAGATTTTCCATAGAGGGATTGATCGACAAGGACTGGGAGATTCATTAAGATGCATAGGTAAGTATGTCACGTTTTTAGGTAGGGAAAACCCATTTCTATACATGAAATTGTGCCAACTATACCTAGCTTTAGAAAATTGTGAAATAACCATAATTTAGATGAGGCCGTGATGAAACAGAATAGACTGGGCATTTAGGTTTTGTCTATGGTAGAATTTGGCCATTTTTTGTAGGCTCCTAAGTAGATAAAATGGAATATTCAAATTAAAACCTATAAATACCATCAATAAATGAACATGATACACGAATACACACTGTATCTACCCTCACAAGTAATAAAATTCTGAAGCATCAACAACAAGCCATGACATCGTGGTTTAAATAGAATAATGGGTGTACCTTTTGCACTGTAACGTGATTTCTTGGAAGCGATCAATGAGTGCCATGTGAAACCTTCAAACTTGATGTTTTTAAACCAATGAGGTTCCTCTTGGGGAAATCCAGTAGCCTCTGCAATTGAACCCTTAGTCACCTCTAACCGCACATCCCCAATTTTAGCCCTGGTGCCATTGAATGTTTGGGCAAAGGCTTGAGCCACTTTGAGGTTGAAAACCTAAAATATTTTTATGAACCCATCCTAGCCATGATCCATGAGGTCATCCATGGTTTCGTTGTGTGAGAAGAGAGCATGTGAGACATTCGACCTGATCCTCACCACAAGTGCCATTGATATGGTCATACAGAGACAACAAGATTAGCGAAGGGTGGGGTGTGTTAAAAAACACACAAAATAGAGGATGATCTATGTGCATTATGAGGATATCCGATACCTAAGGCTTCGAAAATCCACCATAGCGACCATTTGGAATGTTGAGTGGATACTAAGGCAGAGGAGGCATAGAACGAAAACGACCTTGAGAAATGAATGCCAAACCCAAGAATGAAAACTTACCACTTGAAGCAATGAATTCATTATTGCACTATGCAAGACAAAGGATTAATGCTTTAAGGTATGACTTTCAGTCATGTACCAGGACGACGAGACTGTAATAAGACTGCAAGGGGTAGGATTCAAATTTAAAAAACACCAATTTTTTGTCTGATGCACACTCATAGATATGGTAATGTGAAAATCAAAGTGCTCAAATAATAGAATTCCTAAGGCATAACCCCAAGGTGGATAACTCATGTGATATGGTAAAGGATTCACACATAATATGAAAGGTTTATAAACTTTTAAGATTTTTCAAAACATTAGATGCCCTTAGCTGTTATCCAATTTATAAAAAGGAAAGTCCACAAACTATATGATACCCTCAAACCAAATATTGTTTTAATTTCATGCTTACAATCATGAAATTGAATAAGAGAAATGATAGATAAAATAATGAGCTCATACACAGAGCTAATCAAACAAATATTTTCAAAACCAAAAGATGATATAAATATTTGCAAGGAGAAGGAGGTAGCTACAAATGTTTTTATCCCATTAAGACGACATTTTATAATGTTAAAATTGACATGAATATTTGGATGCCAACACTTTTAAATCATTATTCCACCTCTACATGTTTTAATAGTGTCATCCTTGTACATTCCAGATCCAAAAGAAATGTTAATTCATTAGCTAAAAAAACACATGAAAAATGTATGCCATATAATTGATCTACCTCATCTTCAACTACCTTAAGTTGACGATCTCTTCCTTTCAATCATTGGATGGACCAATCCACTACTTTTCTCTTGACCACCTCCAAAGCATCAACAAATTGACGAATTGGGGAAGCCTCCAAGAAAGGGTTGTAATGTTTCCACTCCAACCTTACTAGTCCATTAAACTCCATCTTCCCCAACCAACTTGAATTGACCTTAAATGGTGAAAGAGGATTCTCTCCATATCTATCTAATTGTAGGATAAATGTAATATGATTTGAATCCCCACAACAATAAAATGAGGACCTATATCTCATAACTCACCCTAATAAGGATTGAAGAACGAAAAAATTATCCATTCATTTTGAGACTACCTCTACCCCAGCCCTCTTATTATTCCAAGTTGGATTGAGCTCCACTAGATTCATTTCCACAATTCCAACTCTATCTAATAGATAAAAGTAAAAACTAGCAAGAGGATCAACCCTATCACTATTTCCCCAAACTTCATTCCTAGACAAGGTAAAATTTAAATATCCTCCTATAATTAAGAGGTACTCCCAAAACACCCATGAATTGAATAAATTGCTCTAAAAATACATGTTTATGTAGGAAATGTGCATAAAAAATCACTACTATAACTTCAAGGTTTAAGTATTTACATCAGAGGGATGTGGAGATCCAAAAAGTCATGCAGAAAAATAATTGGTCAGCGAGAAACTAGAGCGCCAACCAATAGTTAACCCACATGAGTGACCATTTACATCCGTCCATGTAAAATCCCATTTTTTAAACAAAGATACTAAACTGTCAATAACAAAACCTTCTTTACACATCTTTTCCTTAATAAACATATCATCTGATGAAGTCCTTTCTACAATCCTAAAAAGGCCCAATCTCATATTGGGGTTCACCAAACCATTGAAATTCATTAGGGGGATTTTGAGATAAAAAATGGGACTCAAAACAAAAATGGTACTATTAAACTCAACTTTAAAAGAACCAATAGGATTCAATATGATGATGTCAACCATAAGGGTAAATATTTTTAGAGTGAAAGGGAGAAAAGTACTTCTTTAAATGGTACTTTTGACTTATCTCACTATAGGTTTACTCAAATTTAATGTGTAGGAACTCATTAGATGTGGAATTAAATTATACACCCAACGAGTACGCGCTCTACATACTTTTGATAACTCATGGTGCAATAAAGTAGAAATACATGAAAAAATGTATTTATTGAGAAGAAACATGTTTTTTTCATGTATTTCTAGTTGATTTGTTTGTGAGGTTATTTAGTTGTCTAAATTTTGAAGCATTTATTTATCAATCCAGGGGCGTAAGCTTATAAGATGAAAACACAATATGTGCAAGATCAGAGCCTATTCTAAATCTTATGTGCAAAACAAATTCAATCAATCAAAAAAGTAATCCTCCTTAAGGCTAATGACTCTTAAGATATGTGATCAAGATGATCGGTAATTGCTTAAAATGCATATTAGAACAATTTTCTACAATCAATGATTATTGTTGTAATAGGTACTTCACACCTAGTCTACTAATTTTATTGTTAATAGTTTTTTCTCATAAATGAATATGCATTGTGTGATAAGGAAATAATGCCAAACAAACCAAAGAAATTACAATAAAATTAGACAAAAACAGAAATAGTTGATTTGGTCATTGGACTTATGTTTCCAAGAGCATTATATTAGCACCGATCACAATCTTTTGTTTTTCATTAGAGCATCAAGTGGTTTTGTGATTACTTAGATAAACGCTCTCATTCTTCAGTGTTAAAGGCCTAATTTATGTAGGTGCTTCTCAAACTTTAATAACAACTATACCAATTCTCAAGAAACACACTTGTTATAGGACATGACTCTCATAAATTACCACTATCTAACAATTAATGAATGTGATTGATGATGGAGAAATACTTCGTGCAGTAAGAGGGAGGCAATGTGGGATGAGCGTGAGAATGTGAGCTAATAAGTTATGTGAGAATGTGAGTTGAGCGTGAGAATGTGAGCTAAGCGAATGTGGCCTGGTGAGTGAGCTGGGCGAATGTGAGAATGTGAGCTGAGCGTGAGAATGTGGGCTAAGAGAAATAAAGCTTGTAATGTGCTATGCTTGACCTTGCTCTGAGGTGCCCTCTGTAACTCCAAAAGGAAGTGTCCTCTGTCATAAATATTGTTAAGGGGCTTTGCTTTGCGAGGTATATCTTTCTCTAGTTATCGTCCTCTCGTTAAGGGGCTTTGCCGGGTCTATCTCAAGTTAGTTTCTATCTAGTTATCATTTCTCCTTGTCTACGGGATTGATTCTCCCTCGTTAAGGGGCTTTACTTTTTCGTAACGAGGTAGGGGAAATACTAGGAATGTGAAGGGGGATCAATACTTCGTTACTTTTTTTGTTAAGGGGATTTACTTCGTTACGAGGTGGAGCTTTGGTAAACTTTGTTATGTGTTGACATCCAGGTTATCACATAAACTATATTACTAACATGTACTCTATTTCAATTCACTTAATTGTTTAAATAGGAAGAAACAAAATTCAGTAACAACAATCAAATCCAAACAAATAACTATTGTAGGATATATCTTTTGGGATGAACTATTTATGAATCAATCAATAATTTTGAGAAGGAATTGTTTAACACAACTATAATGTGTTGTATGTTCTAAACTTATAAGAATAGTTCATTATTTCTCACCCCTTCGATTAATGAATCTCAGAGCAAGAAAATATCATATAACTAAATGAATTAATCTTCACACAAAAAATCAATACTTAATCAATCACAATTGTTATATTGTAATCCACACCTACGAATTGATTCTATGTCACGGGAAATAAGAGCTTGTAAAGAATTAAATGTAACTAACACACAAATAAAAATACGTAATTATGTAGAAATAAAATAAGATGAATAATGATGGAATTACTCTTGAGAGGAATGGGGCCATCCCTCAACTCAAAACGAATCCACACATGCTAATCACAAATTCAAGATCCTAACGCATTACACATATAGAAAACCAACTTTTATTCCAGATTAGAAAAAGTACACAGATGTTTGATTTAAATATTCAGTCATATATGCTTCTCTCTATTTCCATCCATCTCTATCATTATCACATTTATTATTTATAGTACAACAATACAAAGAGGATGAGCATCATTGGATCTCTCCATCCCATATCAAGTTGTTTCATACCAAAGATAGATAGAAGATTGCAATGTTGAGATGGGCGCTCAATTTGGAATATGGTTTGCAAAATGGTCACAAAAGGAAATATGGGAGAATACTCTTTGAAGAAACACCCATACATCCTTCATCATGCACTTTTTGAATAATATACACTCATGTCTCCTAACTGGGTACATTTTGCGCAAAATCCGTGTCACGGGATTTCCTGATTCATTGTCATCGATCCTAAATTTATGTGTAGACATGATTTCCTTTCTAGATGCTTATGAATTTGAATGAAAATGTTAACCATGAGTTGGAGGTGGCCATGTTGGATATGATACAAATTAGATAACATAAAACTATGGAAACGGGTCTAGGAATAAAACTCTTGTTCCGACATTTCACCTGGAGTTGCCTAGACATGCCAACCTTGGAGGTTGTTATCATAATTTGCTCCTTGAATGTAGGAAATTTCTATGTAAACCATCATTGATAAAATCAAGCATAATCCTTCTTAATTCATTAATAATAAAGGAAATACATGACAATTAACCACTTGAACATATGGAGGTGTATTATGGTGTCTTTGTGAATATTTGTGGTAGGAATGGCGATAAATGATTGAAGTGTAAAGTGAAAAGAATGAATTAAATGATGAAAAAGGTGACAAAAAAGAGACCCAATGTCTCCCCCACATCGAGATATTTTCATGTCCTCATGCAAATGGAGTAAGAAAGTTGGTATGCATGTGGATACTCTTTAATGGTACTTGAGAGATGAGTGCACTATTTATGGCAATGATGATGATCATACATAAGCATAGTAGGGTCAGTGAATAATGTATACAAAAAATCATGTTCATAAAAAAAATGTTCTCTTCGTTTGTAGCTATTCTTTAAAGACACCTACAAACTCTTCTCGATGTACCTTATGTTTGTAGGGTATTGAATGGTATATTGAACAAAATGTATCATATACTCTATTATTCTACTTTTATATTGATATTTTTTGTGAAACTTTTTATGATAGGAAACAATGATGGAAAACATTGTATTGGCATCTCTTAAATTTATGAATTGAATATTGTCATGGTGAACACATTTGTAAGTTAATTTTTTTTTAACAAGAGAAATGATACAATCAAGATATTACCATAATGGACTATGTTGGATCATGATGGAAAAGACAAGCAAGTGACTTTACATTGGTATGATACATGGTGGTGTATGTGGTAAAGGAAATAGGTAGTATGAAACAAAATGGAAATATAGGATATAGTGGTTACTCATTAAAAATTTGTTAAGTTTTTAACAAATTAAAAATCTCATAAACTGATTTTACCTTAGTTTTACCTTTGTAACAACTTAAAATCATATTAATGGAGATGTAGGTTAAAGTAGGAACCATAAGAGAGAATGTAATATGAAAATGATATGTACCGTGGAACCAAAATAACATTGAAATCCTAATAAGGATCAAAGATGATGTAGACTGAAGATGTCGATATGAAAATTTGACTACTGGACCATAAGAGAACTGTGTTTTTTGCAACAAATTTGAATCATACTATACAAAACTATGATGAAGATGAATTCTACATTTTTATTTGAAATAAATTCTGGAAATGATGAAAACGCATCTCACAAACATTCTCCAAGTGGCTAATCTCAATTTAGTTGATTGTAGTTGTATAAACCTTGGACAGATTATAGGAAAAAAATTGTTTTAATTACTTTTCAAATTCATGTAATGTTGAAGGATTACAAGAAATAATTATGGTGATTGATCCTAAAATTCTTGTAATTACCCCTTAATTTATTCTAATATTGAAGGATTACAGGAAATAATTCAGGTAATTACTCCTGAAATTCATGTAATGTTGAAGGATTAAAGGAAATAATTCTGGTAATTACTCATGAAAATCCCTTAATGTTGAAAGATTATTGTTGAGATTCATGTTATTATGTTTTTTTCAAGTTTGTGATAGAATGTTAGTGATAACACCCTTCTACTTTCATTCAAAAATATCAAATATAATGATTTTTATTTTGAAAAAAAAGAAGAAGAATCATGATTGGTTTATATATCTTGCAAATATAAATTCAAACCAAATATTAATCAAGGGCTCTAATATCAATGTATAAATAATGGGTAATTGACCTTTGTGCAATATCTAATTTCCTTGGGATGATATTGAAACAATAAGCTTGATCTTGAAAACTCTAGCTTCTTCTCTGCATGCGAATAATCCCAAACTTCTGAAGACGGAGTTGCCACACCTTGGCCAATACCCTACCATACAGCCAAAGTGATGGATCTCTGGAAATGAATCCAGGGGGAGTGGTGCAACCCCACTCATACGAAAATGTCGTATCAAATGATAGAGAGGGGAAAAGAGCTAAGCAATCGACATTTGAGTCGTCGCCCCATCTGCGGGAATAATTCCTCACCAAAGAATAGGGTTTCAGCAAAGAGATGGAGGTAGAGATGAGTACATCTCATCCAAATGAGTCTAGAGGATGGGAACTAGGAAAATGCATCCCCCAATATGATAAGCCACCCATATATACTATCAAATTGACTAGGGTTGGGGAACACACCTAGTTCCTGAAAGAGCATGCTGTAATTGGGAAATTTTTGTGTATCTTGCCTTTTGAAAGGGACCTCATGCAATGGATCAAATCTTGGTGGAACCCAAAGGGGGACTATGAAGTTGAACTTAGCTCCAAGGGGTTATTCACAATTATCCTCTACAACCTAGAGGACAAGGATCAGATCTTCGACAATGCACCCCATTTCCAGAACTCTGCAAGGATCTTCCTCAGATTCTAGATGGATCGCTTCATCCAAGAGAAAGAGTATTTTACCATGGAACCAGTATGGATCTGACTTTACTCCCTACCCCAGGAATTCTAGCTTGAATAAATTATCATGGGAATAGGAAACACAGTGGGAAGGTATGAAAAAAACTCAGAGGCGAAAAAACAAAGGAAATACACCTCCTATGCTCACATCTGAGTCTACTTGGATATCTGAAGGCCTTACCAGGCCCAATAACTATAGAATACCAAGACGAGGACTAGAACCATATCATTGTTTATGAACAAATCCCCTTCGGTTGCAAGAAATGTCATGAACCTGATCACCTCTTCTGTGACTTCACTCTAAACATTCAAAATTCAAGAGCAGGGGAAATGAAGCAAAAGGATGGCTACACAACGGTCACAGGAAGAAAAAAAAAAAACCAAGGAATCACAATCAAGAGAGTAACTAGAATATCCCCACCAAAAACTCTTTTTATATCTTAAATCTCGTTCCAAACAAAGAGGAGTTGGAAAATCTGCATAAAAAAAACAACTAAGACAACGATAAGGTAAAATCCAAGATACATCCTGAACCAACCACATAAAAGAATGAAGGAACATATCCTCTAGTTCAACAGAATGAGGATAAACCAGAGGACAATGGGGACACCCTCATGCAGCTGGACAATTAGGATCTGACAGACATTTACCTAGAGAAACTTGAGGAAGCCTTCAATAAAAAGGAGTTGCAAACCATCCCAATAGAACAACTAAGAAAGGTGCAAAAAGTATTCATTGATTCCACTCCATGAGCCACTTGGCAACTAGGTATATCCCCAAATCCAACACCATATCTTAGGTGCACCCTAAGAGAAAGAAAACGCAGAGACCAAAAATCAATACACCAACTAATCAAAGAGGTAGGAAACTATATGCTTAACTAGGGATAGATCCACTGTCTCATGGAAGGGTAGTTCTCCCCACCACCCAACTCATCATGATCGAGATCATTAATTGGAACATTAGAGGACTCAATGGAAGGTCCAAGCAAAGGACCCTTCGAGATAATATTCGTGCACAGAAATCATACATTCTCCTTTTATAGAAAACAGAATGTGTTGGGGATGTAGCAGGGGAAATATTTCAGCGATGCAGGGAGCCTAGTCATTATATGGAACCATGCCACAGTCATAATAGATAAAAAAAAATTCCAAGGTTGGCACACTCATAGTCCACTTTGGGGCCTTACGATCCAACAAAGATGGCATGATTATAAATGCATATGGACTACATGATTCTACATAGGATATTCACAATAAGTATATTGTTGAGATCTATGCACTAGATAGTGGGGGTCGAATCAACATCATTGTTACACTGGAGGAGAAGACCAGAGGCACAACAATATTGGAACAAGACAATGGTAAGTTCATATCACTAAGAAAACAACTGAAACTTATAGACATAGAAACTAGGAATGGAATATTTACTTGGTCCTACTGACGATTTGGACCCCATCACATCGTAAGCATATTAGACCTCTCCCTCATCTCTGAATCAATAATGTTGGAATATCTAATGTTAGAATCCAACATTCTCCCAAAATCAAGTTCAGATCACTGGCTAGTCTCTCTCTGGTTACACACAGGTGCAACAACCAAGCTTAAACACTTTTGTTTTGAAATTTTTTCTCTCACCCACCTAGATTTTCAGGAACTTTCCACAACTTGGTCGAGGCAGGCAGAGATAGCCCATGGAACATGCATGTATCAGTTCCAACAAAGGATGAAGAACTTCAAATTGCATCTAAAGAACTAGAACAAGAACATGTTTGGTAACATCTTATAGAAAAAAAAGGATATCGAGCAACGCCTAGATGACTTGCAATAGATATTTATTTCACAGGGATAGACGAAAGATTCTACAAGATAGGAAGAAAATTTACATGAAGATCTAGAGGAGCATAAAAAACAAGAGGAGATACTATGGAGACAGAAATATAGAGTACAATGGCTCAAGGAGGGAGAAAGGAACACCAAGTTCTTCCACCACTCCATGGTGCATCGACGCTACATCAATAGAATCACCCAACTAGAATATGCCTAGGGAAACCCCATTTTGTATCATGCAAGCATAGAAGAAGAACTGGTAAATTAATACAAAGACCTCCTATCGAAAACCCTAAGGGACAAAATGATGGCTATAAGAAAGATAACCAGGCACATCCCTTCCCTCATCACAAAGGAATAGAATGAAACACTGATGCAGTTCATCACATAAGAATAAGTTGAACAAGAGATTAAATAAATACCTCTGGGAAAAGCTTCGGGGCCGGATGGAATTACAACATATTTTTTTCACTGTTGTTGGATGATTATCCAAGAAGTAGTTTGGAAAATAGTAGAGGAATCCTGAACATATGGACAAGTCCTATTGACCTTCAATTCCACTTTCCTCACATTAATCCCAAACAAAGATAAGGTAACCCATCCAAAGAAGTTTTGACCCATTTCCCTCTACAATGTAATCTATAAAATCATCACAAAGTTAATAGCTCTATGACTCAAACCGGTGCTGCACTTCATCATCTCCAAGTAACAATTAGACTATGTGGAGAGACACCAAATCATGGATAGTCTCATCCTTGTGCATGAGTTAATACACTCACTCAAATCAACTCGTACCCTCCTTTAGTTTATACACAGGTATTATGATTCAAGAGAAATTCCCAAAATATAGTTTCTACGGGTGGGTTTTTGCACTTTTGGACAGCTTTACTTCAAGTCATTTTTTCAGGGGTTTGGAGAAAGGGTTTTAAATTCTCGATGACTCTATCGTGTAGTATACATCTCCATATTTCCAACCATATCAATTTCATCCCAAAAATCCTCTGGGAAATCGTCCAAAAATCCTTTTGAAATGGCGCTACATTTTTGTTGTATGGTCACTACGCTTCTACAGTTTTTAGTGACCATATTAAAAATTGAAATGTGAACAAATGAGAAATTATTTTTGAAAATTGGAGGAGGTTTTTATTAAAAACATACCCAATAACAAAATTGTCTCTCAGTTTTGTAAGATGGTTTATAATTAGAGATATATATCTACATCTTTGAGCCTTATTTTTGCAGAAAACACAACAAAATTGACAATTTTGGGCATGTACAAAAGCACAGCGAGCCCACGCTACGCTTTTTCTTGGAGGCTCCAAATTCAATTTTTTCATAATGAATGAATATATTATGAATTTTAAATATCAAATATATCACTGGTGGGCTAGGTCAATATCAATTTTGCATCAAAAAGTAAAAAACGTTGCGAAAAAATTGCTTCTTGCCCCTGTTTTCACCCAGGCACTGTGCTTCCAGACTAGTTGTGGAAAAGTCATTTTTTCGATGTCTTGGAGTGGATATTTTTATTGTTTAATGTATCAAGAGGATATTAGACATCCTAATATATACATAACACTCATGATTTTTGCAAAATGATCAAGGGAAGGCCTCCAAAAGTACCCTCAAAGATCACGCTACGTTTCTGTAAAATTAGTTGTGTTTTTACGAGGAAATTTTACTAGCATGATCAATTTTCAAATTCCTTTGTCCAATTCGAATTTCATAGATGTGGTTGACCTTATGAGGTGTCTGGATGATGTAATTAAATGTATATGAACTGTTCATAAAGATTTTAATGTAATTAAAGGGTCATTGAAGTCAGTTAAATAGTTAGAGTAAAAAAGGGAAAATAATTTTTGACTTCCTAGTCTTCAGTTTAGTTGGAGATTTTCTTGTGATTTTCTCCTATCATGAAGAATTAGACCCTTTGGAGTGGGTAAATTTGTTTCGGTATCTATATGTAGACCCAAGAGATCTAAGAAAAGGGTTGGACCTGAAGGGAAGGATGGTATGGAAAGATTATCATCTACTGTAAAGATGTTTAGCAGGTTGTAAGTGACTTTTTGGATGAATATTAAGACATTTTGTTTCCAGATTGTTGTGTCATGATAATGTGGTGAAGTGCTTCTTCATGTAATTTTTCATTCTCTTGTTTCACATAGTATTTTCTTTCGTTATTGTTTATAAGAATATTATGTTCAAGATTTGTCTCAAACACCCTGCTCAAGATTTAAGCAATATTTATGTTTTCTTCCAAGTTTGAATGTAGAATTCGGATAATCTATGCTCTGCATTTGGATTGAACCCTAACCTATTCTTCATTTCCATATCAAAAAATCAAAGCATCCACTGACATGATTACCTTTTCTGGTTTTATGTTTTCTTCCAAGTTTGAATGTAGAATTTGGATAATCTATGCTCTGCATTTGGATTGAATCCTAACCTATTCTTCATTTCCATATCAAAAAATCAAAGGATCCACTGACATGATTACCTTTTCTGGTTACATTTTGTCTCCGTTATTCATTCATCTAATCATTTTAACCTCTTGACTCCATTTTTCCCAATGGCCCTCTTTTGTTGTCTCAACCAAAATCTCTAAAAAAAAATCTTATTCTGCATAGCTAGCCTAATATCCAATCCAAACAAAGTTATATCATACAGAGAGATCCCTCTCTGAGTCTTGGAGGGATAGATCCTTGACTCCAAGTGGTTTTGTGGTTACCCCTGTCGATTTCCTCCTCATCCTAGAAAATAACAAGGTGATAAAAGTCCTTATTGTGGAAAGAATCCTGGAAACAATTTCCACCTTTGCACTTAATGGAAGAGCTATGCCCCCTACAGTAGAAAACGAAATTCAAGGGTGCATTACATCTAAAGTACATTTTGAAGGAGAACTCGCAAGAACATCTCTGGCTCATATCGAAGACTCAAACCCATGAACTCAGCATACCCAAAGACAACAACACACAACTTTGGTGTGATTTAGCCTCACAACAAAAGATTAACATCAATGAAGAACCATACATCCTTAGGTGGGGACACTTTCCAAAAGGAAACTTCTCAGTAAAATAATCCTACCACCTTCATGAAAATTACCACATGCAACCAAAAGAGCAAATCTGGGGTAAAATTTGGAATTCCAAATTGTGGCCGAAAATCTCCATCTTCCTTTGGCTAATTTTCAAGAATCGCATACTCACTCGGGATAACCTCGGGAAGCGGGGCTTTGCAGAACCTTCAATATTCCTCCTCGAAAAAAATAGGAGGAAACTATGGAACACATCTTAAATCAATGCTCTCATAGTGGAGTAATCTGGGACATGGAAGCACAAATAATGTGTCGCTCCAATAGAAATAGAGAAAGTATTGTCAACACTATTGAAAATTGGGACTCAATCACCTATCAAAGCCTAATTTTAGATTGCATCTGGAAATTTCTCCTAGGATTCATAGTGTGGAAAATATGGAAAGAGAGAAACAAAAGAATCTTCCACTCCCTTTCCTCTTCCCCCCTCACTACTTGGGAAAAGATCCTCACCTTCTTTTTGGAAACAATTAGAGTTGAACCCTAGACAAAGGATGATCTATAATGAAATCCTTCAGAAAGTCTGATCATCTTAGCATGGCAATTGAACCTCCATGACCACCCCCACTAAGCCCCCCCTCATCTAACCCAACCCTCTTGCATACCCTTCTCTTGGTCCCCACCCCCTCAAGGATTTGTCAAACTAGATTTTGATGGCTCCTCGAAGGGAAATCTTGGACCGACAGGATTCAGGGCTATACTGCAGGATAGTGCCGGAAGGATTCTTCACATGACAACGGGCCACCTGGGGCTCAACACAAACAATGCAGAAAAACTGTGGAGTCTTATCAAGGGAATCAAAATAGTTATTAATCACAACATCCATCAGCTCATTGTGGAAGGGGAATCCCAAGTGATAATCTTGCTCATCTCATAAATCATCCATGGGTCCTGCCCCTGAAAATTCTTCCTAGGATGGAGACTTTTGGGACTGCTAGAGGAATTCATATCCATCCTACAACACAAAATTGCTCTAATCCGTTCACATGTGGAAAGAGAAGAAAGTAAGATAGAATATACTTTAGCTAACGAGGGAGTAGTTTTAGAGGAGGAGATAACTCAAATGGATGCTCGAATCTCCCTAGCCCCCTCATTTTTGTGCCAATGTATGGATATAGCCCGAAGTGATTTCCCTGCCCCATATGTGATGCCACGTTGATTACATGCATGCATACCATGCCATTTATTAAGCATGTCGCCACCCTCTCCTTCATATCTTAGATAGAGGACAAAATTCAATGCGCTTTTGGGCAGGTTAGACAGTTCCCTCGCATAGGTTTAATGGAGATATTAGTGCACCATGGTGGATCGATGACAATGGGTATGAGAGGCATGTGCAAGGTCACCTCATCTCCCTTGGTACTCCTCCATTTCCTCCAGGTTTGTTATGTCTCATTCCATTGGATTAGATTTCACATTCGTGCTTTGCTCCTTTCACTCTCCCATCTCTATGCTTTCTCAAGCTAATCTCAGTCTAGCTTTCCCTAACTGCAATGACACGAGAGCGTGGAAAGCCTAAGAGGGGACCTTCTTGGTATAGCTATACATCCAGGCAGTGACGCCTCCGCAAGATTTCCCAGGCTTCTTCGACCACACTGATTCGTTGTGATAAGGAGACAAATTCACCTCGAATGGCCTATGTAGAGGAGGAAATTCCATAAGAACCAATTATGGTGCCTCTAGGTTCCCTCCTCTACACAGTTTCAAACCCCCAAGACCAGCCTAACATCAGTCTGTATATTTTAACCTTGTACAATATTTTCTGCAAACATATTTTTAGTAAAAGAACGAAAAAGATACAATGGTAAATACAAACATTACATAGATATTTTTCCCCTAGAAACCCAAACCAGGAAAACCAACATATTCTATATTCATTCTAGCGATACATTGTTTACAATACAATATACATATAGGATCCAACAGCATCCAAAACCCTAAACCAATGAGCTGGATTAGTCAACAACCCTAATTCCTTAACTAGAAATAGAAAACCATCGACAAAAAACTATGTGCCAAAAAACCTCCCAACAATGGACATGAAAATAGAGGCAACATGAAAAATGAGGGAAAAATGTGGCACGTTCCCTGAGGATTTTTTTTTTCTCGAGGGTGTTTCTCGTGCAAAGAATATAAATCATACCCAACACATTCTCACTACTTCTACTACAATTTGTGCTATGGAAGGGGTGACTTGTATAATCTAGGAAGAAAGTCCTTTGGTTGACCACCCTTTTGAGCCTCCACCACCCACCTCTGCCTCGGTCTGAGATTCACACTCTATTTTCCTCCTGGACCTAGAACATCTGGAGCTCATCCTTGATATGTGAAGGGTCATGATGGAGCGGCTCCATAGGTATACTTTACTCAAAAACAAACTCGACATCTTTTTTGAAGCGCTCTCGATCTCGCAAATCCAACAATTTTGCCTAATCGACGTGTAATCGTATGTTTTCACTCCTCACAGAGGCACTTAGGACATCGCAGGCTTTAATGTCTCTTTTGGTGATTAATCCTTTTGGATATCTTAATTTCTTTTGAAAAAAAAAAGTGAATTTTATGTATTCTTGTTCAGATTTCTTGTTTCATTTTCTATCCAATTTTTTTGCTCCATGTTATGTTCATAGTTCTTGTTGCATTTTCAGACAGTTCTGTCTCAATACAATTTTTCCACCTGTTTTGGTTTCCAAATGTTTGGTGGAACAGGTGGGGGATTTTTTTTTTTTCCAATTAGAATAAAAGGGTGCCTTCTGTTTCAATTTCTAGTTTTTTTGCGGTACATGTGGCATCCCCTTTAACATGTTTTGATTTTTTCTTTTCCAACTGTTTTTTTAGGTAATAAAACTTTTTTATTTACCCCTAAAAAAAAAAAACAAAAAAAAAACGAAGGCATTGAAGTTAATTCTTATTATAGCGATTTAAAAAGGTGCTCCAAAATATTCAAATTTTGGTGTCTCACTTATTGTGATAAATTATATGGAGGGTATATATTCTATAGAAAATTTTATGTTGGGGCCCTTATTTAAGGAGATCCAACTATTAACTTCTCATTTTGATTCTCTCTCTTTCCATCATGTCTACAGGGAAAGGAACTCTTTGGCTAATGGTTTATGTGAGGATGGAATTTTTCTCAATGTTGGTCTTTTACAAATTTGGGAGGAAGAGTATGCACAATTGTTTGAATATGATCATCTTTCCTTCCATTAACTATGCTTTGGTGAATAATGTTAATAATGGTAATGAGGGATTATTGGCATGTTTTGAGATTTTTGAGGTGAATATTCAAATATGAATGAAGTAGGTGTTCCTTAGATAGATTTCTAATAGTTAGACTTAAGTTGATATTATTTTATTGGATAAGTGTTAGAATGGTTTTGAGCCTAATAATGATGGATGCATATGATTTGGTAAGGACATTTGTGAACTACTAATTATTTTTTAGGTTTATAAGCCCCCCTTTTATGATGTTGGGAAGGGGATGTACATGAATTTTGGTGATATGATGGGTTGTTAGATGGAATTTATAACATGCTTATAAACATATGATTATTCCGACTTTGTTTAT
Source organism: Picea glauca (assembly GCA_000966675.3). Taxonomy (NCBI): domain Eukaryota; kingdom Viridiplantae; phylum Streptophyta; class Pinopsida; order Pinales; family Pinaceae; genus Picea; species Picea glauca. Next base: position 36,626 of record JZKD02S1123156.1, on the reverse strand, counting down.
TTTAAATAAAGTTATAAAAAAAGTTGAGGACAAATTATTCTTTGATTATACCAACTTTTCTTCGATTATACCAATTTAGATCCATATTAAATTCATATCTATTGAGTGCCTAGAAGGATCAAATTCCTAATGGTGAAAACCTTTTGTCCAGTGAAAAACTTGAGGAAATGTTCAAGCACCTCAAAGGATTTTATCTCTCTCAGTGCTTGATAGATCTAAAGTTAAGATAGATCTAGGATGGTTTCAACCATAAAAAAACCACATCAAAATTTTACATGATCATCATTATTGTATATGTTTTAGATGACTTCAATCATTTGAAATTTACTAAAGATGTTTTATATGATGATCATCATTGTATATGTTTTATATGAATTTAATCATTTGAACTTATTAAAGTTGATATATCATTATTGTATATGTTTTAGATGAATTTAATCATTTGAATTTTACTAAAGATGATATATAATTTGGAGAGTACTATTAAGAAGGTCAATTCAAAAGATAAATGAGGATTAAGGTGAAAAATAACAAAGGAAAAATCTTCAATGGTGAATAATGTGAAGAGTAAGAAAGTAATATGATGCATATAATAAAGTACACATATATTAAGCAAAAACCATTTCCAATCTATTTTTTTTAGATTTAATTTAGCTTTACTTTTAGTCGCACTAGATCATATGAGAAAGGAAGTTGATTTTGAATACCATTCAAAAATTTAACTCAAGATATTACAATGAAGCTCATACTCTATCTCTCTTCCTTTCTACTACTAATAGTTGATTTCTCCAGCCTTGTATGTTCCTCACATTCTATTTCCACTCTAGTACAATATTTTGGTTTTAATGCATTCTATGTGTGTGTGTGTGTGTGTGTGTGTAT
>JZKD02S1123156.1:22554-33058 GCA_000966675.3 Picea glauca | reverse complement strand
GTGTAACAAATATTTTGAAAATGAAATTTAATATGAATATAAACTGGATAATCTAAAATAAAGTACTTTTCATCTTCAATCTTCTTAATATCACAAAAATAAAATACTATTTTTTAATCACTATAAAATTTATAGTGATTAAAAAATATTATAATAATAATAAAAATAACAAAAATTAAAATAAGTTTATCTTAATTATACTGATTTAAATATTTAAATAGCATTTTTCAATCCATTTTATAAATCACAAAAACTAAAACAAATTTATATTAATTATTGATTTAAATATTTAAATAACATTTTTCAATCCATTTTATAAATTGATCGAAGTGCAGTTGAGTGGTTGAGTCTCCATAGTCTAAGAGTCCGAGGTTTTTTTGTTGATTTATATTACAAAATCGAAGTGCAGTAGAGTGGTTGAGTCTCCATAGTCTAAGAGTCCGAGGTTTTTTAGTTGATTTATATTACAAAAAGATAAAACATTTAGAACACCAACACCCTTTTTATGTTTGAGTTGAATTTACTATTAAAATAAGTTTAAAATTTTTAATATAATAACATTTTTTTAAAATAAGTATAATATTAATAAATATATTAAAAATAAAATATTAAAATTTTTTTTAGATAAACATTAAGGGATTTTTTTTTAATTTCTTTAAATATTTAATAAAAAAGTTTTTAAGAGATTTATTTTTTTTTTAATTATTTCTTTAAATATTTATTGAGAAGGTTTCCAATTATAGAAAGACATAGATTGGAAACTCCCTATAATTAGAGGAGACAACTAAAAATTAGTGTTCCCCATACTAAAATACAATTCCCTAATATTTTTTAAATTATAATTTATTTTTATATTTAAATTTATTTAATGACCATAATTATATCTATTATCAGCCTTTCTTTTTGAAATTTCAAATGACATGGGTTATTATTTTCCATAGCCTGCATTCCATGTTGTGGAATAATATAGTTGTTATGCACACACCATACATGGCCACTACGCGACTAGGTATGTCCCTGAATAATATAGCTGTTATGCACACACCATAGATGGCCATTGCAAGACTAGGTATATCCCCAGAACCAACACCATATCCCAGGCACACCGCGAGAGAAAGAAAACATAGAGGCCAAAAGTCAACACACCAACTAATGAAAGAGGTAGGAAACTATATGCTTAACTCGGGACAAATCCATTGTCTCAAGGAAGGGTACTTCTCCCCACCACCCAACTCATCATGATGAAGATCATTACTTGGAACATTAGAGGACTCAATGAAAGGTCCAAACAAAGGACTTTCGAGAAAATATTCGTGCAGAGAATCCAACCATTCTCCTTTTACATGAAACAAAATGTGTTGGGGATGTAGAAGAGGAAATATTTCAATGATGTTGGAGGAATTGCAACTCCATTCACAGAGACTCAGATGGCGTTGCAGCGGGCCTAGCCATTCTGTAGAACTATGCCACAATCATAATAGATCAACCTTTTTCTACGGTTGGCACACTGACAATCCACTTTTGGGCCTTAGGATCCAACAAAGATGGCATGATTATAAATGCCTATGTATCACAATGTGCCCAGGTTAAGGATATTTTTCTACACAGGATATCCACAATAAGTACGTTGTTGACATCTATGTGCTGGATAGTGGGGGGCGACTTCAACATCATTCTTATGCTGGAGGAGAAGACCGAAGACAAAAAGATATTGGAATGAGACAGTGGTAAGTTAAGATAATTAATAGACGAGCTAAAACTTATATACATAGAAACTAGGAATTGAATATTTACTTGGTCCAACCAGCGATTTTGACCCCATCACGTCGTAATCATATTAAACCGATTCCTCATACTTGAATCAATAATGCTAGATTATCCAATGTTAGAATCCAACATTCTCCCAAAATCGGGTTCATATCACTGACCAGTCTCTCTCTGGTTAGATGCAGGAGCAACACCCAAGATTAAACCCTTTCGCTTTGAAAAGTTCTAGTTCACCCACCCAAATTTTTAGAAACTTTCCACAACTTGGTGGAGGTAGGTAGAGATAGCCCATGGAACACACATGTATAAGTTCCAACAAAGAATAAAGAACTTCAAATTGCATCTAAAGAACTGAAAGAAGAACGTGTTTGGCAACATCTTCCAAAAAAAATAGGAGATCAAGCAACTCCTAGAGGACCTGCAACAAGTATTTATTTCACAGGGATGGACGAAAGATTTTGTAAGAGAGGAGGAAAACCTACAGGCAGATCTAGAGGAGCGTAAACAAGAAGAGGAGATACTATGGAGACAGAAATCCAAAGTACAATGGCTCATGGATCGAGAAAGTAACACCAAGTTCTTCCACCGTTCCATGGTGCATCAATGCTACATCAATAGAATCACCCAACTAGAATATGCCCAGGGAAACCCCATTTTGGATCATGCAAGCATAGAAGGAGAAATGGTGAATTACTAGAAAGACCTCCTATCGGAACCCCCAAGGGAAAGAACGTTGGCTATAAGAAATACAACCAGGCACATCGCTTCCCTCATCACAAAGGAACAAAATGAAACGCTGATGTGGCTAATCACACAAGAAGAATTTGATCAAGAGGTTAAAGAAGTGCCTCTGGGAAAAGCTCCAGGGTTGAATGGATTTACAAAATATTTTTTTCACTATTGTTGGACGATGATCTGAGAAGTAGTCTGGAAACTAGTAGAGGAATTTCGAACATCTAGACAAGTCCTCTCGGCCTTCAATACAACTTTCATCACATTAATCTGAAAGGAAGAGATGGTAACCCATCCAAATCAGTTTCGGCCCATTTCCCACTACATTGTAATCTACAAAATTATCATGAAGATAATAGCTCTATGACTCAAATCGACGATTCCCTTCATCATCTCCAAGTAATAATCGAGCTATGTGGAGGGGCACTAGATCATAGATAGTGTCATCCTTGCGAATGAGGTAATACACTGACTCAAATCAACTCGTACACCACGTATGCTCATCAAACTTGATCTCTCAAAACATTTTGATAGAATAAGTTGGCAACATATGCACTCCCTCCTTAGGGATTATGGATTTGATACAACTTGGATAGATTGGATCATGCAGCTCACTTCCTCAGCCTTCTTCTCCATTATGGTTAATGGATTTCCCTCCCAACCGTTCTCCCCCACCAGAGGCATCCGTCAAAGGGACCACCTTTCCCATTTCCTTTTTTCCATAATGGTTGAAGTCCTTGGCCGATACATCAATGCCTCAATCGAGGATGGTTCCCTTAAAGGAATACCCCTTCACATTCTCTAGCCGACAACCTCTAACAGTCAATTCGTGGATGACACCTTGTTGATGAATACCCCCACCAACCAGAAAATTAACAATCTTAAGACCATCCTCAAAGAAATTGCAGAAGCTTCGGGAACCTCCCTAAACCTGGACAAGTCACAACTGTTCTTCTTCAATACCTCGTTGGTGGTCCAAACCCACATATCCAAACTTCTCGGTATCCCTAAGATCTCCCTTCCATCCAACTATCTTGGTATCCCCCTCACGGGGGCAACAACTCATAGCTTCTCTTGGGATAGCCTCCAGCTATCCATCTCTAATCGTCTAAATAACTTGACCTTTTCCTCTCTCAACCTTTCAACACATCTAGTGATTCTAAAATATGTTCTTCAAGCTCTACTGACCTACCTTTTTATAGCCTTGGAAACACCATAGTCAGTTATAAAAGCCATCAGAAACCTCCAATGAAATTTTCTTTGGAATGGTCACCACCCAGACAAGAAATGGGCTCTAGTAGGTTGGGATAAAATCTGTTGGCCAAAATCAATACATGTACTGGCTCTAAGGGATCTAGGAAAGCTCAATCGCATAATGGGGGAAAAACTTTGGAGGGTCAAATATGCACCTATCACTAATGAGGATCTCCTCATCAGACTAAATGATCTTATTCAAGGATCCAATATATGGAATGTAGCTTGGTGCAATCGAACTCTCATATAGAAACATGCTTTTGGTATATACAAAATGGAGAGTTGTCCTTATTCTAGCAAGACTTTTGGAAACAATTGCCACCTTTGCACTCAATGGAAGATCTATGCCTCCTACACTAGCAAATGCAATTCATGGCTACATTACATGTAAAGGACCTTTGGAAGGATAACTCACAACAACATCCCTGACACATATGGAAGACTCATCCCCATGAACTCAACATACCAGAAGACAACAACACACAACCTTGGTGTGATTTGGACTCGCGGAAAAAGATTCACATCATTGAAGAACCATACATCCTCAGGTGGGGACACTCTCCGACAGAAAAATTCTCGGCAAAATAATCCTACCACCTTCATGAAAATTACCACATGCAATCAAAATAGCCCATCCAGGGTAAAATTTGGAATCCCAAATTCTAGCTGAAAATCTCCATCTTCCTTTGGCTAATTTCTTGGAATCGCATACTCACCTGGGATAACCTTCAGAAGAGTGGATTTATGGGACCTTCAATATTCTTCCTCTACCGACAACAGGAGGAAACAATGGAACACATCTTAAATCAATTCTCTCACAGTGGAGTAATCTAGGACATGGAAACGAAAATAATGCATCTCTCCAATAGAAATAGAGAAAGTATTGTCAACACTATTGAAAACTGGGACTTAATCACCTTTCAAATCCCAATTTTAGATCGCATCTGCAAATTACTCCTAGATTTCATAGTGTGGAAAATATTGAAAGAGTGAAACAAAAGAATATTCCACTCCCTTTCCTCTTCCCCCCTCACTACTTGGGAAAAGATCCTCACCGTCATTTGGGAAACAATTAGAGATAAACCCTAGACACAGGATGATCTGTAATGAAATCCTTCAGAAAGACTCATCATCTGAGCATGGTAATTGAACCTCCTTGAACACCCCCACTAAACTCCCCCTCATCCAACCAAAATCTCTTGCATACCCTTCTCTTGGTCCCCACCCCCTCAAGTATTTTTCAAACTAAATTTCGATAGATCCTTGAAGGACAATATTAGACCAACAAGATTTGTGGTTGCACTCTGAGATAGGGCCAGAAAGATTCTACACATCACAGTTGGCCACCTAGGGCACAACAAAAAAAATGCAAAATAACTATGGAGTCTTATCAAGGGAATCAAAATAGTTATTAGTCACAACATCCATCAACTCATTATGGAAGGGGACTCCTAGGTGATAATCATGCTCATCTCAAAAATCATCCATGGCTCCCGCCCTTGAAAAGTATCCCCAGGATGGAGAATTTTGGAACTGTTGGAGGAATTCATATCCCTCCTACAAACCAAACTCACTCTAATCCATTCACATGTGAAAAGAGAATAAAACAAGATAGAATATCATCTAGCTAATGAGGGAGTAGTTTCAGAGGAGGAGATGAGTCAAATGGATGCTCGAATATCCCCAGTCCCCTCCTCGTTTATGTGCCAATGTATGGATATATCCTGAAGTGATTTTCCTCCCCTGTATGGGCTACCACTTTGACAACATGCAACCCATTCCATTTATTAAGTGTTCCGCCACCCTCTCCTTCATATCTTATATGGAGGACAACATTCAATGCACTCCTTGAGAGGATGGACATTTCCCTTGTGTAGGTTTAATGGAGCTCTCAGTGGGCCATGGAGGATGGAATATGATGGGTACGTGAGGCATGTGCAAGGTCACCTCAACTCCCTTGGTGCTCCTCCATTTCCTTCGGTTTTGTTATGGCTCATTCCTCTTGGCTCATATTCTGCATTCGTGCTTTGCTCCTTTCACTCTCCTAACTCTACGCTTTCTCAAGCTAAGCTCAGTCTGGTTTTCCCTAACCACAATGCCACGTGAGTGTGGAAATCCTAAGAGGGGACCTTCTTGGTATAACTATGCATTCAGGCAGCGATGCCTCCACAAGATTTCCAAGGCTTCTTTGAACGCATTGATTCGTTGTGATAAGGAGAAAACTTCTCCTACAATGGCCTAAATAGAGGAGGAAATTCCATAAGAACCAATTATGGTTCCTTTAGATTCCATCCTCTACACAGTTCTAAACCCCCAAGACTGACCTAGCACCAATATCCATGTTTCTACTATAGCATGTGCCATGGAAGGGGCGACTTGTATAATCTAGGAATAAATTCCTTTGGCTGACTGCCCTTTTGAGCCTCCACCACCCACCTTTGTCGTGATCTGAGATTCACACTCTATTTTCTTTTTGGTGCTAGAACAACTGGAGCTCATGTTTGAGATGTGAAGGGACATGATGGAGTAGCTCCATAGGCATACTTTACTTAACAACAGACTCGACATCCTATTTGAAGCACTCTCGAGCTTGAAAATCCAACAACATTGTAGAAATTTTAATACAAATTATGTATTGCCTAGATTCTCCTGATCTAACAATTATATGTCACTGCTAAATACATAATCACTTCTACTAAAATTCTTGCGGAATTTAAAACACGATCGCCAATTGCAATATCAAGAAGAGAGATCAATCACACATAACACAGACATTTTACCGGGAAAGCATAAAGCTAAAAACCTCACTATCATATATTGTGTATATATCATGGATCATGAAACAATCTCATACAAAAAATCTCATCCAAGAGCTCTCAGTACGATATACAATTGTCTCACACTGTCATACAAAAATTGGCAAATGCATGTGCCAATTTACTACCTCTAGACAACCTACCTCCTATGTGCAATCCCTCCTGATCGAAATCCCTCCAATAAATGAATCCCTCTTGCCTAGGATGCGCATTCCTCATGGGCACATCCATTGTGTGTGGTTGCATGAGTCCACTCACTAATGTCATAACTAATAGTCAAACTGTCCCTTTCACCTGTTATCTCAACTTGGTCTCCACTGGACCTGACATGCATGTAGTTAACAGTAGTTGCATGTGAGATCACTAATTTTGAATTAATTAATTCATTGATCTCTCACTAGTGTAAGTTCAATTACAACTAGTACAACTGAGATTAACTCACTTAACTGAGTTAAACTACTTTACAACTCACATAACTACACATATAACTCTGTTACAACTTCGAATCTCTCAGTTACAACTAATTCGACTTGCATGTCCCACCAGTCAACCTTTGAACTCGAATTTTCTATAGCTAACTGATTTTCCACATCAGTTAACTATTTCCAAGTGCTCATTGAGAATAGATTAATATTTATTGTCCAACTATTATTAAGTGATAATAATAGTCAACATACATCTATAAATAGAATTCCCTCACCATCTATAAATAGACATCATCTATAAATAGAATTTGCTCATCATCTAAAAATAGACTTCCACCTAAAAATAGCCTGAGGCTCCATCCTAGTGTAGGTGCATAATTTTCACTAGGATCTTCTTGTTGAATCTCAACAAGAGCTACCCGACCTGTACGCAACCATACGTCTTCACTCCTCACGGCGACACTTAGGACAACGCTGGTTCTAATGGCTCCTTTGATGATTATTGCTTTAAGCTCTCTTCATTTATTTTGCAAAAAAATAGTGAATTTTATGTATTCTTGTTCAGATTTCTTGTTTCATTTTCCATCCATATGTTATGCTCCATATTATGTTCAGACTTCTTATTGCATGTTCAGAAAGTTCTCTCTCAATAATATTATGCCACCTGTTTTGGTTTCCAAATGTTTAGCGGAACAGGTGGGGGCCTTTTTATTTTTTTCCAACTAGAACATAAGGGTGCCATCTATTTTGATTTCCACTTGTTTGGAGGAACAAGTGGAAACCCCTTGAACATAATTTTATATGCACAAGAACAATTTTTTTTTGAGTAAATAAACTTTTTTTTTACAGGAAAAAAAAACAATGTATAAATAATGGCATTGAAGTTAATCCTTTTTCTAGCGATCTAAAAAGGTGCTCCAAAATATTCAAATTTTGGTGTCTCACTTATTGTGATAAATTATATGGAGGGTATTTGTTCTATAGAAAATTTTATGTTGGGGCTCTTATTTGAGGAGATCCAACTATTAACTTCTCATTTTGATCCTCTCTCTTTCCATCATGTCTATAGGGAAAGTAACTCTTTGGCTAATGGTTTATGTGAGGTTGGAATTTCACTCAATGTTGGTATTTTACATATTTGGGAGGAAGAGGATGCACGATTGTTTGGATATGATCAAATTTCCTTCCATTAACTATGCTTTAGTGACTAATGTTAATAATGGTAATGAGGGGTTATTGGCATGTTTTGAGATTTTTGAGGTGAATATTCAAAGATGAATGAAGTAGGGGTCACTTTGATAGATTTATAATACTTAGACTTAAGTTGATATTATTTTATTGGATAAGTGTTAGAATGGTTTTGAGTCTCATAATGATGGATGTATATGATCTGGTAAGGACATTTGTGAACTACTAATTATTTTTTAGGTTTATAAGCTCCCTTTTTATGATGCTGGGAAGGGGATGTACATGAATTTTGGCGAGATGATGGGTTGTTAGATGGAATATAGAACATGCTTATAAACATATGAGTATTCCGACTTTGTTTATTTAAATAAAGTTATAAAAAATTGAGGAAAAAATATTCTTTGATTATACCAATTTTTCTTCGATTATACCAACTTATATCCCTATGAAATTCATATCTATTGAGTTCCTAGAAGGATAAAATTCCTAAATGTGAAAAACTTTTGTCTAGTTAAAAACTTGAGGAAATTTTCAAGCGCCTCAAAGGATTTTATCTCTCTCAACGCTTGATAGAATTAAAGTTAAGATAGATCTAGGATGGTTTCAGCCATAAAAAAACACATAAAAAGTTTACATGATCATCAATATTGTATAAATTTCATTTGAAATTTACTAAATATGTTTTAGATGATCATCATCATTGTATATGTTTTAGATGAATTTAATCATTTGAACTTATTAAAGATGATATATCATTATTGTATATGTTTTAGATGAATTTAATGATTTGAAATTTACTAAATATGATCTATAATTTGGAGAGTACTATTAAGAAGGTCAGTTCAAAAGATAAATTAGGATTAAGTTGAACAATAATAAAGGAACAATGTTCAATGATGAAGTATGTGGAGTAATAAATTAATATGATGCATATAATACAGTACACATATATTAAGTAATAACCAATTCCAATCTAAGTTCTTTAGCTTTACTTTTAGTCACACTTGCTAGCTCTCTCATATTTACATATAGATCATATGAGAAAGGAAGTTGATTTTGAATACCATTCAAAAATTTAACTGAAGATATTGCAATGAAGCTCATACTCGATCTCTCTTTCTTTCTACTATTAATAGTTGATTTCTCCAACCTCATATGTTCCTCACATTCTATTTACACTCCACTGCATGATTTTGGTTTTAATGAATTTTGTGTGTGTGTCTGTGTGTGTATAAACAATTTGATGGTTTTAATATGAAAATACTAACATAGGAATCACATGCAAAAATAAATAAATAAATGGACTTCAACTTAATTGAGAATCTCTTTTTTATTAAGTTATTACTAAATTTTATGGAACTAATTGATTGCTCTAAATTATTTTTCAATTTATCTTCACTAAAATCAATGCACCCTATAGTTTTGAATTATGTTATTCTAGAAATTAATACAATTACTAGATTTATTTAAATTATTTTTCATTATATCATCATTGGAATCAAGACACCCTATTTTTGTGTGTTATATAATTTTTAATCAATGTAACTACTTGATGCATGTATATTATATCATTGTAAAAAATAATGTTGATTTCTCTAAATCATTGTTTTAAGAAATGATGGCTTCTTTTTGTGCTTTATATATATTTCAATTATATTAGTCACTAAATCAAAATAATAGAATTCTCATTGAAAACTTTAATGTTTTCAAAATTTCATAATTACAATTTGGTAATAAGTAATCATAATTAACAATTTTTTTTTATATATTTACAAATTACAATTCCCAATACTTTGGTAGATGAATTACTTACAATTTAACTTTAAAATTTTAAAAATTATCATTATTAATGCAATATTAAGTGGCTAAATTATCAAATATTCAATTTAAGTAGCTAAATTACCAAATATTAATAAATATATAATTATTTGAGAACAATTTATGACTGCCATAATCAAGAAAAGAAAAAGATTTACCATAACAACCCCAAAAAATCATAATGGAAGGAATCATACTGGACAATCGAATTCAAAGTGTTAATGAAATTTTCACTGATTTAATATTGACGATATAACTATAACTATTTCAAAGTTAAAGAATTTGATCCAATATAACAATTAAATTATATTATAAAAAAATATATTTTTTTTCACAAAATTTATTGGAAATTATTTTGAAATTATTATTTTAAATTTAAATTTAGATAAAATGTTGATAAACATTTTAATATAAATGAAATTATAAATACATAAAAGATATTTATTTTATTAATATAAATTCCAAACTTTAAAAACTATTTATAATAAAAATTTTATATATATG
>JZKD02S1123145.1:0-12954 GCA_000966675.3 Picea glauca | reverse complement strand
ATGGATGACTGAAGCAGATATACAAAAACATGGCAGCACTGTAGAAGAACTCATGAACAGGAGTTCATGAATTTTTCTGACCTGAGGAGTCTGATGCAGGAGCATAAGCTCACAGTGCTAGAAGATCTATTGTTGTTGAAAGTCAAAGACAAATTTTACTAAAGAGAGTAGGTGCTCCTTAATTTACTTGTTGTATTCAGTTCAAATTGAATAAACTTTCAAAGGATCTCGAATCCTAACAATTTCATAGCTGTAGGAGAAGTTAGGATTACAATCAGAGATTGTAGGATCTAAGTGGATTCGATCCAGACTTTGTGGATCTGAAAAAATAAGTTTTGAATTGTATTTAGGCAAACTAAGTCGATTTGTAAAATGGATGAGAGGACACGAGAGAGAGAATGCACAGGATTGTTGCAGAGAAAAGAAAGGGAGAATTCATTTATAAAAGTTTCCATATATTGTGCCACATTCTTATATGTGAGAAATCCTCTTCATCTGCATGTGAATTATTGGAATATATGTATATACAATCTGTCAATATTGCTTAAAGACCCCTGGAATCGAAAAAAATACTGAAACGAATTGATATTTTCATTCTGTACGTATCAAGGTTCACAGTGGAAAGAAGAGTATAAGTCGAGGAATTAAGGATCGGTGGTGTCAACTGTCCAAGAGATGGACAATTAAGATCTGAACGGAGTCCAGTAACAAAGAATAGACGGCCCAGATCACAACGGAGGGTGGATGGTTCGAATTTCAAAGCGTTTTGGTGATTTCCGTTGAGGCCACATGTCCATCGGTGAATGGAAACGAAAATTAGAGGTAAGTACAAAAATGAGGTTTAAACTCATTTTCGTTGGGGTTATGATAATATCGCGTGGTTATAAGGAGTTTGGCATTATGTGTAAAAACATTTCCGTTGGGTGCTAATAAAACAAAAAGGTGCTTAATTTATCAAATTCGGCAATAGTCCTGTCAAAAGAGTCAAACTGCCAATTATAGCGACAGACAACTAAATTTAGCTCTGTCAAACAATTTTCACTAACACCAGCTGCATTACTAAGTTTTTTCCTTTAAGTTGGCTACTTCAAAGGTAAGGGTCCTTGCTTCTTACATTAAAACTACACCAATTCCATGGCCCAAGGAATCACACTCCACAATAAAGGTTTTTTTAAAGTTAGGTGTGGCCAAGATAGGAGTTTTACACATATCCCCCTTAAGTTTTTCAAAATCTCTGGCTTCTTCTTTGGTTCAAGAAAATGATTCCTTATCTAATAATTCTATTAGAGGTGTTGTTATTTGACCATAGTTCTTGATAAAATTAGGGAAATAGCATGTCAATCCTAAGAATCCTCTAATTTTCTTCAAGCTTTTAGGAATTGGCCATTCCCTCATAGATTTAATTTTGTTATGGTCCACTTGTACACCTTCATGAGATACAGTATGACCCAAATATTTCACTTCTTGAACCCCAAAGGAACATTTGGAAGGCTTTTCATAAATTTGTTGTTCTTCCAATATTTGTAATACTCTATAAACATGTTGTACATGTTCTTCCTTAGATTTGTTTTATATTAGTATGTCATAAAAAAATAATAACACAAATTTTATAAGGAAGGGCTTGAAAATAGAATTCATCAAGCTTTCAAATGTTTAAGGTGCATTAGTAAGTCCACATGGCATAACCAAAAACTCATAATGACCTTCATGTGTTCTAAATTGTTTTTTAGGAATGTCTTCCTACATCATTCTAATTTGATGATATTGCAAATGATGATCCAACTTAGTAAAGGATTTTTTTCCATGCAATTCATCTAATAATTCATCAATGACAAGGATAAGAAACTTATATGTGATGGTGATTTTGTTGATTTGTCTATAATCTGGACACATATGCCATGAACCATAATTTTTTGTAACCAACACCACTCTTGAAGAGAAAGAACTTTGACTAGGTTGAATGATGTCATCCTCTAACATTTCATGGATCATGCACTCAATACCCCTCTTTTGTGCATGTGGATACTTGTAAGGCCTAATGTTAGGTGTCACACTTTCTGGTTGCAAATTAATAGCATGGTCACGATGTCAAACAAGTGGAAGACCCTTAGGAATTTCACCAAATACCTTGGAATTATTGTTGATAACTATTTGGAGGTATGATGGAATAGGGGATATAGATGTTTGAACATCAAGTTATAAACATTGTGAAATTACACACCAATATACCTTTTTGATCAATTTTTTCATGATATTAGAGCTTAACAATTTAGAGGTCTTCTCTTGGATTCCTTTAAGATCAGTTTCCTTTCCATTTGAGGAACATTTTATGAAAAGATCTTGAAAATTAAAGGCCATTGTTCCCAATGATTGAAACTATTGTACCCCTAATACAACATCGACACCTCTCATTTGGATGGAAATCATGGGGCTATGCATAAAATACTCCCCCATGTTGATATTAATACTATGGAATTTCCCTAAAAAATTTATGGTACCTCCATATGCAATCATTACTTGAAACTCTGGTGCGGGATATACAAAGCAATTGAGATCTTTTGCTAATTTGTAATTGATGAAATTATGGGTACTGCCAGAATCAATCAATATTGTTACCTCTTTATTTTTTATGTATTCTTGTATATTGAAGGTTTTTGGAGTACTGATGTCGGTCAATGCATGACAAGATATTGTTGGAGTAGTCTCTTCTATATCTAGATCTTGTCGTGGTTCCAATTCTTGATCTTCTTACTCTTCATAGTCTATGTAGAATAATTTATTCTCACCTCATTTGTTCCTTTTATTGTACATTCTATCACAAATGAAACATAGTCCTTTTTCTCTTCTTTCATCCATTGTTTGAGGTGTCCACCTTGTTGATTGAGGTACACTATTTTCTTCCTCCTCACACTCTATGTAGAATGATTTCTTCTCACCACATGTATTCCCCTTACTATACTTGTTGTCACAATTGAAACATAGTCCTTTTTCTCTTCTTTCATCCATTTGTTGAGGTGTAAACCTTGTTGGTTTAGGTACACTTGTCTTATGACCCCCAAAATGACCTATGCTTGTTGTGTATGATACAATGGTAGAGTTGTGTGTAGCCTTATTTTTGTATTGAATATGACATGCATTTTTCATAACTTCCATAATATTTGTAGGATGTCTTAATAAAATATCATATTTGATGTCTTTTTTTAATCCACCCATGTAAGCTTCCAACAATTTTTTATCAATTATGTCATCCACCCTTGTAGAAAATACCTAAAATTATGAATTATAATCTTCAATATCACCTAACTGATTGATTCTTGTCAATTAATTGAAGTAGTCTTGTTCCCACACTTTCCCATATTGTTCTTATAAGTCTCTTGTAAATAAACCCCAAGTATAATGATAAAGAGGGGGTTTCATTTTCACTATCCATTGATACCATTGATATGGTTTTATCTCAAAGTTCAAAGTTTATATGTGAATCCTATTCTTATCATCCATAATGTTATGTAGTTCAAAATATTGCTCCACTTGGTTCACCCAGGTAAAAACCTTTGTTCCATCAAAATTCTTTAATTCAATCTTGGGAAATTTGAATTTAGGACCCCCTCCATAATTAACTCCACTATTAGAGTTAATTTCATTTGAAAAATGCTTATTATCATCTATTTGTTCAACATGAATACTACCTTTATTTTCATGGGTTCCTGGAATTTTGATATATCCTTTAGGGAGTGTCTCATATAGAGACCAAAATATTATGTAAATCATATATTTTTGTAGTTCTTCTTTATTTACATCCATATTCTTCTCCATATGTTCATGATTTTCATTGAACTTATTTTCCATATGTTCCCTCTTTTCATTCATCTTTTTCTTCCATATTTTCAATTTCCTTTTTTATGGCTTCTTGAGAATCGGATAAATCCTCTTGTTTCAACATACTACCATTCATTTCATCCACTAAGTTTTTTAATTGGGATAGTCTAGTTTTGAAGTCTTCATTTTCTTTGGAAGGCATGCATGTTTTTTTATGAGGAGTACTAGTAATTTTTGGAGGATCCTTTCAATCCATGTGAAAAAATAATAATTCTCCTCTATTTTTTATTTATCATGAATTTTGAATCACCAAAAACAAATATTCCAATCAAAATTTATGCCAATTGTAAGTTATGTACCTTTTAAGCCCTTAATTTGGAGTCTGTCCTCCTGAACGATCTTCCTTCTTATGTATTTCTTAAATTTAGGCCCTTATGAGTCTAAAATTTTGTCCTATAGTACCATGAAATGACTTCTCTGCAATGCCACAAGTATAACCAAAATTGGATGTTCCAAGAGAAATTTAGGGTAACTTTCCCAAACCTTGTTGAATTTTGGCCTTTTCAGGATAGGGAAATTGTATAGAATGTAACGTGTCCAATATTTACTACCATATTCTAAAAATATGTATCATAAAAACTATGCTCTATCCTATTTCCACTAAAATAGGTCTCACTAAATTTGGATCCTTATTGAATAAGATGTGGTGATTTTACCTGGAATGCTTGTTTGAGACTAGTACTAGTACTAGGACTAGTCAAAAGCCCTATCTTCCACATGGCATATCTCTGAAATACTAATCACCCATAAGATAAAATTCAAGGATGATTTTAAGGATGAAAATTTATTTGAAAATCTAGAAACCTTAGAAAATATTACTACTCCTCCACATGCCAACTATAAAATGTTTGGTGATATTTTTGTAAAAATATTCAAATTTCTAAGGATTTTATATAGTTTGTATAACATTTTGGTGATTTTTAAGGTAAAATAATTTTATCCTATAGAATTTGGGCGAATCAATTTTAGAATAGCGAATCGTTTTTTGGGAAAAAGCATGGAAAATTAGCCCATGAGTGAAATTTATCCCCTAAAATCATCCCTTCTAAAATTTATACTACATATACCTTGAAATGTTTAATAAATAACCTCCAAGTTTCTCTGACTGGATCATCCCAAAAATTGTTGTAGAGAAAATGCTAAGATGACTTACTTGGAGAATTAAAACCCTAGGATCAATGCTCTAATACCAAATTTTATGATCCAACACCTTAAAATGATAAATATGGGAATTTTATGATCCAACACCAATATGGGAAACCTCATTTTACAATACATCAAATTAAGAATACAATATGAGATGATATAATATGATCCTAATATTAGATCTCCTTGGTATGTATATACGAGACAAAGAGGTACAATTATGACGAAAGGGTGCAATGAAGGGTTCTAGCCAACCTACACATATAACAATAGAAAATGTAATAATTCAATATTTGGGGATTACTAAGGAATTTTATACATAACATGGGGATTTTTCTAGGGATTAACAATTGTCCTCCCTCTAATTTTCTCAAAAATATTCTTTTTTCTCCTTATGGTATCCTCCAAAGTTCTTAGGTTATCATATTATATCTTCTCATTGTAAAAGGAGGGTAACCCACTAAGAAACCTTTGTATTTTTACCTTCTCATCCTTTATGAAATATGCATGCTTAGGAAATTCAAAGAACCTCTTCTCATACTCATCCATTATTATGCTTCCTAGCTTGAATTCAAAGAAATCTTTCATATTCCTCTCATAGTAATGCTTAGACAAATATTTTCCTTGGAAATATTCTTTGAACTGCCTCCATGAGACCTTCCTGTCATCAAGGTGTTTTTCTTTCTTAATTTTATCCCACCACATGGTTTCCTTTCCCTTCAAGTGGTAGGTTGAAATTATTATTTCTATCCTGGAGGGATAATACTGCAACTACAATTTTTTATTCATTTCCAACATCCAGGCCTCAACCTCTTCCCCCTATTGGGTCCTTCATTTGAAGAGGTGGAAAAGGAAAGAGAACAAGAAGAATATGAAAACAAAGTAGAGACGGAGGATAAAGGAAGGCAACAAGCACTCCCAGAAGCCATGGAAGAGCCAAGGACTTGACTTGAGGGTGAGTCAAGGATTGTGGTTGGAGCCTATTGGGCCCTTCATTTTTGGTTAGAAGTTGCGCAAGGAAGACTACAGTCCCAATTTTGGTCAAACACAAGATGTGCAATAAAGAAAGGAGCTAGAAAGTGGAGCAAGCAAAGAAACAAAAAATAGTTGGAAAGAGGGACAATGCAACACCAATAAGGCAAAAGAAGTTACAACAGTACAAGAACAAGAAATCATGCAAATTCTGAAACTAGAAGATCCCAATCTATCTATATATACACAATTTATATGATTGTAAAAGGGTTGGTTGTTGTTTTTGGTTGGTTAGACAGTGTATACATGATTATCATTTACTCCATGTAGTTTCTGTAACTATAATTTGTATCCATTTTGGGGAAAATGGTAGATAGAGTTTTGAGGAATGAGTTCAGAGATAGAAAGCTTGTAGCAGAGTAATGATTTGTATCTGTCAAACTGTATCTAAGAAGCTCCTGTTGATGATAATATATATATGGAAGGACCTGAAATTTTGAAATATATTGTGTAATTCTATGTTTATGATTATAAATTGTCTATTTACTTTACTTCTTTATGTATGATAAGATCAATGTGCTATCACTGTTTACAAATGTTGTCACAACTTCATTGTATCTATTACTATTTATGACTAAGTTCAGATATGTTCTTTGATTAGTTCATATTGCACAAGACTATGGTGAATCTTGAAGATTCTGGAAATCTGCCTAAGTATTCTCCTTCCCCTCCCCTATCCTTCTTGTCTTGGTTTTTCTTTGGGTGAGACTTATTCTCTCCGGAGAAGATGAAAATTCTAGTGCTCTAGACTACTCGGTACCTTTTGTTGGTAACCTAAGAAGGACCCTGGTCTAATCAATTCTACGGCAACGTCCCCTTTCTATGCTCACCATTAAAATTTTGTGGATTAATCTTCTTGATTTCACCTTGCAAGATGTCTCCCTCATGCCTTCTCCTTTGTCTCTTGATAGTAAACACACTTGGTATACTCCCTAGCCCTGAAATTCCATGAGATATCCTAGTGAATTTCCCTAGGGAATGATGGCACTTTCTTTTACTCCTTGAATTCCAATCATTCCCATGCTCATCCCTTCTTCTATGGGATATGGATGTTGTCTCTTACCTAGAACTATTTTCTTTCATTGTGACAGAGTATTTATTGGCTTGCCTCTATATCATTGTCAAACTATTTAGTATCTCTTCTTGTGCTTTCACAATATTTTCATTATCATCTCTACAAATATGCACTTCTCACTGTAGGATCCTCATAGTTATAGGCTCATGCTTACTTCTTCTTCCATTAGAATCTTTCTTAGCATTTCCCATGCTAACATGTAGCCCTATGAACTCCTCTTCATGACTATAGGACCCCTGGGAATATTCCATGGTTGTAGTTCTCATACAAGAACTAAATTTTCTTCATGTACCTCTAAATTATGCAATAAAATAAGCATGCAAATAATTTTCTATTAGAAAAAATATATACACAATTTTGGAAAATACTACATATTTGTTTCTTCTTTCTAATGCCACGAGTCATATTATTTTGTGTTGGCTATAACTTAAACTGCCTACATCTATTTTGGGGGTTGATACATGGATCCCTCTATCCAATATATTTCCAACAACTTCTTTCTTGCTCAATTTTGAGCTTTGAGCAGAAAGTTATAGTCATATGAATATCACTAATTCACCCCTTTTTCACACTTTTGATTCTAGTGCAATTAATCTTAGACACCAACTTATATTACTTGTAGAAGTAAATCTGTCAGGAAACAGATAATTTTTTTTATGATACATAGATAAAAATGATGATAGGGAATTCATAACAATTCTCATATTGTCCATTAGATGCTCCAGTCAAAAAATATAGTAATATGGAAATGAGAACTTTGACCGTTTTCATCCCTTTTTCCAGACTTCGAAGTTTTAGCCAAACTGGTTATCTCCCAAACTACGAATTTATGGAAAAACTTCACTAAACCAAAGTTGTCCATATTGATGAGTATACAAAATGTTTAGATAATTTTTTCTATATTTTTTATTTCGGGACCCTTTTCCTCCTCATAAAATCCCAAAATCCCCCAAAAGTGGTCTGAAATAGTGGATTTTTCCATGCTTCAGTGTCCCCATTACAAACCTCTTAGAATATATCCAATTCCTTCACAAAATATTTTCATTTCTGCATTTTTGACACACTGTACAAGTTTCAATAGTAACTGTTCTCCTACCATTGAGTTTAACCCTGATATCTAAAAACATGTAATTTGAATTTTCTAGAAAATCATAGCATAACTGGTCAATGGTCATATATGACACTTATGTATCCATCAACACTCTATAAAAACCCCAGAAGTGTCACCTCGATACAACTTAATCTTCTTCAGTTATTTCCAAACTACATTTTTGGCTCTAGAATTTGTTTTTTTGAGACTATAAGACAATTTTTCCTGTGGGGTATGCTTCTTCTCTTCTTCCACTTTGAAGCCCACATGTGCATCAATTGTGAATTATGCACCAATATTAAGAACACACTAGATCCAAAATGCACAGAGCCAAGATTTAGCACACACCCTGCGCACCAATATTCAGTGTGCACAACTTTTTATGCCGCACACCAATATCCAATGCGCACAAATTTTAATACCTTGCACCAATTGTTGAAATATTGAGTTGGTTTTCTTTGATGTCAACCCTTGAAGAAATTATGGTAGACCCAAAGGCATGGTCATGAAACCATAGTTTATTGAGGAATAAATACATGGAGGTAAGTGTATTTTCAAGTAAGACCATCATAGATGGATAGTACATGTCATGTCATTTCCGGTGATAGGTGGTACAACACATGGCTCCTTATGATTGGGGATATATGGCTTTGCAAATATTGGAGGACCATTAATAATAATCTAGAATCTCTTAGAAGTTCAACAAGAAGTCAATTATTCTAGAAGCATCTAGAAAGTCTACAAGAAGTTTGCTAGTCAAAGTGGTTGCAACAAGAAGATAATTATGGGTAAAGTCGCTATAACAAAGAAATTATGAGTTTACGAATTATGGGTAAAGTAGTTGCAAAAATAATCTGGGTTAGCCCTAAAATAAGGAAAATGGGTAAAATAGTTACAAGATAGCCCCTAAAGGAAGGCACTTGGGAAGTATAAATAAGATATCAAAAGACTCCCATTAGCACCTATTGAACACATTGAATATCTGTCTTGTGAAAGGTTTTTTGGCAGGAAATTTATTGACAAATATGATGCATCAAAGAAGAAGTGATGGAAAAGTTTTGTGATTATAGAGGAGAGTGATGGTTTTGGTGAAAAAACCATGATTTAGCTTATCACTGCGGGTCAAAATGTTAGTGTCCCATGAGGCACCCTCATGGATTGCATAGGGATCGTCACGTGAGGCCTTTATATAAAGAAATCTTTGTCCTTCAAGGAAAATCCATAACTATAGGATGAGGTTTGCATAAAGCTGCATGGGATGAGGAGAGTATACAAGCATGTGTGATAGTTTTCGGCTACAACAAATTCATCTATATAAGTAAAAGGCATGATTGTATGTTTGTTTGAGGTTGGATCTTAGTGATTGCTCTTGGTAAGGTCATGTGAGGTTGAGTATATATTATTGAGGTACTATTTTTTGTATGGTACATGTTGTATGAGATAGATCTATAGAGGAACATTGTTTGTGCACTTGTTGTTTGTACTTGACATGCATTCTAGTGTATTTTGTTGCGGCATATACTGTGTTATATGGTACATGTTTGAGGTAGTTTGGTAGAGATGTATTGTTGAAGGTATTGGTATAGGTTGAAGGTATTGGTATAGGTTGAAGCTATATAATAGTGAGGGTTTGATACATGGTTGAGGTGATATTTCATTGTATGTTTTTTATGGATGTTGGTACATGTATGGAACATGTTTAGAAAGATATATTTTTAATGTTGGGTACATGGTTTGAGCTATACACTTGTGATAGTGGGTATGATATCTACGTAACAAGATCTGATTGGTTCATGAGTTTGCAGTGAAATATTTTATAGTGACAAGTTATATAGTGACAGGTTTTATAGTGACAAGTTTTACAGTGATAGGTATTATAGTGACATGATTGACATAGTTTGTGGTAGTGAAAATTTGGACTTCATTTATATTTTAGGGTAGAAGGATGGGGTAAGGAAAATGTGTTTTAGCCTCCTTTTGGTTGGTGTCGGAAAACTAAGGGATTTTTAGCTTCCTTTAGGTTGGAGCCTGAGAAACTAGTAGTTTGTAGCCTCCTTCCAGTTGTAGCTGGAAAGCAATGAAGTTGGTGCTTCCTATGAATGTATTTACTTTTACATATAAGAAAAACATTATGTGGTTTTCTCCTGCATTAGTTTTCCATGTAAAACTCTGGTCTATTGTGTACTTGTGTGGTTACTCATTGTTCATTTTTTTTTTTTATACTTCTCATGATGTTTTGAATGTTATAGATGAACTACTCATAAAGTTAAAAAGTACATATTGTGGTTAAAAGTAATAAAAGTGCTCATGTTGATTCACCCCCCCTCTCAGTATTCCAATAATTGGTATCAAAGGAGGTCCTTAAAGAATTATTCTAACAACTAGAAGGAGATCATGGATTATGTTAAGATTGGGGTACCACAGTTTGACAACCAGTACTATGCCTTCTAGAGCATAAGGATGAAAAATTATGTGTAGGCACGTGGATTTTATGTATGGAGAGAATTATTAGATGGATACAAAGCACCAACCACTCCCTAGATACATAAGAATGGGAATAAAATTAAAGAAAATGATTCAAGGGATAGAAATGTTATTATGAATGGTTTAAATAAATCAATACATGTCAAGGTTATGCATTGTCAAATCTACAAAATAAACTTGGGACAAACATCAAAACATCTATGAAGGAGATTCCAAAGTCAATGGAGCTAAACTTCAAAATATTAGAGCCAAGTTCAAGCAACTGAAGATGAAATAACATGAATATATTGTAGCCTACTTTCTACGATTCGATGAATTAGTGAATGGTATGAAAGTATTGAGAGACGAGATGAAATAATGGGTTGTATTTCAAAAGGTATTAATATCTCTACCAACGATATTTGATTTGAATATTTCATCTCTAGAAGAAAGGTCGGATCTAGATACATTGACCATGGATGAGTTACAAGGGATAATCACATCTTATGAGATGAGGATAGATCAATATAACGCAATCATGAAGGAAGGAGCATCCAAAGCATCTAAGAAGACAAAGAATAATGAAAAGAAAAATCCAAAGTCAGATTGTAGTTGTAGTGATGATTTAGAGGAAGATGAAGAATTGGAAAACTTGGTTAGAAATTTGAAAAGAGGAACTGAAAAAAACAAAGGTATGCTCCCATTGAAATGGTTTAATTGTGGTGGTATTGATCATTTTTCTTCTAAATTTTCTCATAAGAATAAGGAAAGTGATGAAAAAGAAGACCCTAAAAAGAAAAAGAAAAAGAAAAAGGGTAGAAGAAACAAAAATAAATTCTTCAAGAAATGTCTATGCACCCAAGAAGATAGATCATCATCAAATGGGGATGATGATAGTGACAATGATACAAAAAGATTACTCTTCATGGTAGTAGAATTTTTTGAAGAATATTATGAAGAATATTAATCAGTGCTCTAGAAGAGCTAAGGATTGAAAGAAATAAAATCAAGTCTCTCAAGGAATAACTAAAAGAGAAATAGGATCTCAAAATTCCAACTCCAAAGAAGTCGAGCAGATGATATTGAAGTTAAAAGTCCAAGTAGAATAAGACAAAATAATTAAATAAGCACTCATAGGTCAGTTAGATGAAAAGGAAAAGATGATCAAAGGATTGGAATTATAAATAGTCACTCTAAGAAAATATATTCAGAACAAGGAAATGCAATAGAACAACACCAAATTATTGGATGATATCATTAGCATCAGAGGCCATACCATGAAAAATATGGACTAGGATATAACCATACAAAGAAAGGCTCAAGATCCAAGACAAAATAAGAAAGAAGCTATGCAGAAATAGTCAGAGGCTCTCCTAAGAAGGAAGAAAGAAAGAGGATCCAAGAACAAGATTACAAAAACATTGCAGACCTACAAGATTCATAATTCGAAGTAAGCAACAGTCAACAATAGAGAGACCCCAAGAAGAAGAAGGATTAATAAAAGTGGCACCATTAAGAATATCTTCCACCTATTAGAAAAATAGGATCACAGAGCAATAAAATAAAACAAATGTGGAAATAAACCATAGAAGATACACAATAAAATAGAGGCAAAGATATACGTGGTTCAACTAGTGTGGTATACATCCACTAGAGAAATTGTGAGGTCCTTCCTTTTTATTATCCAACAAAATGAAGGTATACAAACTACAACACACCCACTGTAACTTCCTCTTCTTTCTCTCACAATATCCTCTCTTAGAATACAATATTCCCCATAACACAAAGTCACAATACAATTCCCTCATAAAACAAGGTTGCCTTCTAGGGGAAAAAAATCCTAACATAACTTCTACCATCAGATCTACAACATTATAATGAACGGTCCAGATTGAATGTGAAATTAAAGTATTTTAATTGAAAAAAAAAACAAAAAATTTGGCCCCCTCATGGCCCGTCTACCATCATATATGCGACCTTATAATGAATGGTCCATATTGGCTACGAAATTACAATATTCTAATTGCAAAAAAAAAAAAAAATCCAACCCCCACATGGTCGGGGGTGTTACACCTCAAAATCACTCAACTGGATAAGTGTCGCACATGCCTCTCACTTGTAACAAGTGTCGCAAATGTCGTTGAACCATGCTATCATAATGACGACACTAAAGGGGCACTTGAAACATCTTATGTACTTAGTTTGAAGGAAGAAACTGGTTCACTGAAGTCAAACATCTCTTAACACCTAAGAGGGCTTCTTAATCAAGAGT
>JZKD02S1123112.1:0-12954 GCA_000966675.3 Picea glauca | reverse complement strand
CTCTGTAGCAGACATTTTCAATTTCTTATTCAAACTTTGAATTAGTTTATCTTTCTCATCCAATGAGGATTTCACCCCTTGGGGGCATTCATATTCCATCCTCTTGACCTGAGTCCGCCAAGCTTTGCTAGATGTTTTTTCTTGCCTCAAATGCCCTTCCAATTTCATTGCATAAGACGGCAGTTTTGAATTCTTCAAGCTTAAAATGAGGTAATCAAAATACAACATATCACTGGTATTCTTATGGAATTTGACCTTGTCTGGAGCACTGCTATTGTCATACCTTATCTTTATCTCAGATACTTTGTCTTCATCTGCAACTGCAATGTTAAATGTCCTCTTCTCAATATCCCTTACCGTGAACAAAGAAAATTTATGCTGATAAGTCTTTTCCACTTCAGGGACTAAATCCTTCATCTCACCCAGAGCTATGTTTCCCTTCTCAGCATACTCTTTTGCCAAATATTCTTTATATTGATAAAATACCTCAGATGTTTTATCAAAGATGTATTTCTTTCTGCTAAAGGTTCTTGAGCCACCTTCACTTTGGATTTTTCTTTCCTTTTCAACCTCTACAATGCTAGTACCACTTTCCACCGTATCCATATTTACTTGTTCTCTAGGCTCTTCCTCTTCTAAATCCACTATCCATGGACACTGTGTAATCTTCATCTTCCTAGAAGCAGTTTTCTGATCACTAGTGCCCATGGCCTCTGAACTACTTCTCTTTCTATAAACACTCATGTTAGGAACTTTGAATATCAGTTTCTGAGAATCTTGTTGTGTTTGACATTGTTGCAAGGTTGCCTCCACTTGCCGTGTTTGATTTGGTTGCAAGATTTATTCCACATCAACACAGACTTCTAGATTTTCCAGCATAGTAAAATCCTCAACCTGTTCATGCTAATAAGGGGCTTGTTTGTTCATCAATATTCTCTTGGATATGATTTGATGTGGATCATACCTTCTTCCATGTAGCTGTGCAAAACCAAACTCTTTGATCTTTGCTTGAATTTAAGATAAACATGATCTGGCTTTGAAAATGAAAGGGCCAATGATAAAAGGGAACTCGAAGTTGAAGGATTTGTGAAAATTTAGGAAATTCTGTCTCATATATAATTCTTTGATTGATGAATTCAAGGGAAAATATTCTAGGGGTCAGAAAAATAAGCAATAGATAGGGGGGTTCATGACAACCATAAACTTGAATTACTATTGAGTGCATGAATAATACCCAATCCCCTACTCTATTCTCTGGATTTGGTTGTAGATATCTCCTCATGTCATCCAAAACTCTAGGTAGGCTGGTATTGGAAATCAAACCGTAAACTTTGGGCATGACTTTGTTTATGAAGATAAAAATGTAATCCTTTTACATTCAGTTGATACAAATGCTGCTTCAGGAAATTCTCTCTTATTGCTTTCCAGGAAAATCTTCAACAGATAGGTGTAGTATCTGAAATGCCTTAGAGAGCGAAAATTCACTAGCTATTTATGGTTATTATCAACTATGAAATGATTAAAACTGATGCGGATTGACAGACCAAACTCTGACTTAAAAAAGGTCAAAAGGAAATCGAGCATGACTTCGAATACATGTTTGTCATTGTCTAGATCAAAAACTTGACTCAAAAGGGAACATGCCCATTAGACTTCAATAACCATTATATTCACATTCATTGGCAAAGACAAACTCTCTGAAAAATGTTCTGGTTTGACAGTTGTATGCAAAAACAGATCTTTGACCTCTTATGGACATTCTCTATATACCCTAATTAGCTTCTCTTTGTTGAAAGGTTTGTAAATTGCAAAAAATGACTCTGGTATGCCGAAGGACTCTCGAATTGACAGACTCTCTACCCTACACATGACCTCAGATCCACGTTTATTCACAATGACCCTTTCTTCATGAGAATACTCTTCGACACACCAACCTATAAATTCGGGAAAAGGGAAAGCGATTTCGACAACATAAGTGACTATGGTGGCCTAGACTGCTTCAAGGAACTGTATACACCTTCCTACTTTATCAGACAGGTTGCTTCTGGACACAGAGATGGGAGAAATGGTGATTTTAGTATAAAAAATGTCTGAATCTCGGTCAATTAGGGCTTCTTCATTCACCACATGATCTTGTTATGTTACTGAGGTTATGATAGGATCCATGGTTGTGATGAAAAATACCTGGAAATGAGTGGAAATGGCATGTAGTTGGTGTACTGTTGAGTTGTAGTTGAAAGAGGGTGGTCATGCCAAGTTTCAAACGGTGCAGTGTTCGAAATAATAATAAAATAAATAACAAAATTCCCTTTTATACTTTTCCAAAATTTGAGCGCATGATAAAGTGGTTTGGGGAAACCTTCTTTTCACCCTGAAATGCACCTGGTGGCACCACATAGCCCTGAACGAAAACCATGGTTTAAATTTTTGGCCCGCTCTCCAAAATTAACCTCCGTGCAACTTCTCCCCCTGAAATCATCCTCGACCGTCGATCTTGAGAGTTCACGATATGTGATGCATCGATCCCCATCAACTTAGTGCTCCTGCTAGATTTAGCCTCTCCCTGCCATATTTAGCCCCTTCCCTAGTTTATCAGGCTTCCAAATGGGTTTAGCATCTTGCTAGATCCTAAAATTTTGATTTCACATAAAAATTTTAAAGGTGACTAACACACACAATCCATAAGAATGAAGGAGAAGCAACATTATGGATTAGGGGTGAACCCCGTATTCCTGTTACTGTTTTTAATATACATCAGCATCTACTATCTTTATCTTATAGGACTAGAAAAGTGACAGACCTTCAAAGGTTTGTCATAGATTCTTGTGTTAAAACAATTAATGATAAGAAACTGTATGCACTGTAAGGTAGCATATTTAGATGGGAAGCATCCTCTCTGGCATCGAGGACCAAGGATCCCTACAATCATGAAATTTTTACCTATTCTCTGTCTTGGGTTCCTAGTTATATTGAGTGCATTCAGACTTGTGGTCTATAGTGGCTGGGGCTTAAATTTCCTTTCCCTCTTATTTAGCTTCCAACAAAGAAGTATCAACATAGGTACAAATTGACTAAGAAGATTGAAAGGGAATGTTGGGCAGAAGTGCTTTATTCTAGGGGCTACAAGAATTTAGAAGATAATGCTACATCATCCTACAATATTTCTAATTTGCATTGGAAAAGTTCATTCCCCAAATCAGAATCTAATTCTGAGTGAGTGAGCTTTGACGTTGCATGGGGACATGCAATGGTGTAGTTGGGGGGAGATGTTGGGTGCTAAAATTGCCCCTTTTTCCTTATCATTTATCATTCTCTTGTATTAATTCAACCCTAGACAGTGGAGCCTATTGTTTACATTTCCTATGAGAACATCAATCTTGGTCCCTGGAGCAGGTACAATTCATAATTCATTATTCATTTATGATTGTGTTATTTTAATTCATAGAGTACTTGTAAACTAGGATGATGTTTCCTACTTTGGGTAATTACTAATGAATTAAAATTTAATAAGAATGAATTCATATATGCTTCCAGCTGGATCGATGGTGCTGAAACACCATGCTGAAACACCTGGCTAAAACACCTAGCTGAAACACCTGGATGAAACACACACAAAGAAGACTATGGCACGACCGATTGACTCTCCTTGTGGATCTAACATATCCAACTGGAAAAGGGTGATCTTCTGGAGACTAGAGTTAGCACAACTTATCTAGGGAATCGTTCAACTTGCTACATCATTGGATAACAATTGGATCGATAATTTCTAAGTTTCCAATTTTTGTTATTATAATCTTAATAATCTCTATTTTAAGAAGTTATGATCATCTTGAGAATTGAAATATTCTCAAGATGTTTGAACTACTGGTAGTTTCATTCTATTATGAGAACAGGGCATGGTTTAAAATATGTACAAAGTGTTTACGCTAGGGAGCTAGTCCTTGTTCTTCCATTGAACACTGGAGAATTAACATTGTATCTAGAAATTTAATCTCTTAATAAGAAGTGACAATATTCAGCTGAATTTCTGTTAGTGATTAATTCTTCTTACTGTGCTTGATTGCCTTTGAAATAACCAGACTAGATTACAAATCATTTCAATGATTCATAAAAAATTTATTGAGAGGCTACATGCAAAGTTTTTTTATTCATGAAATTAAACGTATAAATGCATTAGAGGAATGTTGGTCTCATTGGCAATAGATGGACTACGATGACTACATAGGAATATAGTAGGCCAGTACATAGACCATTTTTCTATTTGCTTAGCAACTCGTTGCTCATTCCTTTTATGAATACCAACATATATTCTCAAAGAAAATACAATTAAACATAATATATTCTAAATAAACCAATCAAGCTACTAGAAATGGCTCAATCTACAGTTAAGCATCAAATGAGAACTAGAAGCATTCAAGGGATTAACACAATCTTTAATCAAAATAAAACCAAACTTCCAAAGTTGAAAAAATGGTCCAAATGAAAACAACAAACAAACCATTAAAATTTTCCAAGATATCAAAGTTACAAATCCAAGAAGTTTCATGCACATAAGTCTTGAATGAGCCCATTCTTTCTTAGTGAAAGTATTGTTAATTAGTTATTTCACATTTAATACTGTTGGGTTCATGTTTTGACTATTTTATTGTGATGATCAAATCCTTTTTGCATTGATATTACATATGCTATGCTTACTATTAGCCATTTTGAAGGAGTTTTCAAAGGTTTATATATCAATTCATCATAGATTCGTATAAGGTATGTACAATTGATGTTTTTGCAATGATTTTGAGTTCAATTCAGATTCAGTTTGATGTTTACAAAGATCTAATGCATGGTTTGTGTGCAACATGGAAAAATCATGGTCCGATCCTCCATCCGGTACCTCGTCTGACACTCCATCCGACACATGATCCAACACTCATAGTGCACTGGAGCTGGAAATTGGTACATTGGCAGCCTGTGGTGGATGAATCAATGATCTGGGTTTTGTTCCCCCTCTTGGCCTCCAACTATAGAGCTCGATACACCTCATATTGGGTAGTTATGGTGATCACTGAGTGGCTCACAAGTTTTCTAGAAGATGCTGCCGTTAGAATCTCATTTAATGAGTTTGCCATTTTTAGAGGAGGTCAACGCTTCCAATGGTCGACCTCTCAAGCTGTAACTTATCTATAAATACCACTATTAGTGGCACGACCATAAACAAATTTTTTAAGAAGAATTTCGTTGTGTAATTTAGACATTCTCTGCAAATTTTGTTCCAGACTTCGTTTTTTGATTAATGATAGAATTGCGTTGAGTTAAGGCTGCGTTTTATTGTTGGAGTGTAGCCACTACCTGCTGGGGGGGCTACCAGTGGTCTAGGTGACTGTATAAATAGATATTGTGTGTTTGTCTTATTGGTTAGTTAGAATTTATACTTGTTTCTTTGTTGTATGTATTTCTCAGTTTCAATTACTATACATGTCAATTATGATTTGATTATCTAATTCTTATTTACTTAAATTGCAGATTACTTGTAGGAGCTGGTTAATTATAATGTTGTGTTTCTTCTTTCTTAGCAATGAATTGTCCTACATGATATCAATTGAGATAGTGTATTGAAGTCTTAATTAGTTACTTTGGTTTTGGCAATTAAAACAGAACATTAACTTAGACATAGGATTAGTGTAAGCAGAGTTTTCTTTTAATATTGTTTGCAAGATTTGATGGATTCATAGTTTCAAGTTTTGTTAGCTGTAATCAAGATAAATTTAATTACCAGTTCAGTTCAATCTTCATAGATCTATTTTGTTCATCAATCTTTCCTTAGTATGATAGGATAGAAATAGATTTTGGGACTATGTTTTCTAATAAAATTCTAGTTTTGAAATATGAGTTCTAATGATATGATTAGTTCAGTTTAGGTTATAAAATATCAGTTATGGATTTGAATTGTAATTTTAATTAGAATAGTGGATTTGAATTAAGATGTTTAATCATGAGTTTATAGATTTGCTTGAATTAGTATAAGAGTGTTTTTAATAATTGATGATTGATGCACAAAGTTTAGAGATCACATGATCTAGTTGCATATCGATGGCCACCCAACTTTTCCAACTGGCTCAAAACAGTTTTCTGACAATTTTGGCAATTTACTATTTTTAGCAGTTTTAACTTCTGGGGCCATTTTGAGGGATTAAATGAAGGTTTTTCAGGATCAAGCTACTCAGTTATAGCTAAAGGCATGATTGAGACCCCGAAATGAATCTCCTCAATGATTCATTTCCAATGGGTTGTCACACGCTTAAAACGGAGATCGTATGCAAAAGTTACGACCCCGGGAAGTTGATGTACTAACTTACCCAAACGGGGCCAACATAACTTTTGGCGCTTCATATTCTTCTGGATCGTCTAGTTCACCAGGATGGAGCTTGGTAGTGACAGTGGAACTGGGTTCCATGTCAATGATCTATCTTCCCCTTTCTGGTTCTGGCTCAGAGTCAGAATCTGTATCTGATTCAGAGGCTTTCACTTCGACCACCAGCGACTTCTTTGAGAGACAATCAACAGTGTTATGCCAAGGGCTCTTATGGAAGTCGCACCACTTCTCGGTATCTTTCTTTGTCTTTCTAGTGTCCTTCTTTGCTTACGACTTGGAATGGATGTCCTGATACTGTCCATCTTTACTTTTTCTTTTGTTCGGTGGGTTGGGGCCACCCTTTCCTAGCTTTTGTTGTGAGGGGTTCCCGGGCCCAAATTGTCACGTCTTTTGTTTGAGCTTCTGCTCAATTTTGACGACATATCGGTAGACCATGCCCAAGGATGAGATGTCCATAAGTTCCATTTCGGTCTGGATGTATCTATGTAGAGCACCGCGATACTTGAGCACTAGATGTTGGTTTGAATCTTTGATACCCAACTTGGTGCGCAAGGTATGGAAGATATTTGTGAAATCTGGCACTGCTTGGTCTCTTTCTTGCCGCAATGTGGTCCATTTGGTATATAGGTCGTCATAACTTCCGACAGGGTAGTATTTTTCCTTAATAGCATCCCTGAAGGATTCCCAGGTGGTCGTGACTGAAAATAATGAGGTTTCCTCTGTTTCCTTTTGCTCACAGAAAGTTTCCCACCAATCTTTGACATGGGGAATGACTTTGAGGAGCGCAAAAGTAATATTTTATCTATACGAAAAGTTATGGATAGAAAAATACCCTTCTAGTAGATTCAACCACTTGTCTACAACATCTGTGTCTATCTGACCTTCAAATATAGGTGTTAGGACCCTATAATGTACCTTTTTGCTCATACTTTTTGCTATCATTACATCCTTTTCCCACTCATATTTAAGCCTACATTATCACCTTAATCCATTTTCCCAAAGGTATATAACGTTTCTTCTCTTTGCTATATGTTTAATTTGTTTTACATGTAATTTTACATTACTCTCATACTTTGCCATTAATCAGAATATATAGTTGCTGAAACAGTTTGAATTGCAGTTAATATTGTTGCTGCTTGAAGACCACGTTGCTGAAACAGTCAACAGTACATAAATCCCATTGCTGAAACAATTTGTGATTTGCGATGCTGAAACAACATTTCACATACAAAAGTAACAAGAAGGAGCTGTTACACTGGCCGCAACAACCGTACCTTAAGCCAACACCATTACAACCATCGTTGCTGCTTGAGATCACGTTGCTGAAACAATCAAACAGGACGCAAATCCCGTTGCTGAAACGGTCCGTGATTTGTGATGTTGAAACAGTATTTTACAAATAGCAGTAACAAGAAAAGATAAATAAAGAATCTGTTACATCGGCCACAACAACTGTACCTCAAGCCAACACCATTCCAACCACTGTAACAAAATTTTGCTATGGGAGATCAGAATATCCTATTCCAGCATAGAAGATTAGATTAGACTAAGAATAGGATTTGTATGTACACATGTAATTTTATGCTTAATTGTATTAAAAGGATTCTCCTCTTTAAATAAGGGGGAAATCAACATTAGAAGGAGATTACGAAAGGCTTAGCTAGAAGTGAATTACAGAGAAGGAGCGTGTTCACTTTGGATATTGTAACTTGTCACATTTGACAGATGAATAAAAGATCATTCTGAGCATTCATTCTTAATTCTTTTTATTTCTGGTGAATCTTGTGAGAAGGAAAGGGCCCACCTTCTTCACAAGATTCACCCATTAGTTTCTGTAGTGTGTTAGTATTGTTTTTATTCACACCTTGTTAAAACTTTGTTTTGCTGAAACTCTGTTTCCACTGATTGTTACATTGTTTTCATACAATTCATTCCTAGGTAATTGTTAATCATTTTGATTGGTAATTCTGTTTACAGAATGAGTTTATGAAANTAAGTTTCCAATTTTTGTTATTATAATCTTAATAATCTCTATTTTAAGAAGTTATGATCATCTTGAGAATTGAAATATTCTCAAGATGTTTGAACTACTGGTAGTTTCATTCTATTATGAGAACAGGGCATGGTTTAAAATATGTACAAAGTGTTTACGCTAGGGAGCTAGTCCTTGTTCTTCCATTGAACACTGGAGAATTAACATTGTATCTAGAAATTTAATCTCTTAATAAGAAGTGACAATATTCAGCTGAATTTCTGTTAGTGATTAATTCTTCTTACTGTGCTTGATTGCCTTTGAAATAACCAGACTAGATTACAAATCATTTCAATGATTCATAAAAAATTTATTGAGAGGCTACATGCAAAGTTTTTTTATTCATGAAATTAAACGTATAAATGCATTAGAGGAATGTTGGTCTCATTGGCAATAGATGGACTACGATGACTACATAGGAATATAGTAGGCCAGTACATAGACCATTTTTCTATTTGCTTAGCAACTCGTTGCTCATTCCTTTTATGAATACCAACATATATTCTCAAAGAAAATACAATTAAACATAATATATTCTAAATAAACCAATCAAGCTACTAGAAATGGCTCAATCTACAGTTAAGCATCAAATGAGAACTAGAAGCATTCAAGGGATTAACACAATCTTTAATCAAAATAAAACCAAACTTCCAAAGTTGAAAAAATGGTCCAAATGAAAACAACAAACAAACCATTAAAATTTTCCAAGATATCAAAGTTACAAATCCAAGAAGTTTCATGCACATAAGTCTTGAATGAGCCCATTCTTTCTTAGTGAAAGTATTGTTAATTAGTTATTTCACATTTAATACTGTTGGGTTCATGTTTTGACTATTTTATTGTGATGATCAAATCCTTTTTGCATTGATATTACATATGCTATGCTTACTATTAGCCATTTTGAAGGAGTTTTCAAAGGTTTATATATCAATTCATCATAGATTCGTATAAGGTATGTACAATTGATGTTTTTGCAATGATTTTGAGTTCAATTCAGATTCAGTTTGATGTTTACAAAGATCTAATGCATGGTTTGTGTGCAACATGGAAAAATCATGGTCCGATCCTCCATCCGGTACCTCGTCTGACACTCCATCCGACACATGATCCAACACTCATAGTGCACTGGAGCTGGAAATTGGTACATTGGCAGCCTGTGGTGGATGAATCAATGATCTGGGTTTTGTTCCCCCTCTTGGCCTCCAACTATAGAGCTCGATACACCTCATATTGGGTAGTTATGGTGATCACTGAGTGGCTCACAAGTTTTCTAGAAGATGCTGCCGTTAGAATCTCATTTAATGAGTTTGCCATTTTTAGAGGAGGTCAACGCTTCCAATGGTCGACCTCTCAAGCTGTAACTTATCTATAAATACCACTATTAGTGGCACGACCATAAACAAATTTTTTAAGAAGAATTTCGTTGTGTAATTTAGACATTCTCTGCAAATTTTGTTCCAGACTTCGTTTTTTGATTAATGATAGAATTGCGTTGAGTTAAGGCTGCGTTTTATTGTTGGAGTGTAGCCACTACCTGCTGGGGGGGCTACCAGTGGTCTAGGTGACTGTATAAATAGATATTGTGTGTTTGTCTTATTGGTTAGTTAGAATTTATACTTGTTTCTTTGTTGTATGTATTTCTCAGTTTCAATTACTATACATGTCAATTATGATTTGATTATCTAATTCTTATTTACTTAAATTGCAGATTACTTGTAGGAGCTGGTTAATTATAATGTTGTGTTTCTTCTTTCTTAGCAATGAATTGTCCTACATGATATCAATTGAGATAGTGTATTGAAGTCTTAATTAGTTACTTTGGTTTTGGCAATTAAAACAGAACATTAACTTAGACATAGGATTAGTGTAAGCAGAGTTTTCTTTTAATATTGTTTGCAAGATTTGATGGATTCATAGTTTCAAGTTTTGTTAGCTGTAATCAAGATAAATTTAATTACCAGTTCAGTTCAATCTTCATAGATCTATTTTGTTCATCAATCTTTCCTTAGTATGATAGGATAGAAATAGATTTTGGGACTATGTTTTCTAATAAAATTCTAGTTTTGAAATATGAGTTCTAATGATATGATTAGTTCAGTTTAGGTTATAAAATATCAGTTATGGATTTGAATTGTAATTTTAATTAGAATAGTGGATTTGAATTAAGATGTTTAATCATGAGTTTATAGATTTGCTTGAATTAGTATAAGAGTGTTTTTAATCATTGATGATTGATGCACAAAGTTTAGAGATCACATGATCCAGTTGCATATCGGTGGCCACCCACCTTTTCCAACTGGCTCAAAACAGTTTTCTGACAATTTTGGCAATTTACTATTTTTAGCAGTTTTAACTTTTGGGGCCATTTTGAGGGCTTAAATGAAGGTTTTTCGGGATCGAGATACTCAATGATAGCTAAAGGCATGATTGATACCCCGAAATGAATCTCCTCAATGATGCCTTTCCAATGGGCTATCACACGCCTAAAATGGAGATCGTATGCAAAAGTTACGACCCCGGGAAGTTGATGTACTAACTTACCCAAACGAGGCCAACATAACTTTTGGCTCTTCATATTCTTCTGGCTCGTCTGGTTCAACAGGATGGAGCTTGGTAGTGACAGTGGAACTGGGTTCCATGTCAATGATCTATCTTCCCCTTTCTGGTTCTAGCTCAGAGTCAGAATCTGCATCTGATTCAGAGGCTTTCACTTCGACCACCAGCGACTGCTTTGAGCGACAGTCAACAATGTTATGCCAAGGGATCTTATGGAAGTTGCACCACTTCTCGGTATCTTTCTTTGTCTTTTTGGTGTCCTTCTTTGCTTATGGCTTGGACTGGATGTCCTGATACTGTCCATCTTTACTTTTTCTTTTGTTCGGTGGGTTGGGGCCACCCTTTCCTGGCTTTTGTTGTGAGGGGTTACCATGCCCAAATTGTCGCGTCTTTTGTTTGAGCTTCTGCTCAATTTTGACGACATATCGGTAGGCCATGCCCAAGGATGAGATGTCCAGAAATTCCATTTCGGTCTGGATGTATCTATGTAGAGCACCGCGATACTTGAGCACTAGATGTTGGTCTGAATCTTTGATACCCAACTTGGTGCGCAAGGTATGGAAGATATTTGTGAAATCTGGCACTGCTTGGTCTCTTTCTTGCCGCAATGTGGTCCATTTGGTATATAGGTCGTCATAACTTCCGACAGGGTAGTATTGTTCCTTAATAGCATCCCTGAAGGATTCCCAGGTGGTCGTGACTGAAAATAATGAGGTTTCTTCTGTTTCCTTTTGCTCATAGAAAGTTTCCCACCAATCTTTGACATGGGGAATGAATTTGAGGAGCGCAAAAGTAATATTTTCTCTATACGAAAAGTTATGGATAGAAAAATACCCTTCTAGTAGACTCAACCACTTGCCTACAACATTTGTGTCTATCTGACCTTCAAATATAGGTGTTAGGACCCTATAATGTACCTTTTTGCTCATACTTTTTGCTATCATTACATCATTTTTCCACTCATATTTTAGCCTACATTATCACCTTAATCCATTTTCCCAAAGGTATATAACGTTTCTTCTCTTTTCTATATGTTTAATTTGTTTTACATGTAATTTTACATTACTCTCATACTTTGCCATTAATCAGAATATATAGTTGCTGAAACAGTTTGAACTGCAGTTAATATTGTTGTTGCTTGAAGACCACGTTGCTGAAACAATCAACGGTACGTAAATCCCATTGCTGAAACAGTCTGTGATTTGCGATGCTGAAACAACATTTCACATACAAAAGTAACAAGAAGGAGTTGTTACACTAGCCGCAACAGCCGTACCTTAAGCCAACACCATTACAACCATCGTTGTTGCTTGAGATCACGTTGCTGAAACAATCAAACAGGACGCAAATCCCGTTGCTGAAACGGTCCGTGATTTGCGATGCTGAAACAATATTTTACAAATAGCAGTAACAAGAAAAGATAAATAAAGAATCTGTTACACCGGCCACAACAGTTGTACCTCAAGCCAACACCATTCCAACCACTGTAACAACATTTTGCTATGGGAGATCAGAATATCCTATTCCAGCATAGAAGATTAGATCAGACTAAGAATAGGATTTGTATGTACACATGTAATTTTATGCTTAATTGTATTAAAAGGATTCTCCTCTTTAAATAAGGGGGAAATCAACATTAGAAGGAGATTACGAAAGGCTTAGCTATAAGCGAATTACAGAGAAGGAGCATGTTCACTTTGGATATTGTAACTTGTCACATTTGACAGATGAATAAAAGATCATTCTGAGCATTCATTCTTAATTCTTTTTATTTCTGGTGAATCTTGTGAGAAGAAAAGGGCCCACCTTCTTCACAAGATTCACCCATTAGTTTCTATAGTGTGTTAGTATTGTTTTTATTCACACCTTGTTAAAACTATGTTTTGTTGAAACTCTGTTTCCACTGATTGTTACATTGTTTTCATACAATTCATTCCTAGGTAATTGTTAATCATTTTGATTGGTAATTCTGTTTACAGAATGAGTTTATGAAAGTGTGATA
>JZKD02S1123101.1:0-12954 GCA_000966675.3 Picea glauca | reverse complement strand
CACTCTATACAAAGGCTTTCATTTTTAGTAGGGTTGGTATGAGAGTTGCAATTTTTTCATAATTTTTCACAAAAATTATGTTAGTAACCTATAAAACTAAGAACCCATGCAGGATATTTGAGGTCATTGGGTGAGACCAATATTTCATAGATGTAAATCTTTTGGGATCTACTCACATTCCATCTAAACTAACAATGTGAACCAAGTATTCAACCTATGAATCCCCAAAAAATACATTTGGAATGTTTAAGGAACAAGAGGAGGTATTACAAGAGTTGCAAGGATCAATCATCATGCTCTATATGAGGTTGCCAAGTCTTATTATATATCAAGAAATCATCAAAGAATACTAGAAAAAAATTGCATAGGAAGGATTGAAAAATCTCGTTCATGAGGCTCTTAAAGGTTGATGGAGCATTGAAAAGTCTAAAGGGAATCACTAAAATCTCATAATGAACTTCATGTGTGTAGAAAATTTTCTTAGGGATGTGCTACTCCTTCACCCTAATTTGGTGATATCCTGAATCAAGGTCTAATTTAGTGAAAATTTTGGATCTCACTGAATAAATAGTTACATGTAAGTACTAGGTCTATTATATTAGCAGAGAAGATAAATAATGTAGAAAATAACACCTATTATATTAGCAGAGGAGAAATAATTCAAAAAATAACACCAAGATAGCAACAGAATACATAAATACAACAGAGATAACAATAGAACAATAAATTATATGGAACCAGAACACCATAATTATACCTTTATTGATAGGAAACAAGGTTCACTTTCCTCTTCAAGGGGGAAACCTCCAACAAAGAATATCTCTATTACAATAATTCTTCAAGACAAAAATTCGCATACCCTCTACTCCTATTTATACTAAATCTATCTATCCAAAAGAACAATCTAGAGGAAGATCCTTATAGAAGTGGAAGCTTCTATTAGGTATTATTACATTTGACTTATTCCTCCTTATTGCTAGGCCTTACTAATATTGACCTTTATTACATAGAAATATATTATTATACCCACTTGAGGGGTTAGGTAAGTTAGGTCCCTAACATGCCCTCCCCCTTAAAATCAAACTTGTCCTCAAGGCTTGAGATGAGGAAATTGTTGTATAATGTTAGTTGGCTCCCAGGTGGAATCTGTTGGAGTTGTATCTTTCCACTGGACTAACACTTCCTTGATGGTGTGCCGATGAAGACGATGCTCACGCTGGTCCAAAACTTCTTGTGGCTGCAACCACATAGATCATTCTTCATCCAACTTGGGAAGGTTGCTTTGCATTTGGCACTTAGTCCCAATTACCTTCTTTAAGAAGGAGACATGAAAAATAGGATGGATCTTAGAAGGACTAGGAAAATCTAACTGATAGGCCACCTATCCCACACGCTTGAGATTGGTATAAGGACCATAAAATTTGGGCACCAGTTTCTGATAATGTTCAACCTTGAGTGAAGTTTGCTTATAAGGTTACAATCGAAGAAATACCTGGTCTCCTTTAGCAAATTGACGTTTTGAGCGACCTTGATCAACTTGTTGCTTCATGTGATTCTGAACCATGAACAAATTCTCTTTG
Organism: Picea glauca; assembly: GCA_000966675.3. Taxonomy (NCBI): domain Eukaryota; kingdom Viridiplantae; phylum Streptophyta; class Pinopsida; order Pinales; family Pinaceae; genus Picea; species Picea glauca. The sequence continues at coordinate 11,374 of JZKD02S1123101.1, read as the reverse complement.
AGGGTACAAAGAATATCCTCTCAAGCTGTAAGCATTTGGTCAATCACCTAGACATTCGAGACACATGGCATGTAGGATAGAACGGAAGGTGGATTTTGTCCATATACTGCTTCAAAAGAAGTCATGAATGAAGTTTTCTTATAAGGTTACAATCGAAGAAATACCTAGTCTCCTTCAACAAATTGACATTTTGAGCGACCTTGATTGGCTTGTTGCTTCATGTGATTCTAAACCATGAAAAAATTATCTTTGAGGGTACGGAGAATATCCTCTCGAGCTGTAAGAGTTTGGTCAATCGCCTGGACCTTCGAGACACATGGCATGTAGGAGAGAACGGAAGGTGTCTTTTTTCCATATACTGCTTCACAAGGAGTCACGTGAGTAGTTGTATGGTAAGAAGTGTTGTACCACCATTCAACTAATGGTAACCATTGATCCCATTGATTTTTCCTTTCATAGTAAAAACACCTCAAATAAGTCTCCAAACACTTGTTGATAACTTCAGTTTGACCATCAGTATGGGGATGATAGGTGGTGCTGAGATGCAATTGGGTGCCCTATAGCCTGAACAGTTCTTGCCAAAAAGTGGTGAAAGTGGGATCTTGATCAAAAACAAGAGAATGAGGCATGCCATGAAGATTGAAGACATGATCCATGAAAAGTTGAGCCACAATGGATGTGGTAAATGGGTGTTGAAGAGCACATAAATTAGCATACTTGGAAAGACGATCAATGACCACCATGATGACTGAATTATTGTTTGATTTAGGTAATCCCACAAGAAAATCCACAGATATGTCCCTCCAAATAGAAGGTGGAATCAAAAGCGGATGGAGTGTGTTAGCACTCAAAATGTACCATCAAACTTTTTAGTGCCTTCATCAAATTAAAGATGGATTTTCCAAAACTTACAGGTCTTTTTCCAATTGTCATAACCCTCAAATTCCCCATCGAGCCTTGACAAGATTTTAACGATCACTTTTTCCCACAAATCCTGTGATCTATGACCTATGATCTGCATTCCAAAATGACAAAATCATTATCCAAAATTACTTATTATCATACCATTTATCTTTCTTCAGATTTTAAGATTTTTTTTAACAAAAAAAAAATTGTTTTTTTTATCAAATAATTTTAGCGAAAAAAAAAAGTGGTGTGTGCTCAAGTGTCTTAATATCTAATCCTAAGTCATTATCTATCTACCAATTTTAGCACTGAGATCAATTTCCACAAAATATACTATATGTCAAGCCATACAATCCATTCAACTAACACATATAAGTCATTAAAGTCTAGCAACAAGCACCAAGCCCACAAGGAACCATATGTATACTCAACGCGTCAAACTGATAAGGGAATGTTAAGATATGTATTCGCCAAAATCCTTTTTTCCTGATTCATGTGGGATTATGTCCATTAGGCAAATAAATAAAAAACGTAGATTTAAAGCCCTAATGCTTGGCTTCAAGAGGAAATTTCAAACAGTTTTCTTCCAGTTGTTGATCAAAGAAATTGGCTGCCAGATACCAGTGTGCTAATGACGAGTTTGCAGGTATCAGAGTGAGAATACCAACTGCCAAGTGTTTACAGATGTGGATTGGATCGGCTAAGTAAAGATGGATCTGTCAGGGAGGGGAAGGTTGTTGGTTTTCATAAGCATGTGAGAAATTGTTGTCAAGGAGAGAAACGTCCGAAGAAATCGACACCTATGTCATCATTTGTGATGATATTCATTATCTAACAAATTCCATTTGTCAATATTTTCACGTGTCAAGGAAATGAATTTTTTGATACCTAATACACTTGTTGAATCAGTATTCAACATGGTTTCCAGAGTGTTAATGTTAATAGAATGATCATTTTCATATTTTTCTTCGTCCTCCTCTTTATTGTCATCAATATTAACGAATATCAACATAGTCAAAATGGAAGGCGAGAAATGGAATGTGTTTGAGTTGATCAAGTATATACCTATGCTCATACTTTGGCTCTCTGCATGGGTTGTGAGACTTCTTTGCAGCATTTCCTCTCCCCGCTTCCTTCGTTTGTTTTTTTTGAAAGCATTTCCCCTTGGGCTCCTGCACTACCCAGTTCAGGGAATGACAATATCAACTCTAGTTTTGTTGGTTCCTTAGGAAAAGCTATTGGTAGAGATATTACATAGGTTTTAACATTATTTAATGATAGTATATAAACCAGGGATCAACTAAGGATAAATATTTTCACCATAGTTCTTTGGCTGCAGTTGAAATTTATGTTGATGGTATCTAGGTTGTTTTTCTCAAAACCCACAAAAGGACAAAACACAAAAATGCAGGAGTTAGTTGAAGAAGTATCAAATGCCTAAATTTAGATGCAATTGTGAGCATCTAGTTGTCAAGTGCCATTCCAACTAGATATTGAACAACCATGCTCAATTTCAAGTATTAAAACCCCAAGGATCTCTAATGCATAGAAAATGGGAATGGAGAGAGGTTTTTAGTTGATGAGTGTGAAATGCAAGAAATGAACCAGCGTTTGCAGGTTATAGAGAAGAAGACTTTTGTTCTTAGTGTACCTGACTTGCCATCTACTGTTACTGCTAAAAATGTAAAAGAATTATGGACTGATATGTAGTAGGGAGGAGCACATTTTCTTCATTTTTGTTTGGCTCTCCTTTCTTCAATGTAGTTGTTCCATTTGGCATTTTGTAGTATCAGACATGACTGATGATGCAAAAGCAAAAGGGTGTGCTCACTTATTGCAAAAATAGGGTTTAGGATAGAATTGAGTACATAATTCTTGATTTGATAGAACACAAATGGAGATCAATGGCTATCAAATAATTTCTCTCATAAACATGATAGACAGTTAAACAAAAGAGGGCAGGCTGATGGGAGAAACCACAGTATTCTAAAATCCACGTGTTTTGTTTTTATTGGGCATCGACCTCAAAAAAAAAGTATTGTGAAACTACTTTTCATCTTGCCGATGAACCAAAAGAATGAAATGCTTGTCAGTTGCAAACTGCATGTACTTGTGAAGTAGGAGACTGTTGAACAAACAGAGAAAACTGTTGTTGTGAAGAATTTAGCTATTTTTAACAAAGAGACAAAGCATGGTAGCTCAGTCAAGAAGACTTGAAAGTACTTAAGAAAATTATTCAAATTTTGTTAAATCGTTTTTATATGATTAGTACTTATGCTCTTCTCGATCTGCAGAAAACAAAGTATCTTTGTTTTTCATCCTTTGTGTTATCACATGATAATTTGCATTAATTTTTTCAAAGCATCTTGTCCTTGTGCTATCTTTCCACTCATATTTTAAAAACATTTTCACCAACTCCGTCAAGCTCCCATCACCTAAATCCTTCACTCGACTGATCATCCAAAATAGTCACGTCCTCCATGAGTCAAAATTTTGGAAAATATCCCAAACCTATATCTAGCCTTAATGCTTATCTAAATCCCTCAGTTCCATCACTTCATTCATTTTTACCCCTTATTATCATATTCCCATTGAAAATTACAAATATTCCTTTTATTAATCTTAAGCACCCTTATCCTATCCACAAAGTCATGTGATAAGCCTCATATACCCAAAGTCCTTAGAAAATAAAAAAAGGGTTTATTATTATAAATATTTTTATACTAAAAAATTTATATTAATATCCAATATTCAATTTATGGCATCACGTCAATTCATGGGCACGAATCTCAATTTATAATGTGGAAAAGTCAAAGGGTGGATGGAGGGAGCACATACATATCATACGGATAATTAGCACGAAGGTTAATTATGTGAGGGTGGGCCGATATGTAAATTGGTGGGTTTTGGTCGGGGAGACGTGTCCTTACATGGTGGATATCAGGGGTAAAAGTGGTGTGGAGTAAACCACTCCATCCCAAGCCTGAAATAATAAATGCAACCATTTATCAAATGGTTTATGTGAGACATATTTTCTAGAAGTGAATTTCAATAATAATTATGGAATTTCCAATAAATGAAATTCTTCCTCAAGGTGAAATTGTTTTACAGAGGTAAAATTCAAATTTTACAAATTAAAGAGATTAATGTTTATTTCCATGGAAAAAAATTAAATGGGAATATGCACGTGAAAGGAAGACTTGGATAATTTTTATCCAAAGGTTTTACAGAAGTAAAAGAAGAAGATTAAAATTATTTTACCAAAGATGGTAACCAAGACATGGTTTTCAAAACCATGGGAAACAAACCAATCACTGGTTTTCACAGTGAAACGTTAAATTGGAAAAAACAAGACACAATAAATGTTTTTCACAGTGAAATGGTAAATTCAGAAAAACAAGACATGGTTTCCAAAACCACGGGAAGCAAGCAATAAATGGTTTTAAAAACCACAGGCCTGAATTAAATTATGGAAATTTAATTCTATAGGATAGAAAAATATTTGGGAATTATTTTTATTCAAATATATTATTCCCAAATATTTAATGAGAATATGGATAAATGGAATTAAATTTGAAAGAGTATAAGTGACATTTCAAAGAGAATGTGGCAGAGGAAGGAGTTGAAGCATCAGAGGAATCGACAGTTGGATCGTGAAACATTTTTCTGAAAACTATCATTTGTAATCATTGTACTCGGTCTTAGAAGTTGAAACATTTCAGTTCAACTATTGTAATTAGTTTCTAACTAAAGGAACTCAAAATTGTATAAATAATAGAGGTTCTGAATGTATTAATGGTTGGCAAAAGTGCAAAGGAGCCTTTTAGTTGTTTATGAAATATATTGTAATTTTCTAGAGCTGAATTTCATACATATGCAGAAACTTTTGAAGTCTCTATAAAAATATTCTAATGGTGGTGATATGAGTTTTGTCTCCTCTCATTGTATGTATTTCCCGTGTTCTTTATTTCCATTTTCATTTTCGTATGTTTAAATTGGAGAGTTAAAGGCCCATAATTCATCTTGTGATGCTCTCGGCTGAAGCAATTTAAACTATGTGTACTTCTTCCTAACTTATTCAGAATTCATTTCATTAATGCTCTGATGCAGTTATTTGTTTTCTCTTTCCTATCACACCCTACTTAAATACAATTTACAGCTCAGATTCAGTGCCTCATTTAGCCTTTATCCTCTAGAGATGTTCTACTGGCCAATCATTATTTGCATTCACTTTTAGAATTTCGACTCCATAGCCCCAAGTGTCCCTCCCCTTCCTTGCCAACAACTTTACAAAAAACCCCAAAACAAACTAAATCTAGCCACCAATTGCCAAAGAAATACCTAGTGACATGAGAGAGTCCTCTCTGAGTTGAGCAGGCTAGTGCCCAGCTCTAAAGTAGGTTGAAACAGTTACCTCTGTCTTTTGTCTATCAGCTAGATTTTTTTACAGAGTGCTAACATTTCGGTGTCGCTGTCGGGGAGAGAAGGTGAAACCTTCCCTGGGAGAAATGACAAAGTTCAGATCTGAATACTGATGGTGAAGAGTATTCAAACACATAAAGGTTATACATCATTCACCTGGCGACTCCATTTTCAAGAATCTAGAATTCAAAATTTGTATGGCGACTCCATTGTCCAAAGACTCAGTAGCCTAAAGATTTTATTGATGACTCCACTACTTCAAGATGGATTACAGGTCTGCAAGGTATGCTCCAATGAATCGCTCTCATATTTCTGGCTTTCCAAATCGTATTCCTCACATAGATTGGAAAAAATATTTTCCTAAATTCAAAGATGAGAAAGGAAATGATGTTGCCTTGCACTTGATTAGATTTCACATGCACATATGTAAGNATGTTTCTTTTCAACCATTCTTAATGGGTTTCATTGAACCAACCTGGAACTAGTAAGGATGAAGAAAAGAGGGATACTTCCTCCTCATATTTCCTTGATAAAGCATTGACCATCACATTTTATTTACCTTTATTATATATGATCGCATAATCATACCCCAACATCTTTGTGACCCGCATATGCTTCTATGGTGATGCTAACCTTTGTTCTATAAAATAATTCACACTATGATGGTTGGTCTTGATCTAGAAGCCTCCCAATGAGATATGGGTTCTAGGTCTCAACTACATGAAGGATGTCCATCATCTCTTTCTCATAGGTGGATTTTTCCAAATTGCAGTCACACAATTTCTTAATAGTGAATGAAAGGACACCCTTGTTACATTAATACTGCTCCAAGATCTCTACTTGAAGCATTTCATTCCAAGACAAAATTCCTAATGAAATCAGGCACTAGTAATACTAGACTATGCACATGGAATCCTTTAAAGCTAAGAAGGCCTACTAAACTACCCCACTCTATACAAAGGCTTTCATTTTTAGTAGGGTTGGTATGAGAGTTGCAATTTTTTCATAATTTTTCACAAAAATTATGTTAGTAACCTATAAAACTAAGAACCCATGCAGGATATTTGAGGTCATTGGGTGAGACCAATATTTCATAGATGTAAATCTTTTGGGATCTACTCACATTCCATCTAAACTAACAATGTGAACCAAGTATTCAACCTATGAATCCCCAAAAAATACATTTGGAATGTTTAAGGAACAAGAGGAGGTATTACAAGAGTTGCAAGGATCAATCATCATGCTCTATATGAGGTTGCCAAGTCTTATTATATATCAAGAAATCATCAAAGAATACTAGAAAAAAATTGCATAGGAAGGATTGAAAAATCTCGTTCATGAGGCTCTTAAAGGTTGATGGAGCATTGAAAAGTCTAAAGGGAATCACTAAAATCTCATAATGAACTTCATGTGTGTAGAAAATTTTCTTAGGGATGTGCTACTCCTTCACCCTAATTTGGTGATATCCTGAATCAAGGTCTAATTTAGTGAAAATTTTGGATCTCACTGAATAAATAGTTACATGTAAGTACTAGGTCTATTATATTAGCAGAGAAGATAAATAATGTAGAAAATAACACCTATTATATTAGCAGAGGAGAAATAATTCAAAAAATAACACCAAGATAGCAACAGAATACATAAATACAACAGAGATAACAATAGAACAATAAATTATATGGAACCAGAACACCATAATTATACCTTTATTGATAGGAAACAAGGTTCACTTTCCTCTTCAAGGGGGAAACCTCCAACAAAGAATATCTCTATTACAATAATTCTTCAAGACAAAAATTCGCATACCCTCTACTCCTATTTATACTAAATCTATCTATCCAAAAGAACAATCTAGAGGAAGATCCTTATAGAAGTGGAAGCTTCTATTAGGTATTATTACATTTGACTTATTCCTCCTTATTGCTAGGCCTTACTAATATTGACCTTTATTACATAGAAATATATTATTATACCCACTTGAGGGGTTAGGTAAGTTAGGTCCCTAACATGCCCTCCCCCTTAAAATCAAACTTGTCCTCAAGGCTTGAGATGAGGAAATTGTTGTATAATGTTAGTTGGCTCCCAGGTGGAATCTGTTGGAGTTGTATCTTTCCACTGGACTAACACTTCCTTGATGGTGTGCCGATGAAGACGATGCTCACGCTGGTCCAAAACTTCTTGTGGCTGCAACCACATAGATCATTCTTCATCCAACTTGGGAAGGTTGCTTTGCATTTGGCACTTAGTCCCAATTACCTTCTTTAAGAAGGAGACATGAAAAATAGGATGGATCTTAGAAGGACTAGGAAAATCTAACTGATAGGCCACCTATCCCACACGCTTGAGATTGGTATAAGGACCATAAAATTTGGGCACCAGTTTCTGATAATGTTCAACCTTGAGTGAAGTTTGCTTATAAGGTTACAATCGAAGAAATACCTGGTCTCCTTTAGCAAATTGACGTTTTGAGCGACCTTGATCAACTTGTTGCTTCATGTGATTCTGAACCATGAACAAATTCTCTTTGAGGGTACAAAGAATATCCTCTCAAGCTGTAAGCATTTGGTCAATCACCTAGACATTCGAGACACATGGCATGTAGGATAGAACGGAAGGTGGATTTTGTCCATATACTGCTTCAAAAGAAGTCATGAATGAAGTTTTCTTATAAGGTTACAATCGAAGAAATACCTAGTCTCCTTCAACAAATTGACATTTTGAGCGACCTTGATTGGCTTGTTGCTTCATGTGATTCTAAACCATGAAAAAATTATCTTTGAGGGTACGGAGAATATCCTCTCGAGCTGTAAGAGTTTGGTCAATCGCCTGGACCTTCGAGACACATGGCATGTAGGAGAGAACGGAAGGTGTCTTTTTTCCATATACTGCTTCACAAGGAGTCACGTGAGTAGTTGTATGGTAAGAAGTGTTGTACCACCATTCAACTAATGGTAACCATTGATCCCATTGATTTTTCCTTTCATAGTAAAAACACCTCAAATAAGTCTCCAAACACTTGTTGATAACTTCAGTTTGACCATCAGTATGGGGATGATAGGTGGTGCTGAGATGCAATTGGGTGCCCTATAGCCTGAACAGTTCTTGCCAAAAAGTGGTGAAAGTGGGATCTTGATCAAAAACAAGAGAATGAGGCATGCCATGAAGATTGAAGACATGATCCATGAAAAGTTGAGCCACAATGGATGTGGTAAATGGGTGTTGAAGAGCACATAAATTAGCATACTTGGAAAGACGATCAATGACCACCATGATGACTGAATTATTGTTTGATTTAGGTAATCCCACAAGAAAATCCACAGATATGTCCCTCCAAATAGAAGGTGGAATCAAAAGCGGATGGAGTGTGTTAGCACTCAAAATGTACCATCAAACTTTTTAGTGCCTTCATCAAATTAAAGATGGATTTTCCAAAACTTACAGGTCTTTTTCCAATTGTCATAACCCTCAAATTCCCCATCGAGCCTTGACAAGATTTTAACGATCACTTTTTCCCACAAATCCTGTGATCTATGACCTATGATCTGCATTCCAAAATGACAAAATCATTATCCAAAATTACTTATTATCATACCATTTATCTTTCTTCAGATTTTAAGATTTTTTTTAACAAAAAAAAAATTGTTTTTTTTATCAAATAATTTTAGCGAAAAAAAAAAGTGGTGTGTGCTCAAGTGTCTTAATATCTAATCCTAAGTCATTATCTATCTACCAATTTTAGCACTGAGATCAATTTCCACAAAATATACTATATGTCAAGCCATACAATCCATTCAACTAACACATATAAGTCATTAAAGTCTAGCAACAAGCACCAAGCCCACAAGGAACCATATGTATACTCAACGCGTCAAACTGATAAGGGAATGTTAAGATATGTATTCGCCAAAATCCTTTTTTCCTGATTCATGTGGGATTATGTCCATTAGGCAAATAAATAAAAAACGTAGATTTAAAGCCCTAATGCTTGGCTTCAAGAGGAAATTTCAAACAGTTTTCTTCCAGTTGTTGATCAAAGAAATTGGCTGCCAGATACCAGTGTGCTAATGACGAGTTTGCAGGTATCAGAGTGAGAATACCAACTGCCAAGTGTTTACAGATGTGGATTGGATCGGCTAAGTAAAGATGGATCTGTCAGGGAGGGGAAGGTTGTTGGTTTTCATAAGCATGTGAGAAATTGTTGTCAAGGAGAGAAACGTCCGAAGAAATCGACACCTATGTCATCATTTGTGATGATATTCATTATCTAACAAATTCCATTTGTCAATATTTTCACGTGTCAAGGAAATGAATTTTTTGATACCTAATACACTTGTTGAATCAGTATTCAACATGGTTTCCAGAGTGTTAATGTTAATAGAATGATCATTTTCATATTTTTCTTCGTCCTCCTCTTTATTGTCATCAATATTAACGAATATCAACATAGTCAAAATGGAAGGCGAGAAATGGAATGTGTTTGAGTTGATCAAGTATATACCTATGCTCATACTTTGGCTCTCTGCATGGGTTGTGAGACTTCTTTGCAGCATTTCCTCTCCCCGCTTCCTTCGTTTGTTTTTTTTGAAAGCATTTCCCCTTGGGCTCCTGCACTACCCAGTTCAGGGAATGACAATATCAACTCTAGTTTTGTTGGTTCCTTAGGAAAAGCTATTGGTAGAGATATTACATAGGTTTTAACATTATTTAATGATAGTATATAAACCAGGGATCAACTAAGGATAAATATTTTCACCATAGTTCTTTGGCTGCAGTTGAAATTTATGTTGATGGTATCTAGGTTGTTTTTCTCAAAACCCACAAAAGGACAAAACACAAAAATGCAGGAGTTAGTTGAAGAAGTATCAAATGCCTAAATTTAGATGCAATTGTGAGCATCTAGTTGTCAAGTGCCATTCCAACTAGATATTGAACAACCATGCTCAATTTCAAGTATTAAAACCCCAAGGATCTCTAATGCATAGAAAATGGGAATGGAGAGAGGTTTTTAGTTGATGAGTGTGAAATGCAAGAAATGAACCAGCGTTTGCAGGTTATAGAGAAGAAGACTTTTGTTCTTAGTGTACCTGACTTGCCATCTACTGTTACTGCTAAAAATGTAAAAGAATTATGGACTGATATGTAGTAGGGAGGAGCACATTTTCTTCATTTTTGTTTGGCTCTCCTTTCTTCAATGTAGTTGTTCCATTTGGCATTTTGTAGTATCAGACATGACTGATGATGCAAAAGCAAAAGGGTGTGCTCACTTATTGCAAAAATAGGGTTTAGGATAGAATTGAGTACATAATTCTTGATTTGATAGAACACAAATGGAGATCAATGGCTATCAAATAATTTCTCTCATAAACATGATAGACAGTTAAACAAAAGAGGGCAGGCTGATGGGAGAAACCACAGTATTCTAAAATCCACGTGTTTTGTTTTTATTGGGCATCGACCTCAAAAAAAAAGTATTGTGAAACTACTTTTCATCTTGCCGATGAACCAAAAGAATGAAATGCTTGTCAGTTGCAAACTGCATGTACTTGTGAAGTAGGAGACTGTTGAACAAACAGAGAAAACTGTTGTTGTGAAGAATTTAGCTATTTTTAACAAAGAGACAAAGCATGGTAGCTCAGTCAAGAAGACTTGAAAGTACTTAAGAAAATTATTCAAATTTTGTTAAATCGTTTTTATATGATTAGTACTTATGCTCTTCTCGATCTGCAGAAAACAAAGTATCTTTGTTTTTCATCCTTTGTGTTATCACATGATAATTTGCATTAATTTTTTCAAAGCATCTTGTCCTTGTGCTATCTTTCCACTCATATTTTAAAAACATTTTCACCAACTCCGTCAAGCTCCCATCACCTAAATCCTTCACTCGACTGATCATCCAAAATAGTCACGTCCTCCATGAGTCAAAATTTTGGAAAATATCCCAAACCTATATCTAGCCTTAATGCTTATCTAAATCCCTCAGTTCCATCACTTCATTCATTTTTACCCCTTATTATCATATTCCCATTGAAAATTACAAATATTCCTT
>JZKD02S1123079.1:0-12955 GCA_000966675.3 Picea glauca | reverse complement strand
CAACCCCTTGTTTAACCAATAATATGAAGCATAAAACGATGAAGGCTATGGTGGGGGTGTATGCCCTTATACTTCCCACCTAGCTCTTAGCACAATAACCTTGACTTGAAAAAATGATAGCATGAAAGTAAAAACCATACCAATTCAAGGAAAAATACTAATATAATCCACCACAATAGCAAGAGATAAGCCTTCCAAGGCTAGCGCATCACTTCCATCAACCATACATCAAGAGATAATCATAAACAATATCACAAGAGAGACCATTTTCCAAAGATAGCAAAAATTTCAGACCAAGTCTTCTCACAAGCGGGAGAGTTATATCTAAAATGAGATCTTATGATCTCTCATTTATACAAAATGTCACCAAGGTGACTTGCCCACATATTTATGGGTAAACCACAATACTAGGGGTCAACAACCCTAATCTTTCCCCCTTAACAAAGTAATATTAAACAATTCATTTAAATTTCATTTTTGCACAAATAAAACCCTAAAATGGGTGTGACGTCTTTCCTTTAGGGGGCATTTTTTCTTCTTGATCAAGTCATTGGGGTAGTTGCATCATGACTATGCCTCCAAAGGTCACATGTCTTCAATCAATGTCCTATTTCCCATTATCGAGGCCTTCCTTCACCCAAACGTCCACTCATCCATGTCTCACCACCAAACCCTATCCCCCAAGAAGATGTCAAGCCTCTAAGGGTGACATTTTGCCTCTCCTAGGAAAATCATTTGGCCCATGAGGGGTGGTCTAGGTATTCCTCATCATTGTCTAGATCTCCAAATATTCATATGTGTGATCTGACATGTGGACCCATGGTATCCAACCTGTGGAATTACAACCCCAAGGAAGCCCAAGCTATGCTTCTTCTTCCAAAATTGTCCACCAACTAGGTCCTCCAAAGACAAATAATCTCTCCCTCCAAGGATCTCAAGTCATAACATTATGATAAGTGACTCCAATCAATTAATGAGCCACCTAAGCATATGCATCAAATATCACTATATCAAACATATAACAGCTCAAAGACATTATGCGACTTGTCAAGCTTGAATATGGGAGGGTTGACGAGGTGTCTTATTGGGTAGATCTTTCCCTAGGTCAAGGAAAGTTTCCAAGAGATCCCTCTCTAAGCCATGTAAAGTGGGTGAGGTGGTTGGGTTTAAAACTCAATGGGCATAGGGATCGTGAAATACAAGAGGTTGCAGTTTCTCATTCATGGGTGCCTTCGTAGAGGGTGTGTGTAACCTTCGTATGCAATGCATTTTTTCCAAGCCCGTTATTTTCCATTCTTTTATTCTTTCATAATTTTAAGAGAAGGTTGAAGGCCACTGCCCTAGCATGTTGTCCAGATAATGGAAATGTAACCCATAAACACCTAGTGGATATGAGAAGGTTGGATCATAATGAGACCCCATTTTTCTCATCCATCTAACTGAGATTCATTACCATGTTTAGGTGACCAAATGATGATGATATCATACCACTAGATATTCATGGGCATGATAGATCAGCTCATGGTGAGACCTCATATCCTTCAACTAACCTTTTAAGCATTTTAAATCATATTTCATTGTGGGTCACCCTTTACTTAATGATTTCTTGGGTGATCCCTAAGCGAAGCATATAGAAAGTTCCTACATAGGATTTTATCTTTTACCCAACATCAATCCCTCTAGGCCTTCAACCCCTTCTTCCCATAGAATGAGGGACAACACCTTCTTGGGTCAATACACCCTAAAATCCCAAGAGATAAGAAAATGGGGCGGGGGGGAATAGTGATGGAAAGTGGTAAGTAGGGTAGACAACTGTATGAAGGCTCTTCAAGGGAGTTCCTAGTAGCAAACCCATCCCCAAGGAAGACCACTTACTAGGGCAGAATGTCAACCACCAAGGTGAAATAGGGAAAAATACATAATGTCCCAGCATATATCATGAAATCTAGAGTAATCTAAGATACAACATACTCAAATGAATTAAATATTGAAATGATGCTTACCATAATACTGACTTGTACCTCATGGAGCAAGGCTCACTGCGTTCGGAAGCCAACTAATGTGGTGGATGCCATCTGGAAGTTTGTGACCATCTATGGTGGTGAGGAGTCTTCTTCTGTACAAAAGGATATTGTTGGTCATGTAGTCTCTAGACACTCCATATCTGCAACTTAAAGGCCTCGAGACATAATCTCCTTAGTTATCCACAAAATGGGGGTAACATTTGGCTCCTACTTGGGAACATGTGCTCGTCGTAGAGTGCATGAGAACCGTAGCGTCTCCTGGTAGACATGTGCCTACCAAAAACTCATACAAAGAGATAAGAGCATCTAGTGTGGTGCTATCACCCTTCATACATATATATATATATATATATATATATATATATATATATATCCAAAAATGAAAACTAAACTAGAAAACAAAATTTTTGACATTTTTTTCAAAAATTTCTAAGCTAAGCATGAAATCAATATGCAAGTAGAGAAAAATGAAAATGAAATGCATCTAAACTAATATGAGAAATCAAGATGCAAAATGCAGGGGAAAGCAAGATGACTTACCTACTTACATGGGGCTTGGGCCCTAAAGAAGTTATGTGACCTGAATGTAAGGTTGGAGAAGAGATCCATCCACTGGTAGTGGCATCTTCCTCCCGTATAATGTTATCAGATAGTACTTTTCTTTATAATACTTCTTCCTGATGATGTAAGGACCAAGCCACGAGTTGTTATATTTCTGGTCATATCTGGGCTTTCCCTTTCTTTTGTCCCATATGAGTGCAAGACTTTCTTCATTGAAATCAATGAATGGTGTATTCTTATCGTATGGAGGGTCTGTGTGGATTGTCTCTTTGAAAATTTATTCATGTTTCTCATATTCTTCCTGCATAATATGAATAGACCCCAGCTCCTTCCCATGGTATTTTGCAGTCTTCTTCCTATATGTCCATGGGAGAAACATCTCTATGGGATCTTCATGTATGAAGGGTAACTCGGATGGATCATACTCAAAAAATTATTGAGGCATATCATAGTAGTGTTCACCGACATAATTAGGGCCCCTTAGATCCATCACATGTGTATATTTTTTTCCCTGTTATGTAAGATCTCATACGTTGCATCTCCCATGGGAATATATGCATGTGTAAGGTGCATGCTAAGAAAACCCATAAGGGCCGAGGACCACGTCTTGGACAAGAGCATCCCTCAAGAATCCAGAACATCAATAACCAATATGTCCATGAGGATGTTGATTTGTGGAAAATCTATCAAAAATACCTCAACGTCTTCACACACCCCCAAGACCTCAACCATCCATGAATCAATACCAAAAACAATGTCATAAGGTCAGTTTGTCTTCAAACCAATATGTTTGATTACCTTCAATGAAATGACATTTGTTGAGGCCTCTGAATCAAGCATGCAATTGTTCAAGGGGAGGCCATTCATGCCTAATGAAAGATAGAAAGGAGGTTTCTTGTCCCTTAACCGATCGAGATACATGATGTTCAAAATTATGGGAGGATCTTCCTTCTCGGTTGGCACCTGTAAGACTTTCAAAACTTCCCTTTTTACAGAAGGGATCTTACACATCTCTATCATTGGGATCGTCATATTTAGTTTTCCAAACATGCTTGCAACATCTATATTTAACTGAATATCATCTATAGGAGTTGGCTTAGGAAGCAATTTACATACCAGCGGTGGAGGTGGTGGAGCCACCTTTTCTGCTGATGGAAGAGTAGTATCAAGTTGTGGCGGATGGGATGAAGTTTTATTTATTCTAGTGTAAGTCATATATTCCCTCCTCCTCAATTCCTTCTTATGATCATATGTCAATTTATTCAAGGATCGGAGTCTCCCCTCTCTTTCTCCTCTTCTTCTGGCGTTCATTGATCTGCTCTTGGGTAACTTGTTCCTCTTCGAAATTGAAAATCATATCAATGAACTTCATGTCATCAAAAGAATCTTCGTTTCATCAGGGGAACTCATCTTCCCTGTGGGATTCTTGGCACAGGAGGCACCAAGCTTCTACATCAACTGTCCCAACATGTTTCAAAGTATCTGGGGCCTTTGCCTCTTGTTGAGGTATTAGTTTCCAACCAGTGGAGTCTCTCTGTTGTCTAGAAAACTTAGGTCTGGGAGAAGATTGATTTATTTCCACTGTAGTCATACAGCTCATAAGATGATTATACACCTTAACAAACTAAGTATTCATTTGGTCTATCTTTTGAGTTAAGAGAACAATCAGATCATGAGCACTCTTGTTGGAAACTTTATTCTTTGCTTCTACTTTAACATGAGGGTAGTGAAAAGGTTCGACCCTTGAGTTGAGGAGATTCTCTTCGATGTCAAAACTATACTCTTTGGCTAGTGCCAATAATGTGGGCTTCTTGTCTTTGAGAATAAATCGAAACTTTCCTTCAGAAGCATTCATGTAAAGAAGAAGAACTCATGATGTTGTAGGACAAAAATCTATTGGAATTTTATTATACAACCTATCAAACCTGGAATTGAATTCCTTTACCATCTCATTCTCATTTTTATTTATCTAATACACTGATCCCCAAGTGTCCCACCATCTTGCTTTGTTGACCATTTGTTATTGAAAGAGTTGGAAAAAGAGTCTTAAGATGTGAGATGATTGTCAGGGAGTCCTTTGAACCAATCAAGGGCTTCTTCAGTCAATGATGAAGAAAACAACTTCATGGCCACATCTTCATGCTCAATACATGCATTGTCCATGTCTCGGCCCATAACATAAAGATGATCTTCAGCGGTTATCACATTGTTTCCTAGGAACTGACAACTACTTGTTGACTTCCTTTGGCATTGTATTAGGGTGACCTTGCATATTGGCCGTGTTAAGAGGTTTGTAGAGGTATTTTTCCCAAGGGAGAGCCATTGAAACAAGAGGAAGGGTATTGTTAGCGATAATTCTTGTCTTGGGCTCGAGAGCATCCAGTTCTGCAGGTTGTGCAGGAAGCGCCCAAGCACAGTGCGAAAGGACCTCTGTTCTGGTTACGAGTCAAGCGAGCGGGCGAAGTTTTGTTGTCAGCGGCCGAGATCCATCCACAAAGCAAATCGACGGTCATCGGGTTTTCGGGGCTGTCAAGTTGCCCGGGATTTAGCAGGAGGGAGCTCCAATGGTTCAAAGAAGACTTGGGTTGTCCAATCAAATTGGGACAGGTGGCAGCCTGTCGACATATCGCGGATCGGGGTTTCGGGGAGTAGGGAGCTCTCAGCTCATTACACTTGGAAGTGTCGATCAGTGAAACGCCGAAAGCGCCTTTGGCGCCGAGCCCAGGGTCTCAGCACCAGGCCATATCAAGCGAGCGGGTGAAAGGGGGACAACCTCTTTATAATAGTAAATAATATCTGGGTCGTCCATCTGAAGGACCGGTGGCACGTATCTACGTCATGTCGACGTTCGGGAGTTCGCGCGGTAAGATCTCCTCGTCGCTTCACCTCTCAAAACCTCGAATCCTGAAGCTCCGAAAGCGCCTAGAGTCGAGCCCATGGTCTTGGCGCCTAGTCATCAAGAAGGAGGCCTGGAGGAGGGGTGTTTATGTTTGTCATTTGGCCACTCGGGCCCCGAAGCGTCGAGCTAAATCTCAGAAGGAAGGCATTGTGATGCTCCAGATGTCGATTCGACGTGAGCTAAATCCCAGTACCTGCTGGAGATTAATGAAGAAAAGAGAGGGTGGCTCAAACCTCACCTCACTCATTTATTTCAGAGTATGGAGGTCCCGACCGAAAGTCTGCCCGGGATGGTCCCCTGTACCATTTCTCCTCAGGGAAGCCACGCTAAGTCTTCAATTCGCCAGAAGAACCTGCACACGCCAAGTCAACATTCAAAGAGTTCAGCTACCTCTGGCGTGGGCCATGCCAAATTAAGGTAGCATATGATAGAGCAATGTAGGCCAGATTTGATTGAGGCGACGCCATCCATTGAAAGTTATGAGACGCCTCTACTGGGCGAAAGGAAGGGAAGAGTATATGTAGGCATTTTTGCCATTTTGTAATGGGGGGATGGTAGAGCAGAGCTCCCAACTGTAAAGTTTTAACAGATATTCCAGTTTGTTGGTTATGCATCTATATATGAGATTTCTTATTTTATAACAGACAGTTTTCTTACTCCATCTAAGTTTTCATCTCATGCTAAGAGAGTTCATGATCGACTGATTCGCACGAATTATGGCAACTCTGTTGGGATAAAGGATTTATTATGGCATTATTGTTTTCTCTGGTTTTCAGCGTTTGAACGTAGGAAGATCTTGCGTTTAGATGTCTTCTTCCACAGTCTGTTAGGAACCTGATGTTTACTACAGACCTTTGCATCTTTCTGATACAAGTCTTCCCCCTTACTCACCCTTACTACGACTCACTGTCTGAAGTTATCTAAGACCTCACTTGCCCATGCATGTTTGGCCTAGTTTCGACGTTAGAACTACATCGTTTGAGTTAACCTCCATCTGATCACCCCATTAAACAAATCGTGACATAAACTGATGGGCGTCGAGCTCTGCTCCTGTTGCAATCCAGGAGTGACTTCTGTCGCCAACAGGTACTATGAAAAATGGTTTTAACAAGAGGAGGTTTGAGAGGAATCCTTATTTGGTAGACTTTAGAAGGCTTGAACCTCCCAGGGGGGGGGGAATTTTGGGAAAGGAAAGGTTCTGGGAAGGTGGAGTCACCAGATGAGTTTCAAAATGAGCTCATCAAGAAAAGTGGAATGGGAATGTCCCCCGGGTGGATTCGTCGAGTAAGCTAAGGGAAAGGCTTTGGGGTATCTTGCCAAATTGTCGTTAGGGTTCCGAAGAGGATTCAAAATCCTCCCTGCCAACGACGCCAAAATATTATCGCACAAGTTGTAGGTTAGGAAAATCTTGACCCAAATACTAAATGGAAACAACTAAAAGGTCGCCTACCCACTGTCACCTTAGGAAGGTGTCCCCGTCACTTTAGAGGTGAGGTAATCACCTCAAGGGGGGAATCACGGTGACCCTAGGGGGAAAGGGATGAAGATTGATGAAGATGGATATGAAGTCCATATAATTCAAGTTTAAATGGTATGAAGGTCTTGGAATGAGGTCTTGAGAGTAGGTTGAGTTACTCGCCAAATGTGAAATACCTGCCCGAGACACAATAAAAACAAGCATGTGTTGCAATATAATCAAGTGGACAAGAAAGTGAATCTTTATGTCCCTAATAAAATTAGTTAGTAACTAATGTATATCATAAAATACAGATATATAAATTAGCGTAAACTGAACACAAGACTAGTTAACTAATGTCAAAGCAAAACTAGCAATTGACTATGAATTATGTGAAGTACTTTGAGAGAAAATAAGATGGTTGTTCTGAAATGATTTTCTGTAGTAAATTATCAGCCTTATGGATGTAGCATTCAAAGGTGTACAACAACAAAATCAACCATCAAAATGTGCCCCAAATTAGCCTAAAAAGTGTGCCCTAATTAGTAGATTAGGTGAGTGAAGTTTGGGGAGCTTATTAGGGTTAGGGTATTCTACAGCCTTATGGATGTAGGAAACAAGTTATTACAACAAACAAATTATTGGGAGAAATAGGACGCCTCAAGGAGGCAAGAGAGCCAAAGGCTCAAGGAAAAATTTCCAAAAGTGATAGACTTGTTATCCACAAAAATCACATTTCCAAAGGCAACAATTTTATATCTCCAATGAAATAATAAATGACTAGTGCTCCTAATAATTGGGTTAATGGGGTCATGCAAAGAAAGAGATAGAGAAGCTACCTCTTTGGGGGTGTAAACCCACTTACTCCCCAAGGAAAGTTTATCTATCTAGGGTTTAAGCTAAGAGGGTGTATGCCCTTATACTTCTCTTAGCAAACCCTTGTTTAACCAATAATATGAAGCATAAAATGATGAAGGCTATGGTCAGGGTGTATTCCCTTATACTTCCCACCTAGATCTTAGCACAATAACCTTGACTTGAAACAAATGAGAGAATGAAAGTAAAAACCATACTAATTCAAGGGAAAATGCCAAGATAATCCACCACAATAGCAAGAGATAAGCCTTCCAAGGCTAGTGCATCACTTCCATCAACCATACATCAAAAGATAACCATAAACAATAGCACAAGAGAGACCATTTTCCAAAGATAGCGAAAATTTCAGACCAAGTCTTCTCACAAAAGGGAGAGTTATATCTAAAATGAGATCTTATGATCTCTTATTTTTTTTAAATGTCACCAAGGTGACTTGTCCATATATTTAGGGCTAAACCACAAGACTTGGGGTCAACAACCCTAATATTGCCCCCTTAACAAAGTAATATTAAACAATTCATTTAAATTTCACTTTTGCACAAATAAAACCCTAAAATGGGTGTGATGTCTTCCCTTTAGGGGACGTTTTGTCTTCTTGATCAAGTTGTTGGGGTAGTTTCATCATGGCTAGGCCTCCAAAGGCCACATGTCTTCAATCCATTTCCTATTTCCCATGATCAAGGGATTCCTTCACCCAAAGATCTACTCATCCAAGTCTCACCACCAAACCCTAGCCCCCAAGAAGACGTCAAGCCTATAAGGGTGATGTTTTGCCTCTCCTAGGAAAATTGTTTGGCACATGAGGGGTGGGCTAGGTCTTCCTCATCACCGTCTAGGTCTCCAAAGATTCATCTATGTGATTTGACATGTAGACCCATGGCATCCAACCTTGTTAGAGCAAGATTTGCCTCACCCTATGCAATCTTGCAGAGAGGGCCTTATTCCATTTCCCTATGCAGAGTTGTATTCCCTGTTACTAAAGTCCAAAGACAAAAATATAAATTTTTCCACTTGTACGCATCTTGCACCCTATACAGCAAGTGTATACGCAAGTTGCTCCACTACAGCACGCATACATCGGGATTTGTGCCATAAAATCAAAATTAAATGTTGGGTTTCCATGTCACGATAGGAGATATCTGATCCTTGGCCTTACATATACTGGAAACGTTCCGACTTGGCCCTTCAGTTGCATTTTGAAGGCTATAAAGAAGCCAATTTCGAGTTGTGGAAAAGGAGAAAGAATTCAACTTTGAGAGAAAAGTTACTCTGCAGAAACTATTTACTTTATATTGAGTTTGCATCCCTTTGTCCTTTAAGTCTCAACACAATTTTCAACCCCCAAGATCTTCCCTTATTTGATGGAGAACCTCATTATCTCCCTTATATGAGCTTGCCTTTGGTGGAGGATTGAAGTGGTGGAGGCCTAGCTGGAAGGAACTTAGTTTCTCAGTTCTGAACCATGCCGACACGGAAGTCTGTAATATTTTCACTTATGTTGATCATTTATTAATAGAAATACTCTCTTCACGTCCAATTGATTTCTTGCAAATATATGAATTATTATCCATGGGCGTATTTGTTATGTATATTGATGGATTATGCTACCGAATGTGCTAACCTTTTATATTGCCACCATATGTTTGTTTTGTTTGTTTGTTGGGAACTTGTTGCAGGTATATAGCTTTGGGTCGAAGTGTTCAACGGTGGACCTCATCGAAAATCTGGACGAGGTAGGTCTCTTTCTTATCTCCCTTGCACATTTGTTTATATAGCATATTGTTGGAATAGAGTTGATTTCTGTAATCATTTCCATCTGTTGTGGTTCACCCTAGCCATAGAGAGATTTTCCTCATAACAAACCTGTGGGCTTGCAGCCCCAAGAAAGCCCAAGCTAAGCTTGTTCCTCCAAAACTGTCCACCAACTAGGTCCTCCAAAGACAAATAAAATTTCCCTCCAAGGATATCAAGTCATAACATCATGATAAGTGAATCTAATCAATGAATGATCCACCTAAGCATATGCATCAAAGATCACTATATCAAACAGTTAATTGCTCAAAGAAATTATATGACTTCTCAAGAATGAATATGGGAGGGTTAATGAGGTGTCCTATTGGATAGATCTTTCCTAGGTCAAGGAAAGTTTCTAAGAAATCCCTCTCTAAGCCATGTAAAGTGGGTGAGGTGGTTGGGTTTAAAAATCAATGGGAATAGGGCTCATGACATACAAGAGGTCGTGGTGTCTCATTCATAGGTGCCTTTGTGGAGGGTGTTTGGAACCTTCGTCTGCAATGCATTTTTTCCAAGCCCATTATTCGCCATTCTTTTATTCTTTCATAATTTTAAGGGAAGGTTGAAGGTCACTTCCCTAGCTTGGTGTCCAGATAATGGCAATGTCACCCACAAACACCTAGTGAAGATGAGAAGGTTGGCTCGTGATGGGACCCCCTTTCTCTCAACCATGCAACTGAAATCCATTACCTTGGTTTGGTGACAAGATGATGGTAATTTCATACCACTAGATATTCATGGACGTGATAGATCGGCTCGTGATGAGACCTCTTATCCTTCAACTAACATTTTAAGCATTTTAAATCATATTTCATTGTGGGTCACCCTTTACTTAAAGATAAGTGTTTCATTACTTTCTTGGGTGATCCTTGGGCGAAGCATCTAGAAGGTTCATACATAGGATTTTATCTTTTACCCAACATCAATCCCTATGGGCCTTCAGCCCTTCTTCCCATAGAATGAGGGACAACCCCTTCTTGGGTCAATACAGCCTAAAATACCAAAAGATAAGGAAATGGGGGGAAATAGTGATGGAAAGTGGTAAGTATGGTCGGGAACAGTATGATGGCCCTTCAAGGGAGTTCCTAGTAGCAAACCCATCCCCAAGGAAGACCACTTACTAGGGCACAATGTCAACCAACAAGGTGAAACATGGAAAAAGGCATAATGTTCAAGCATATATCATGAAATCTAGATCAACCTAAGATACAACATACTCAAATGGATTAAATATTGAAATGATGTTTACCATAATATTGACTTGTACCTCATGAAGCAAGGCTCACTGTTTTTCGGAAGCCAGCTAGTGTGGTGGATGCCATCTAGAAATATGTGACCATCTGTGGTGGTGAGGAGGGTCTCCATATGTGATAAAGGATATTGTTGGTCATGCAGTCTCTCAACACTCCATATATGCAACCTGAGGGCCTCAAGACATAATCTCTTTAGTTATCCACAAAATGGGAATAACAGACACTACCACTGCCTTCAGATCATGTGTTCTCCTTTGTGGTTATTTGTTTGTCCCAACACGAAATGAGGTGATTCAAGTTGGTATTTAAACTAGATTCCAAGGGATATCTCCCCTAGAAACATATTTTTAAGATGTGTTCATTTGACCCTTCAAATATTGACTATCTCAACTCTGTTTTTAAGAAGTTTATTGATCGACTTGCTACAAGAATATGAAAAACATGTTATTTTTCCTAAACTATGATCTATGTATGTGGTAGTTTTGGTAAGTGTGTTTATGATGATCTAATGAGTCTATCCCCCAAAAATATCTAATACCCATCTCATAGATCTTGTAATATGGTTTTCAAAAAATACTTGCAACAACTTGAGGAATTTATAGCAAGTTTACATCATCATCACTTCATTATTGAAACTCAAACTCGTAATTTGCATATCTTACCTTAAGGTATTTCATCATATTTTGGAAATATGCATATCCTTCATTTGTCTCCTCCTCCTTCAGATCATTGACCTTCTCCTGTAGATTTTACCTGCCAATGGGTTAGTGGATGGAGTGGTTCTTACTGCACCACGAGTGAAAATGATTGGAGTAGTTCAAAAAAATTGTCTTATTATCCCTAAAGGTATTAATGCATACTTAACTTATCATGATTTGAATTCAGGAATAGAGACTCACTATTGTGAATGCGTAGGTTTTTACCTCTCATCTTACCATCTTTATTCCTTTGTATTCAAAGTGCTTTCCAGACTTATGTAAAAGAAATATGCAAGAAATTATATGCAGAAAAATGCATTGTTTAAAATTGGTTCAAAGAAAATATTCGACAATATTTTTAATTTCAATTCAAAAAATGACATTTATTTGCTAAAATGATATACTACAAATTTTCCAATTCTTTTAGCATTTCTCGGACAATGGTGTTAAAATTGTCAGCTAATTTATATGTCTAAATCTTGTTATATTTTATTGTGAATCAGGAGTTCGTAAAATTGTGAAATGCTAACACAATATGTGCATAAACAAATCATTTGTAGTATTTATCTACTTTGAACACTCTAAGTTATCTCATTGCAATAAAAAACAAAACTGAGTTTAAAAAAATGAAAGTATTGAACACACTCTCAAAGCAATACAAAAATTGCATTCATCCCTTAGATCGTTACTTATTGAGATTGAGAATGTCAAATAATGGGTTACAATCATCGTTCAATTCCAAGATTAGAACATCCGTGCAACAATACTATGTAGCAATCATTTTCAGTTACAGTTCATTAGTGAATGTTTCTCTACATATTTTAAACACACTTGCATAAAATCCAACTAACTCAACAATTCTTGGCAGTGACCATGTACTTGGGCACCGATCATGCTATTGGGACCCTATTGTCACCAAATTATCTCTTTGCATGATTTCAGAGTTTCCTCTTTCCATAAATTATCATTCCATTATTAGCAAGTTATGATAAACAAAACTAAATGATGTTGCAAGAAAAGAAACACACCACACTTGCATCAATGTTAAAACTAACTATGAAATTGAACTGCATAAAAAATAAAGGCATATAAAGACCATCATGTCCTATGGAGTGAGTTTCATCTCCTAGGAATTTATGGTAGAAAATTAAACTACAACATTATAAAATTTAATTTAATTAAAACTATAACACAACAAACTTCATAGCATAGAAGGAAATCTCAAGAAGCTTTATTCTATTCCATCATAAGTTGGACATATACTCTAAGTGTCATCCCATAGAATGGAGAATGCACTCTCTTTCATACATGAATTTTCCTAGAAACTATAATAACAAACAATAAATTCAGATCCACATATTTCTTATGTAATTACAACCATTTGCTAAAAATCC
>JZKD02S1123046.1:0-12955 GCA_000966675.3 Picea glauca | reverse complement strand
GGAACCCAACGTTAAGACCTGGAAAATTTACGAATTGCCTTGACACTCGTCCTTTTCCTTATGTGGGGCGAGAACGGACGACCACAAACAAAAAGAAAACCGTCCTTCCTTACATTCATTCATTGCCCACATGCGCTCGCTCAGCAACCATGGCACACTGTCAGCTTTCTTCTCAAGCGAGTACGCAGCGTGTATAACCTTCCAAGATTCTCCATCTCCATTGCAGTGCGCTGTTTCCTCCTCTCTGTGTATATCTATTTATCCAACCACGAAAAGAATTCGCCTGTGGTTATACGCCGCTACTCGAGGAATGTGATATACACACAGGAGCACGAGGAGGTAATCAGTAATATATATATATTCACGCTGGGGTTCTGTTCATTATTCATATGTGATTATATTCAATCTTACCTTGATGCCCATTTCAATTTATCTTTGATATATGGAGTTTTGACTTGATCTAGCAATTGTTGTTTAATACATTGAGAGTTCCGACAACATTGACATTCAGAGGCCAAATTAGGTTAGGGAGCATCATGGGTGCCATTGATGGAGCTTATATGACTAAGGCTGTGCCCTCGGAAGAAAAAATGGGCTCTCAGAAGAAGAAGAATATATTGAGAAGAGCTCATGCCCACAAGAAAAAATTTATAAGGGCCATTGGATTTAAACGCAGTAGATCAGCTGCATTAAGGAGGACGGGATATATCAAGAGTAAGCCGGGGGTATTCAGGGGTGTATATTCAATGAATATAAACAGGAGATTGAAGAAGTTGCAGACGCTGATTCCAGGTGGGAGGACTGCGCAGGATGTGGACGTGCTGTTCAAGGAGACTGCAGATTACATTGTGTCCTTGAAAATGCAAGTCTGTTTGTTGCAGGCATTGTCTCATCTCTGCAGTGGCAGTGCATAATGGGTTTAAAACTCATGGCTTTTGATCCATCTTGTGATTATGTCAGTCCAGCAAATTAATGTTACAGAAGAACTATTTATCTTTAATAATGACTATGAAGGATGAGTTTTTCCCTTGGATGTTATTTTTTCTTGCAATACTGATAGCTGATTTTACATCACTTTTTGAATGCTGTAGTAGATCTTAGTTCCAATATGCTGAACAACAAAAAATATGCTACTCAGGAGCTACCGTGACTATAATTTTTAGCAGTATTATTTATGGTTACTACAGTTATAGTTATTATCTGTCTGCATTGAGTGCCCTTGAGCTGAATTCACTGGCCATGCAGGGAAGACATGTTTACATATTCAGATGCAACGCAAAGAAATGAGAGTGACCTAAATATGGTCTTCACCTTGACTTTAATACGCATCGAACAGTCATTCAAATCATTGATATTCATAGTTTTTTTTGGTTTGCTTCCTGTTAATTCTTAATAGATTTAGAGTTAAAAGACAATCTATACTGGTGTTCATATTATGCAAGATCGAACTATACTTTTCAAGTTAAGTTCATTGGGGAAAAAATGATATTTGTAGATTGTAATAAAACAAATATCATTCGAAGGATGGATTTTATGTACATCTTCCTTTGATGTGGTTTTTGGCAAGGATAATGATTACTTGTTGCATGTGGTAATTCTGATAAGAATTGTGATGAAAAGGATTTTATAACTAAAGAATGTTATATATGTCTTTTTTTTAACCGTTGACATATACATATGTATACCAAAAGTATTGAATTTTCAGTTAAAAACAATTCATGCACTAAGTATCATAAAGGTGTTTCCTTTTCATAAGGCGTTTTATTATCGTTCAGAGACAGAATGAAAGTCATACAATTTTTCAATATATTGAATGTTGATTTTCATGTATAAAGGAAAGTAAATTTATGGAGTATTGCTATTTTTTATATAACTGGAAGTAAATTTTAATTTTTTTTTTTGAAAATATAAATTTTATTTATTAAAAAAGTGTTTAAATTTATTATGATCTATTTTTTTAATAGTCACTTTTAATTTATAATTAGATATTCTTGAGTAAAGTTCAAATTTTTTTTTCCAAAGAATAAAGAGAGTACTTTTATTTCTGCAGAGGATAAAAAAGCCAGTAATTTTATCTCTGCAAAGGAACAAAATTACATTTGTGTAAGCTCTTTCTTCACGAGAACCATCAGTCCATATGAACTGCAAAAAGAACAAAGATTTGTAAGAATTCATTATATACATCAAAAAGGGAAGGATTTTAGGTTCAGCTTTCAAAAGCCACCATGAAATCAGCAAAGCTTTATTAAGTCATATTTTTTTATTCTGTTAAGTTATTCTAGTGTGGAAAAGAGGAGGGTTGTGGTCCTAGGTGCATGGGAGAGAAAGGCTGAAGCAGCACGTGCTTTTGGTGCTCTACAACACACGTGAATGGATATAATGCAAAATTCCAAGTGAGTCTCAACTGGTCGACCTCCAAATGGTGCGTGTATAGGGTTTCTTCAAAGATCCACAGGATTTGAAGAGCATTAGGTTTGGGCTCTGAGTGTACGAAGGATCATGTCTTGGATGCTTGAATCTTATCGATCTGTCAACCGTGGTTGAATTTGTTGTTTGGTTTCATATCTACCAATCAGTCAGCATCAAGGGATCGAGGTCAAACCAATGGAAAGGAGAGAGGATGGCGGCACAAGTATTGAAATAGAAATAATGAAAAAAAAATTAATTGTAATTTTAACTAAGTTGAATGTAAATGGACATATCAATGTAAGGCCTTATTAAGAATACAAATTTAAAGGGAGAATGTTAACTTAAAATTCACTGAGTGAAAGAGTAAAATTTATTAGGTCAATAGTATTGGTTTTGGATACATTTTTTTGGTAATCCTAAGTTTTAGAACTCACTAATTACATGTAATGAAATTCTTTAAAAGGTTGGAAATACTGCATTGTAATTGTAATGTTTTCAGATTTGAATGGTGAAGACTTACTTGGTCAAATAACTCTAGAATTGGTTTGCTTTGATCAAAGACAATATTTTTTCATGATGTGATTTATGTGTATATTCTTTTGTTCTTATTTTGATCTCTCTCACAATTTTGTTTTCTAATATATTCATTAAAGAAGCCATGAGTCATGAAAATATATTATGAAATGTTTCCTTGATTTTCCATAGGCCTCAATCCATTGCTAGTCCATCCTTTGAGAGGCTTTCTAATTTTTGGCTTATGTGCCTATACACATTATCAAAACGGATGAGTGAGAAGTTATTTAATTTACTTTTGATACCATAGAATCACGGAAGGAAGGAAAGTATAATTCTACAACATGTAATCCCCTTTCAACCAATTTATTACCAACAAGCAATTTCCATATATATGCAAATGATTCAATCCTTTTACATACGCTAATTGAGGAGCAAGTTTGAGTTCCATTATTTCACATAAATTATTTTTCTTATTTCCAATGTCGTATGACAAGGAGATATTATGATCATTTGAGGGATGTCACATAAATTATTTTTCTTATTTCCAATGTCGTATGACAAGGAGATATTATGATCATTTGAGAGATGGATAAGGCCACATGTACCTCCACGGGTGGGTTCCCTTGAGAGGCCCAAGGCATATCCTTTTGGATTTGAGTCTCCTAATGAGTGGTTCAAATAGAGCTTTTGGATTATGAGAAAAAAATGAAAATATTGTTATGTTTTGAAGAGCATAATGTAGAGAAATGGTTTTTTTCCTAAAAAATAGAGTGATTCCTAGGGATCCAAATGCCCCTTTATACAAAAAGAGACATGGGCTTATATTTTCCAGTGTCCTAGTTTCTTAACCAAAAAGTTAGCGCTCTTCAATGGTGTCTCCTTCCCATGTAGAAGAGAGACCTACTACCTTCTTAATATGAGTCTCAACTTCCAAACAAAATTTGTAGTTGATAAAAAGGTGATTATTTTCTTATCAATCTTTTCGACAAGGAAAACATCTATGTGATTGGTGAAAATTGCTTTGTTACACTTTTCTGAAGTGAGTATCTTATTGTGAAACAATAGCCACATACAAATCTTTGGTATTTGCTAGGAATTTAAGCTTTTAGAGTTTCTTCCCCCACCACGTTGGAGGATTGTTGAATGTATGGGCTAACCCGGGTTCTACCTTAGTTCTCGAACAAAACCCTTTTCACCATCGGCCCTTGGTGTTGTGCATAGAGTACGCAACACAATCTCACCTGAGATGGCTTATGGGTGATTGCATGACCCAAGTGTCTACAATCAAGGAAGGGGTTGGGGATGTTCTACTTCTTCTACTGATACTTTAACATGCATTTTACCATAATATTCATCATATCTACTACTTTATCCATTCAATAACATTCATTCTACATAATTATATCAACCCAAACAAATGCATTCATATAATAATTAATTCATTATAAAGCATATAGATTGATACAACACACATAAATACACCATTTTTACCGTTGTTCACTGCCCCACGCTACGTCCACAAAGATATTCTCCTAATTTCTTATTCTTCATTAAAATAGTCGTGCGTTGGGTGCAATACAACATGGGTTTATGAATGGTGAGGCGGACTAGTGTCGCACCAAGCTCCACAACTTCTGACCTCACCCTCAATTACATCTCAAAATTAACTCCATTTGAGCTCCACAACTCTAAAAAAAATATAGACTTTGACTCAAAAACTCAAAAGGATGCTCCAAGTACTCCACTCATGAAAAAGTTTACTGAAAATATACGATATCCATAGCTTCCTTATACATCCTCTATTTATACTACAAACAAAGGGTCAAAACCCTTATATTGTCAAAAACCCTAATTTCTAAGTGGACTCCACTTGTCTACTTTCTAACTCCCTTCCACGTGGTTGGTCTTCAATCCAATCATTCCTTACGCTGATCTTGCTCCTTTCCTAGCATGTGTTGTTTCCTTTTCCCTTATGTTGCACTCCTTTCCCTTCTTTTCTGGTGCGCGCTACTCCTTTGGTCCATTCCTTGCCTCTTCTCCTAGTTTACTACACTTAACCCCAAAATTGCTTGCTCCAACAGGCCCCCAACACTAATTTGTGGCGCGTCTGGAGCTAGTCACGATGGGTGTGCCTTCTACACTGATTCCTCCAATTCCTGGAAAGGTTTTGCTAGTTCATCCCATTTTTCCTTCATATGCGCATTCTTTTCTATGAGGGTCTCCATGACCTGCAATGTAACATGATCCTTCAACACTTGTATGATTTTTGAGTGCACCTATTCCATTCTAGATTTCTCTATTTCTAACTATGTTATCATATTTTATACTTTCTCTTGCAAGGGGTCCAACTAAGCTTCGCTAGTCTGGTGTTCATGTTGGATTATCTTGACGTCTTCTTGCAATTTTTTCATCTCCTCCATGACCCTTAGTCTATCTGATATAGGCATTGTCTTCTTTCTCTTCTTTAGATCCTGCTCCATTCAACTTTTCTTCTTTTTGATCCAACTACTGGATTCTTCCATCTTTTGCGAGTCTTGTCTAAAGTTGCATGGTCTTCTCATAAAGTTCTGCTATTTCTTTGACTTTCAGCGTAATATGATTTGTTTGTTCTCTCGCTTGCTCTTCCCTTTCAGACATGACCTCTGGTGGGATAGTTGTTGTCACTTTCTCCACCAATTTTCTTATATTCTTCTTGTACCCATCCATCATCTCCACTATCTTCTGTAGATTTTCTTATGTGCTAATTTCTCCTGTTAGTGTGCTCTCCATAATTGTCTGAAATATTTCTTCAAGTCTTTTCTCCAATTTATCCGCATGTCATTTTGCTTCCTCTTGTTCTATCCATACTTCCATAAGAATTGTCTCTGACACATCCTTTTCTTCCATGGTAGTCTCCAAGTTTGTTGCATTCGTCCTGGCTCTGGATTGAACCTTTTCCGCTATGCTCATCTGCAACTTAAACAATGCTTTGGTTGGAATCTTTGATAGTGCTAATTCCAACTGTTCCATGTCCTTCACTTGTTTCTGTGTGTCCTCGTCTACTTGTATCATACTCTGACTTATATGGAATGTCGCGCTCCCCACTATTTCTATCCGGACTGTCTCCTTCTCTTTATGAATTAGTGCATGCTATGGTGTGTTTTTTTTATGTGTGACAGTGAGTTGTATCTCTCCAGAACTTCTTTAACTTCCATAATATTTTTCATGATTTTTTCTCTCTGAGATTCTACAATATAGAGTGCTTCCTCTTCTCAGTCTTGCACCTTATTAGCTACTAACTCTGCATCATCTTCTGTGATTGTGAGTTCTATATGATTTTGTTGTGCCTTCATCTTCTTCCTCTATTCTCTCATATGAATGGTTGATATCCTCTTTTTTGTGTCTACGTAGGTTTTGTGACCTCTGGTTTACTTCTATTCCTTGTCTCCCGAGTTGACATTCCATCTTTCTTTTGTGCTTCACCATTTTTTCTTTCTGTGTTGTCAGTTCTAATTTTTGATACTCTTGGTACATTTCCTTATTCCTTGGTTTCTTTGTTGTTATGTCAGTACCTGTAGTTTTGATGTGCTCAACTTATTTTCTAGTATTTGCAGCTGGGCTACTAGACTTTTGTGTTGTGCCAGCTTCTACCCATTCTTTTCCCTTTGTTCCTTTCTTCCGTGCTACTAGAACCTTCCATTGATCCAACCATTCTACGAGAACCCATTGGACTTCTTGTGTTGTAATGCAATAATGCATCTTGAGCCATGTCTTCTTAGGGTATCTTCTTGCTTGTATCCATGTGTTATGTCTAGATGCCTTAAAGTTAGCTATGCCCTCATGTTCCTTCACCACTTCAGGTGTGATTCTCCATGTATTTTCAATCTTCTCTTGCATCTCTTGAATATACATACCAAAAATACTTTTGTTGGCTTTCCTTTTCTTAGCATATGTGTTATGTCACAGGATTTCATATCTCATTGTGACACACCTTCTTGTTCTTCCACAGAACATTGAATACTTTGGTTTCTCCCATGCATCTAGGGCTATCAAAATTAACAACAACGAATAGTGGAACTTTGTTCAAACATCCTATGCATCCCTACTATCTTCTAAGAAAATGTTGAGAAGATACAATGCCCAACTCAAAATTGTACCTTCTGCACATTATGCAGCTGTTGCAACCACCCCTCCAGGTGCCTCTTCTTTGCAATATTCCCTTAGTAGCTTGTAGTCCATAAAATTTGTCACAAATATGGATGTTGGGTCATTAATGTCCTTAATAATCATCCCCTTGATGCCTCTGTCTGTGCCAAAATTTTCCTTTACTTCTTGTGCAATATTTTTTTCCTTCCTTTTTTCATCGAGGTATTGCTCTGAATTTACCCCATATATCACTAATCCTTTCAAATTGGAAATTAGGTTGACATCTATCGGGACATGTCATTCCATCCATAGAAATCATCCATGTACGCTTGCCAAAATCTATTTGGTGCATGCATTGATGTATCTCCCCCTGTTGAAATGAGGAATTTCCAATAAATTCATTATTTCGTAGTTTTAAAGTCCATCTATCCATTGTTTGGGCTCCGTAATTAGTATTCCTTTTGATGTTTACCCCATGTTCTCCTTATAAATCTCCTGCGCAAGCTCTGGGTACTTGACGACCTTTGTGAAATTGTGATTGGTGTACCGCAGTTTGGGAACATGTCCCAACATATCTTCCACAATGACTATTGAGTCTGGAATGTGAGGTATAGCCAACTTGATCTATGTTTGTGTGAGAATTGTTGCCTTCTTCTTTGATGGACCTTTTTGTGTTTCTTCTAGGATTTCTTCTTCCTGCATTTCCTCATCCATGGTGTGGTCATCCTCGACCTCTAGGTTTTCCTCTACTAAAGGTGTAGCATTATTTCTTTTATCACTATCATTTTCACCCTATTCTCCCTCTGTGTGCGTCGTTCCTGGGGTTTATGTGCTAGGGTTCACTTCCATCTTGGTGTTTCTGGCTTACGTTACTTGACAAAATTATGGTACTTCTTCTTATGGGTTTTCTTCTTCAATACACATCAAGATAATCGATTCAGTATCTATAGTGGGAATATCATCCACATCGAACACTATGTTAGTTTCTTTGAGTGGTCTGTTAGTTCCACGAGTTTTTTGTGCGGATTGGCTTGGTTTTCCGAACTTTGGCGGTGCCATTTTCTAAGCTTGTGAAAACTTGGTTGTAAATCTTAGTTGGGTTCTTCACAAATTCTCACTTACTCGCACCCTATTTTCTATGTCGCTCGGATTCTCAAAAGTCACAAGTTTTTTTTTGCCATGCTTTCCCTTTGATAGAGTCTGTCATTAATGCTATGACATGCCCTTTCATTTCCATTCACTAGTTTGCCACTTTTCTAGTCATTCTCCATTATTTTGTGTAGTGTTTACTTTTCATGCGTGTATTCTTATAAATTATGTTGCACCAATTTTCGGTCTCCTTCACGCTATCATTCTCATCTATCTTTCTACCATGTATTCCTCTAACTACTTATTTTTTGGCTTTTTCTTCATTTTCTACTTTTCTTTTGCATTTTCTCATCTTTCTTCCTACTATATACAATATGTAAAAATCTACTTGCTGCGATGCAACTACTGAGGGTTAGTGGGTAGATTGTCCCTATAGAATTTCAAACAAGTACCATTCACGATTCCTTGAACTTCTTTTCCTGCTAAGTCTTGGAGCTGCACAACACCTCCATCTCTGACAAACTTTATCTAATATGGCCTTGGCCAATGCGTTCTATGTTTCCATGGGTGCTGCAAATATTTATTGTCATAGAGGAGAACTAGATCTCCTACTTTGAAGTTCTCCTTCTTAATATTTCTATCATTCCATCCTTTATCCTTTGCTTTATGTATCTCTTGACGAAAACCAACTATAATTCTATCTTCTTCGAAATCCATAAGTTCAACTAATATTTCCTGTACTGCGCCTCTTTCTGTCATCTCTGTGATAGATGCAATGCACATAATTGGTATCAAATAATCCAAGGGAACTACTGAATCTTGTCGATGGACCAATATGAAGGGTGTCTATCATGTTAACTTCTTGCATGTAGGTTTTTAAGCCCATAGTATTGTTGGTACCTTTAATTCCCAATCATATTTATTCACATTACAAATCTTGGTCAAGGAATTTTCCAATATCTTGTTAAAATATTCTACTATTCCATTAGCTTGAGGATGATAAGGAGTGCTCTTCTGATGATGTATCTCAAACTCTTCACGAATTTCCTGTATTGTATTGTTGATCAAGTGAGTCCCTTGATCACTCATCAAAACTCTTACGCATCCAAATATTGTCACTACTTGTTCAAATAGAAAGAACACTACAGTCTCTGTGATGCAATCCTTCACTGTTGTTTCCTCAACCCATCTCATAAAGTATTCTGTCGATATACCAATATGAAGGGTGTCTATCATGTTAATTTCTTGCATGTAGTTTTGTAAGCCCATAGTATTGTTGGTACCTTTAATTCCCAATCATCTTTATTCACATTACAAATCTTGGTCAAGGAATTTTCCAATATCTTGTTAAAGGATTCTACTCTTCCATTATCTTGAGGATGATACCGAGTTCTCTTCTGATGATGTATATTAAACTCTTTAAGCATTGTCTGTATTGTACTATTGATAAACTGAGTTCCATGATCACTCATCAAAACTCTTGTGCATCCAAATATTGTCACTACCTATTCAAATTGAAAGTGAACTGTAGTATCTGTGATGCAATCCTTCATTGTTGTTTCCTCAGCCCATATTGTCAAGTAATTTGACGTTGTAATAATATATCTGGCACCTGTTCTTCTTGCTGGTGGATTAATCATTCCTATATAGTCTACTTCCCATTTATCAAACACCTGCAAAGTAAAATAAGGTCTTAATGGAATCTCATCCATTCTGGATGGCTTTCCAACCCTTTGATAGACATCACAATTTTGACAGTATTCCTTTACATCCTTATGAATTTTTTACCACCATAATCTTGCACGTAATATCTTTTGCGTAGTAGCTTTCCCTGCATAATTTCCTCCAGCTATGCCTTCATGTGCCTCTGCCAAAATAATGGGTCTTTAATGCTCCATC
The DNA here is from genome assembly GCA_000966675.3 of Picea glauca. Taxonomy (NCBI): domain Eukaryota; kingdom Viridiplantae; phylum Streptophyta; class Pinopsida; order Pinales; family Pinaceae; genus Picea; species Picea glauca. The sequence goes on along the minus strand of JZKD02S1123046.1, from coordinate 2,917 downwards.
ACACACCTTCTCAAAATTTTATCTCCTCCAAGCATAAATGAGGCACCTAATTATTTTTTAGATGTATGGTATGACCCGGGTTCTAGTTTAGTTCTCCAACAGAGCCCTTTTCATCGTTGGCTGCTCTGGTAAACCAAAAGGAAACACTTCCCACAGAGTGCATAACACGGTCTCACCCAATATGGCTTATGGGTGATTGCATGACCCAAGTGTCTGCAATCAGGGAAGGGGTTCGGGATGTTGTACTTATTCTACTCATACAGTAACATGTATTTTACCATAATATTCATCAGATCTACTACTTTATCCATTCAATAACATTCATTCTACATAATTATCTTAATGTGCATTGTAAATCAACCCTAGTAAATGCATTTATCTAATCATACATTCATTATAAAGAATATAGATTGAACACAACAAACATAAAGAAACCATTTTTACCATGGTTCACTCCCCTAGGCTACATCCACAAATATCTTCTACGTATTTCTTATTCTTGATCAAAACAATCATACGTTGTGCACAATACATCATGGTTTTATGAATGTTGAGGTGGACTAGTTTCGTCCCAATCTCCACAACTTGTGACCTAACCCTCAATTGCATCTCAAAATTAACTCGAGTTGAGCTCCAAAACTCTCAAAAAAATATAGACTTCGACTCCAAAACTCAAAAGAATGCTCCAAGTAATACGCTCATGCAAAAGTTTAATGAAAATATATGATATCCCTAGTTTCCTCATACATCTTCTATTTATACTACAAACGATGGGTCAAAACCTTACATTGACAAAAACCCTAATTTCTAAGTGGACTCCACTTGTCCACTTTCTAACATCATTGCACATAGTTGGCCTTTGATCCAACCATTCCTTATGTTGATCTTGCTCCTTTCCTAGTGCGTGTTGTTTCCTTTTCCCTTCTGTCGTGCTCCTTTCCCTTCTTTTCATTTCTTCTTGTCCAAGTATATTTTCCAAAAATAACCTTACTCCTAGTTAAGAATTTCCAAATTAGCCACTTCACAATTAGAAGGAATGTATTTAGAATGGATTTTCAAATGAAATAACCATTTCTCACTTTCTTAAAAGGATTTGAAATCTAATCCTCTTATGGGAAGTATTTTTCCTTGATGATTTGTTCCCATAAACCCATACCTTGTATTAGCCCCTAGACATTTTTTGTTGCCACGTCTATTGAGAAGTGAAATGTTTTTTAAACCCCAACCACCCATACCTTTAGGGATGGAAGGTTTCCTCGAGGAGGATAAGACCAAATTCTTCTTTTAAATACTCCCTCACCAAAGAAAGAAGAAAGAGAGTTGTATTATTTTACCTAGAATATCTTTAGGAATCCATCCAAGAAGGTCCAATTGAATAGAGTGGCTTCTAGAACAACCTTGAAAAGTGTCGTTCACCCTACTCTAAAGAGCCATTTATTGCACCAGGAATTTACTATCTTTTCTACTTTTGCAAGAACCCATAATCAATATTTTTTTATAATCATCGAATTTAAGGAATAATCCCAAGTATTTGAGACATAAACTATCTCATCATCCCAAAAAAAGATTAAACATGAGAAATGATATTTTTCGTACTCATGAATACCCCGAGTTAATAGGAAAGATTTATATTTGCTAATCAACCTACAAGTGGCCTTGCAGAAAACTTTGAGTAGTTCAATTAAATGCTCCATTGATCTAAATGTTTCCCCATAGAAGATTAATATGCCATCTACAAAAAGGATATGAGAGATATAAAATGGATGAACAATAAATATACCTTTTATTTGTCCCATAGCAATGGCTTCCTCAAGAATTCTTCTAAGTTTCTCAGAAACCAAGAAAAATTGTAGGGAAGAAATGGGGAAACCTTGTCTTATTCGTCTTTCATCTTTCAAGAAAGGAGTTGTTGATCCATTTATAAATAAGGAAAAGGATGTATAGTTCATAAAATTGAGCACCCAAGTGATGAAAGAGTGGCCAAAACCCGGGTGAATGAGAAGAAGTATGATATAAATCCAACTTACCCAATTGAAAGCATTGGATAAGTCCACTTTTAATGTGAGTGATTTTCAATTTCCTTTTTGTTGGAAGCCACCAATGTTTTTCGATTCTTATCACAATCTGAGTTCCCATAAAGAGATTATATCTTTTTATGTAGCTTCCATCACCTTCAAATTTTTAAACATTTTTTCTGAGTTTCGAAACGATTGTTGGATTAAATCTTACCTTATTGAATCTTTATCATTAGCATTTTCATTTGTTTTACTTTTAATTCATGAATGTAAGCATAATTTAAACATAAAACTTGGCTTGGTTTAATAATATTTTACCTTAGAAATATCATTTTAAAAGCGACCCATGTGTGATTAAAATTCAAATCTTATGAAATGGTTGATTAATCCATTATCGATTTTTTTATTTTTTATTATGGTTGTTATGAATTCAATGGTTCAATAGTTCATTGTCGAAATGTTTTGATGCATGAAGAACCTTGGTTAACTATTGACATTCTTCTCATGATTTTAATGGTCATATCAACATTCATGCCAATGAGTACAAGCATGTTGTACTTGCGTTTTTGCCTTACCTTGATGGCCCAAAACATTGATGAAGCTATATATTATGTGCTTAGGGTTTTATACTTTGTAGGTTTTGGCACTCATCGTGAGAGATGGTATGGAATTATATGAACCCTTTGGTTTTAGTTCTCCCTAATTCTCCTATCTGAGCTATGATAGCACCCAGGATCTTCTATTTTCATGCTTTCACTCTTCGCTCAGACTTGTTTTTGTTGCTCATCTATTGTGTTAAGAACCAAACATCAATATAGCATAGAAAAACCTCAAGAAAAGTACTCAACGCCTTGAAAAAGAGATAATATCAGATAATAAGCCTCTTCGAGGGGGCAACCTCC
>JZKD02S1123045.1:184634-208962 GCA_000966675.3 Picea glauca | reverse complement strand
GGGTTAGAAATTAAGCATAAATTACACAAACCACATATAACTCATGCATTGGGACGGGAAAAGTATTCTTTTATTATCTTCAAAATGAATCAACTTACAATTAAAGTCGAGACCGACCACCACTCCTTGATCTTGATCCTGGGATCCTCCTCTTCTTTTGTCCTCCAATTGCTTTGCATTAATTCTCCTTAGGCTTGAGGAAAGGATAAAGGGTTGGCACAATGGATTTGACAAATGGGCAGAGTTTCTTAGCTATAATTTTCCTCCTCCAAATAGTACCCCTACCCCTTCTTTTATAGGCTAGAAGGAGCTAGGGTTTTGGATGAACTCTCGGCCATGCATGGCCGGGAGTTTCAGTTAACTGACCCATAGCTTTTTGTCCCATCGACAACTTTCCTATTTTTGAGTTTTTTTAGGTAAACGCGGGATGTAGAAGGCCTGCCAGTGTTCACATGCATGCAGTAGTGGGTTAGGGCGCGTTTGCCTTTACCTAAGAGGATTTTTAAAGAGGTTGTTCAACAGATGTTTTGGCAATGAAGGGATATGAGTTGGCCTGATGCCAGGTAAGCATGTGTGGTGCAATTTAGGGTTATAACAAGTACCAATTTTCTTTTCCTAGAAGTTTTCCTTTCAACCCAATATACCAAAGGTCATGTTTCCCATGTCTTGTAGTTATTGACCTATTTTTTATAATATTGTTGTATATAGATCAAATTTTGATCTCATGTCTTTGGATGCATCTAATTCTAACCCTTCAAAAGTTACACCAAAGTCCTATTGACTACTTTTGTCTTCCCATATTTCTCTGGATGGAATGTTGTAGACCTATTCAACTCACTGTCCATATTATCCCACATTGTAGTCCAAAATGCATTGAGAAATTTGGTATCTTTGTCTAGGATGATGCTTCTTGGTATCCCAAGGTGCACCCAAACATCTTCAAAGAACTTGTTTCTTACTTATTTTCCATTGATGGTCTTTTTACAAGGCATGAGAATGCACATATTGTTGAACCTGTCAACTACCACATATAAATAATCATGTCCCTTTCGGTTTTTTGGTAACCCTCCCACAAAATCCATGGAAATTTTTTCCCAAGGTCGAGTGGGTACAAGTAAGGGATGACATAGACCTTGTTTTTTGTTGTTGGGATTGCTAGTACAACAAAGTATACATCCCATAATATACCATGCTACATCGTCTTGCATTCTGGGCCAATATATACACCTATATAAGTTGGATATTGTCTTTCCAACACTAAAATGCCATGCAACCTTGGAGGTGTGAGCCTCTCTGATAAGCTACAATTGTTCACCTTTAGGAACATAGAGGTTGTCGAGTTTGTAGAATAAACCATTCTAGAAATGATAGTCATCCTTGTTGTCACCTTTATTCTACATGAATTTGGACCTATAGTTGTTGAAACACTTCCTTGAAGTCCTCATATTCTATTTATTCCTCTTTGTGCGCATCATGGGTAAAAGGCTCCATGTGCATCAAAGTTCCCAAAGTTTTAATCTTGGACGTGGGTGGCCATGAAAGCATGTCTTCCAATTTTTTTTGTGCTATGATTCTTATACTTTATGACCAAATGAAAATATTGTAAGAACCCCATCCATTTGTAGTGCATGGTTTGTTGTAACTTAATCTGGGCTTGCAAATACTGGAGTGGTTGGTGATCTATGTGGATGATGGTATCCTTTCCCATCAGATAGTGCTTCCACTTTTTAACAACTTGTACCAAGACATAGATCTCCTTGTCATAGGTAGGGTAGTTGAAAACCACCCCATGAAATAATTCAAAATGATAGCATACATGCCTTCCTCCTTGCATCAAAACTACTCCCATGGAATACCCACTTACATCTGTTTCCACTTTGAAGGGATTCTGCAAGTTTGGCAGCGCAAGCCCTAGTGCTTGACTAATATTTATTTCCAGATCATCAAAATCCTTCTGATGATTCTTCCCCCAATGGAAACCATTACAACTCATTGTTATGTTGTGGAGTGGTGCAACTAATATTGAAAATGAAGTTATGAACTTCTGCAAGTATTGTGTTGCCCCAACAAAACTACTAACTTATGTGTAATTTGTAGGAACTGGCCATTTTTTGATGGCCTCCATATTTTTGGGATCTATCTTGAGCTCCCCTCCACCAATCACATACCCAAAATACACCAAATATCGTTGAGAAAACTCACATTTCTTGAGGTTAGCCAACAACTGGTGCTTCTTCAGAGTCTCTAACACCTACATGATATGTGGCATGCGCTCTTTCTAGGTAGCACTATAAACCAATATATCATCCAAATATAAAATAACAAATGAATCTAGATAAGGTTGTAAAACATTATTCATTAGTCTCATAAATGTAGCCAGTACATTGCATAATTGAATAGCATAACCAACAACTCATACAAACCTTACCTTGTCTTGAAGGTAGTATTCCAAGTATATTATTCTTTGAGTTGTACATGGTGATATCCTGATTTCAAATACATCTTAGTGAATTACTTGGCATGATACATTTGGTCCAATAGATCATCGATCCTGGGCAAAGGGTACCGATTATTCAGTGTGATTTTGTTCAATGCCTTGTAATCGATATACATTCTCCAAGTCCTATCCTTCTTGGGTAAAATTATGATGGGTGAACCACATAGTGAGGTTCTTGGTAAAATCAAACCCTGCTCCAATGACTGTTGCAACTTCTTTTATGCTTCATTTTCTTCCATAATGGACTGTCTGTACAACCCAATATTTGGCAAGGGGGAGTTTTGTAATAATTGTATTTCATGTTCCAATTTCCTCTTAGGTTGTATCCATTTAGGATTTTGGAACACTCCTTTGTATGCATGTACCAACTCCTCAAACTAATTTTTCTTCTCTTTAGTACACCCTTCCAACGATGTATTTACTTTTAATGACTCTTCACCGGACTGATTTTCTCTTAGAAAAAGTAAAAACATTTCTTGCTAGAACTAATCAATTTCTTAGCTTGATTGGCACTTACTAGTGAAAGTTATGATTTTCCTTTGTGTGCATTGATGATGAAGGATTTCCCGTCCTTCATGGCATAGTATTTGTTGAAACATATTTTAAATTTTTTATCCCTAAGACCCAAACTTTCCTTTTTCGGGTTTCGACTTTTCATAAAGCATAAGCTTCATTATCATTCCCAAACTCCCGGTACCGATTTCCCGAAAAACTTTATTCTTTAAATAATAAAAGGAAAAAAACCTAAAATGTTATAAGAGTCCCAACACATTTTCTATAAAGTTATTTTTTAATCATGATAAGATTAAAACCTAAAGGAGTTAAGATTAACTTTAAAAAGTTTTGGGGATTCGGGGTTTGTTGAGAACATATGTTCCAATACATATTGAATCACGAAATCCTGATCCCCGGTTTCCCGAAAGAATGAGAGTTAGTTCAAATTTTGATTAATTAATTCACTAACACGAAAAGTTAAGGCTTAAGTTAATGATATCGTGATTTCAGGATTCGGGGTTCAGCGATAACATATCTCTTTTCAACACGATCCTCGAAATCTCGAAATGTGAAATCCCGACCCATAATTTGTGTTAAATTGAATTAATCATGTTTTGTCCTTAATCCTGATTAATTAATTCGCTAATATAGAAATTTAAGGCTTAAGTTAATCATTTCACAATTTCGGAAATCGGGATTCATCGATGACATACTTCCTGTCAACACGATCCCCGAAATCCCAAAACGCTTAATACCGATCAATTATTTTGCTAAAATGAATCTAAGTCCTAATTTAATCTTGTCGTGATTTCATGATTTCGGAAATCGGGATTCAGTGATAACATACCTCTTGTCAACTCGATCCCCGAAATCCTGAAACACGAAATCTTGACTCTTAATCTGTGATTAGTCTAAAGTAACTCTGTTTTGAAAGCATGATTAATGACAATCAATCTTTTTAGGTTTTGTTCACGTTTCGGTTTTTGATTGAATGAAATGTTTCGATTTTTTAATTCGAAAGCGCCAAAATGTGACCACTTAAATAAAGAATAATTGGTGATATGTGACACTAATGCGTATCTTAGTAAATATCTACTGCATTAAATGTCTTGAATTATTGTTATCTGTGTCAGTCCCTTCATCGTTAAATGAATTAAAAGAGAGTTTGAAGGTCTGTGTTTCGCAACATTTTTTGTTTCATACTATCAAGCGCAAGACGCATTCAGGTGAGCTCATACACTCCTTTTCTGTGATAGGTTTTCCATCTAACTTGAATTCATGGCACCAAAAAAAGAAACAAAAAAGAGTGAAGATACACAGGAAGGAGATATCATATCCGACATTATTCCACACGCTATCGACTCAATTAAATATTGGACACAAATCTATGAATTCCTGGAATACGAATTCAAGAATTCTCATACTGATTTCGAGAATCACTTTCGGGATATAACAGAATCAGAGCTTCATAAGATCGCAGCGCGCCCTCGGCTTATGGCATACAATGACATGATCAATTGGGCCCTGGAAAAGGTTTATATTCTGACGAGGAGCATCTTAAATGATCAAGGGGTCGTTGTCGGCTCATTCAGGCCAGAACATATACAAGTAATGTATAAGCTCTCACCAAATCCTAAGTACACTTTTAATGCCGAGCTTTTAGCTAAATTTCAAAGGAAAGAGTGTACTGAGGTAGACCGAACTTATCTCGATTTAATTAGAGGATGGTGGAGATGTCCATCAAATTTTAGGTCCAATACCCATGGGGTTTATGCCATGACATATTTGAACGAATACATGGTCTATGTAGCCATTATGCTGTGTAGACTTTTTGGGAAAAAGGATCCCTGCCATTTTCTTGTAGAATGGGTGCCCTTTTTAGAAGAAGCTTCAGAAGGATTCACTTTCAACTGGAGTAAGATTTTGTCTGATAACCTAGCTCAAGAAGTTTCAAACTATAGAGTTGCAAAATCTAAAGGTCAACCAGTGGACTTTTATATGTCAGCGTACATTATGGATTCAGTTTGCTTTATGACTCCTTTTCCCTTGATGAATTGGAGTTGGAACATAACTTGCCTCAAGCCCATTCATGAATATCATTCTGCACTTTGGGAAGAAAATGCTAAGAATTCATTTTACGAAATTTGTCATTTTATAATAATTCCAATGCATAAAATGTTCTATGGCTATGAACCCCCTTGCATTTCTGAGTCAGTTTCAGAAAATCTCAAGGCAATAGCCGACTGGTTTGTTGATGAAAACTTATCTTATGTTAGGGCTTATGGGTGCTCAATCCCCCCTCATGCACTTATGAAATTCCTCCCAGACAGACTGGTATTAAGGGAGGTAGCACATCAAATAGTGAAAGGTGGTATTGGAATAGAGCTTAAGGCAACTAAGAAGAAATCCTGGCCAATCTTCCCTGTGTATGTCGGGAAATTTTCATTACTAAACCTCGACCATTCTAAAGTGGAGGTTGAAGCGCTAGAAGAAATAAAACTGGTAGATATTGAGCACATAAAGCATGACCCTTATCAATTAGTAAGCAGACATTTGATGCACTATAATTTGAAATCTTATGAGCACGAAACATCTGTTTATCATGATATATTCAAGGAAGTTAAAACCTATGAAGAAGTATTGAACAGGGTATGGGCCATGTCACCTGACTCACAGGTTGGTTTCATGTCATTCCAAAGTCATAGGCAAAGTTGTTTACCAAAGAGTTTGTAGGGTGAACCCACGACCCCACCTCCAGAGAAGGAAGGGCCTCCCCCAGGATTTGAAACAAATGTACAGGATAAAGAAAATACAAAAGGAAAAATGAAGGAGGGTGAAATTCCTTCGCAAGAAATAGAAGTCCCCCAGACAGAAAAATCAGAGGCAGGGAAAGGAAAGGAGTTGGAAACACCTTCAAAAACCCCTGAGTGTTTTCTGAAAAAGGTAGGAGGAACAACATCGATAGAACTTGGAAGAGACATTACTTCCTTGACTCCATTGCAGTCTACTTGTGGAAACCCCCATGAGGGATCTCTATACGTTAGTGATCTTGAGCCTATTTCTAGGGATGAGATTCCTTCATCTGATTATTTTTTCAGTAAAAAGAGGAAGGCTATCCTGAAACAGGAGATGCATCAAAGAGGAGATATGATGATTAAAAAGAACAAAATCATTATAGATGGACAAAAACTTAAAGAGGGAGAATTCACTACAGAAATAGAAGGCACAATGGGAGATTTAGCATTGGTGAACTTATACTCTATGGGCAGTTTGAAAATTATGTTGGAACAGAAAGACCAAATGATAGCTCAGCTACAGGGTCAATTGAAAGAGACCGAAAGAAATATCAGTTGGGGGATAAAAAAGGGTTTAGAACAAGCTAGATTAAAGGATATTCTAGAGATTCAAAAAATGAAAGCAAGCTTAGAGGAAGCAAATCAGAAAATACAGGTCACTCAAACACGGGTCATAAAACAAGAGGAAATAAATAAACAATTACAAGGTAAGATTAATTCCATTTAAAATCAAGTGGTCGAGCTTGAAATCTTCCAGGCCCAGGTATTGGAAATACATATGAAGATAGAAAAAGAAAAACAGGGAGTGTTTTTTAATCTGGAATTTATCCAGAATTATTTTTAGGAAACAAATAAATCCTTGGAAGATATTCTCCAGAAAGAAAGAGAAGTAAAAGCGGCCAGAGAAACTTTCCAAAAAGCAGTGGCTTTTTCAACGAAGGAGGATATCGGGGGGGCTCAAAAACTATTTGTTTCAGAACAGATTAAAAGTGATGTAATACTCAAGGTATGGGAGGTAGACATCACAGAAAATAAAAGAATAACTAGAGAAGTTAATGACAATTGTCAAGGAATTTTTGATCTTTTAGAGAAAACTTCATTGAACATTGGAAAAAACGACTGTCCCGGGTCGTTAGGAGAAATTAATATTGTCAGGCATCAGTTAATATTTAAAGAAGAGCTGGAAGAAATTCAGGCAGAGATTCCACAAATAAAAGTGATCAATGTTACTCAAATTGACAAATGGATAGTAATGCCTAACTTAAAGCTACAAACTATTAAGTTTACGAGAAAGATAATCGAAGATCGTCTGCTAGAATTGCAGAGAAAGTTTTTCTTATTTGAAGCAAAGGATATTCCAGAAGCTCCCAGAGTTTTAGTACAGTTTCTAGGAAAATGTATTTGCTGTCTTAAAGTAGAAGGAGAAAGTTCATCAACACAGACATGAAACACTGTTTTGAATATTTTCATCATTGGAATAATAAAATAGTTAGAATAGAAATGTAAATGGTTTGACATTGTTCATTCATGTAACCGTTAGTCTTAGGAAGTTGATTAATCACCAATGGGAAAAATGTTTGGTGATCATGTATAAATATATTTTCACAAGACTGAGAAAGGGCTTTTGGTTTTTGAGAGAGCCGATTGTATTAAAAAGTTTTCCAATCCACTGTGATATAAATAATACAGACGAGATTCTAAATTTTGTCAACTTGAAGCTATGTGTTCTTTACCCTGTTTCCAATATTTTTCAATATTTTTCTTCTTACGTATTTCTAATGAATGATTAACTATAAGTTTATTTCACACATCTATTGTAGTTAGAATTGATTTGGTTATTGAATTATTTACAGTTTTTCCTCTGTGATTGCTATCAACAATTTCAAGACCTATAGGTCATTTGAATGATTATATTTTACATTTCATTAGAAATCTCATTTTCCTCTTTGTCTCCTGTTACAATATGAGATTCTTTCTTGATTAAAGCCTCATATTTTCACTGCAGTACTACTTTGTTATTTTACTATTCTTAAAATTGTTTCAAGTATAGGAAACGACCTCAACTGTTATTATGCTATTATTTTGAGTTCCAAAACTCTTTTTTCTCTTTTCATCCCTTAAAAACTAAAGAAACAAATCTTCAAACTTTTCATATTTAATTAAAACTTTATTTTCCATGACTGTCCCAAATAATAGACAACCCAATGTAGAACCTAGCCTCCAAGATCAAACTAGCATTGCTTTAAACCTGTTTAATACTATTCTACAAACATCAACTAACCGGTTTGAATTAGAACGTTCATGGGCAACTATTGAGAGAGATATCATCATCCAAGAACAATGGGAAGCTAGACAGAGGCAGTTGAGAAACCAACTCTGATTTACCCTTCTTTTTGATTCTTACCTTTTAATTACCTTTACCTTTACGGATGCCTTGACGGTATACTTTAGATCCTTAAAGTATAAACTCAAGAACAATAATATTGAATGGCTCTCCGCATGAAGATAACATCCATCATATACATATAGTGGATTCCAAGCACTACTTTCATAAATCTAGTGGTACTACATCCAATTCTACTTGATCTATAAAGTAAACACTTACAAAAAATTTAATCTTACACTGCTTTGTTACCTTGATATCTGCATCCTTGTTTACCCAACCTAATAGATAGGGGATAGGATGATCGTGAACCTCAAATCCAAGCTTGTTGACCAGATCCACTGCTATGATATTAGCCTATGAACCAGAGTCAAACAAAGCATCTATATTGGTCATCTTGACATGAATCTTGATGTGGAAGAGCGTGGTCATCTTCTTCTCTTCTTGGTGATGAAGGATACTCGGATTCACCTCCTTATGCATAGATGTACAAACAATATTTTCATCCACATCTGAGCTACTTTCCACCTGATTTCCTGAATATGTGGTTACAAGGTTCTTTTTCTTTCCATCCTTATTACAGTTCTTCGTGTTCAGCTCTAGATGTAGTTTCCAACTCTTTTCCTCAGTGTGTCCATCAATGTTGCAATGATTTCAATGGTTTCTAGGATATTTACACTAATATGTAGTGTATATTGTCTTCTTATCTTTTCCCCCTTTCTACTTATTCTTCCCCTCCTTGGAAGCTTCTTGGTAATCTTTCTACTTCAATCCACTTGGTCGCCCTTTCTCTTGGCCTATGTTTTCCAGCTACTTTGTCTGTACACACGCTTCATCCATAGTCCTTGGGTTGAAGAGAATCACCTGATTTCATAGATGACTATGTAAAACCCCAGATACTTGAGGAGTACATCTAGGTTCTTGGGAGAGATAACCAATAGGATTGCCATCTTTCTGAACTTAGTGGTGTACTCTCGTACACTCTATCCCTGCCTCTACCCGAAGTAGTGTCATTGGTTCCATTGGTCCTATACATACTCGATAGGGTAGAATTGTATTTGATGAGGGTTTTGAATTCCTCCCATATAGTTACTAGTGGATCACCCTCCAACTTAAGTGTTTTTGTATGTCTTTCCCACCAGGTTAAAGCATGGACCTCTAACTTCAATATAGAAAATGAAATATTTTGTTCTTCATCTATAGGGTGGACACTAAAATAAACTTCTAGTTGCTGCAACCAATGATTCAAATTTAATGCATTAATCTCACCTTGGTATGGATTTATGTCCACTTTCACTTCCATCTTGAATAGGGATTGTGAAGGGTTAGTGAAATTCAAACTCGACTTCTCTTTCTCATATTATTTCCAAGAATCATTTCCCTAGTCTTCTTGATCTCCCAATTTCTCTTTCGATCTGATCTCTGAATTAGAGCCTCCATCATCTCCGAACAATGCAATATTTCTTGCTAGATCCATCATGAGGAGGTTCATATTGTGAATAATGTCGATGAATTGTGCTTCCAACCTCTCAAATCTCTCTTCTATTGGATCTCAAGGGTTGTTATGAATAGACTCATCCACGATGGCTATAGTTTATTTGAATTCTCTTTAAGTCGATTCCTAGGTCCTGCAACTTCCCACAAATACCCAAAATAAAACCTGCCATGATACCGATATGATCTGTAAATTGTCGTGGATATTCCACTTGAATAGTTCATCACAACAGATCTGATAAATGAAACTAAAATCTACACTATGAAGGTTAAATTCCTTTATATTCCATAATATTTAGTTACCGATTTTTTTCTTATGCATGAAATAGAAAAAATGTGAAAGAAAAAGAACAGTAAGATACAATCACACACCATCCACAAAATAACAAAGTATTTTCTCTAGGAAACCATTACAGGAGAAAACCCAGCTAGAAGGTGAGGTTGTTTTGCTCTCTTTTCTTTGGTATGGAAATAATGCAAGTACAAAGGATAAGGCACTCTCTAAGGATTTACCTAAGAACTATGGCATGCTAGGATACTAAATAACATTAACCCCCCTATGTTACGCTCTCTAATTTCCCACTCTGAGTTTTTCTACTCGACTATGGAACAAAATACAATAACATAGAATGGCACCCCTTCTCCTCCAAGTGGCTCGGTATTTAACATAGCCTGATAGCCATCTACAGGTAATTTTTTTTACTTCCTCAACCCTCAATTATGATAAGGTTTTGGACCTTCTAGAATTTTATTAGAAAATACACTATGTGGCTAGCCCCATATGTCTAAGTAATGGAGGCTGATGTGGAATCCACTCGTAGCATGGTGATCAATACAGTAGGTCAACTTGTGGGAGACATAACTTTCTCATATGAACTTCAATTGAGACAGTTCTTGCACCGTTGGAAAGGTACCAATGTGTAGAATACAAAATATTACTCCATAGTAAGGTTTGGACCAATTTCCAAATTTTAGACAATTTTTTGGACCCAAATTTCCAAATTTGAACCAGCCACCGAAATGTCCCTACAAGCTTATTCCTCCATTTTTTTCACCCAAAAAGTACCGAGATAGATGAAAAATAATATAATTATCCAATAAAAATAAATTGGGATGCCCTCTGTAATTCTCATCAATGGAATGGAAGGCTTATGCACATTGGATGAAACACTTGGGACTGACATGGTGCGAAGATAACTAAACAAGGAAAAAGTATCACTAAAGAGATATCTAACCTGGACAAGTATAGGGTTTTGAGGACCAATAAAAAGAGGGTTAAAATGAGGTGGAGGACTCTCATCAACTAGTTAAACTTCAAAGGATTCACTCTCCTTGGATCGTGTTTTCGTCTCTTCAAATTTTCAGTCACTTATCCTGCACCACTTAAGAAGTGGTTGTTCCTCTGTGATAGGTGCAAGTCCTCATTGTTGATGGGACCAACGTGTTAACGATAAAAAATGCACTGGCATTTTTGAAAGAATGATGCCTAATATTGTAGGAAACATTTGAATAGATTCCTGGGCTCCAAATGCAGATTTTAAAACACCATTGGAAAGCTTAGGATTTGTAGATGTCGATCGACTATTCAAGCATGCAAAACGGACTCTCCATGACTGAGAAATTTGATTTTCCCAAGGTGGTTTATTTCTGGAAAACCTTCCTTTTCAGTGGTTTAGGCGAACAGGACGAATGTTCATTAACCACCGAAAGCAGTGCTTTCGGTAGTTAATACACCCATAAGTCTTCTATGTTAACCACCGAAAGCCTGTAATGACCAGAATATTTGAAATTTCTTCCAGATTAGGAATTTTCGAATCAGAATGAGATGAAACCTCTTGGAATAGACAGGTGGTGAATTATCAATTCAGATCCAATGGTTACTTTTATGGATAAGACAAAGAAGAGGTGTTTTAATAAAGTTTGGTACATTTTTCAAAGGCAAAAATATAGGGATTTTGGCACACCTCAGCAAATTCGAATTTTATCTCTTGGACGAGTCATCAGTCAGCTTTGGGAGGCTATCCTGCACTACACCAACAATCAACAAGAGAGAAAGACCATGAAATCTGGGATTGACCTCATTTTTGGGGATCATCCCACATCTTTTGCAACTGAATTTTGAGTTACTATCTTTAGTATATTTGATCCTTGTTTTCAGGATCTCAGAACTTCTTTGTAAATCTATAAAGCTTAGGATAGAATATGAACAAGGGGTTCGATTTTGGGTTCTATATGCTGCTATTGTAAAGGAGACTCATTCTTAATATATGAAACATTGCAATCTTCCTTCATCTGTGTTTTCGAACCTTTTTTTTTCTGTTCTATGATATCTTATGGGTGAATGATTTCTTTATTGACGCTTATTCAATCTACATGTGACTGTCATCTCACTAATTGATTGATTAAGTTAAGAATCATAAGTTATTGCCTTAGTTTTTAAACCCATTGTGATTATTGTTTTATATGAGTATAATCTGGTTCAACAACTATCTTCTGTTCTATTTGATCAACCCTTGTCTGATTKCATTCTTAGAAGGCCTTGTGATATTTGATATTACTAGACAGTCTTAAAGACACAGTCCAGCCCCTAGATATTCATCTTGATCCAAAAACCACATCAATTATTAAGAAAATAGTTTCCAAAAAGATTGAGTTACCAGGCATCTCTGACTTACAGCCTAAGAGAGTTTCCTGGAGTGATAACACAACGAAGTGGTTTTTCAGCCATGGAAAATGATATGTTCTAAAACCAAAACAATAATTAACCTAAGGTTGATATAGACATGAGACTAAAGATCACACCCCTAACAAATCTAGGAAAACAATCAAGAAAACCAATGGATTAGGGGGGCTTCCAAAAACCAACCATATAGGGGAGATGAAGTCCCAAAAATATTGGCTATCGATGGTATGAGGAAAATTTACAATAACCTGCACAAAGCAGACCTAACCACTGCAATCACCCTTTATTAAGGTGGGCACCCTTCTGGGGAACTGAAACTGTGATTGAACGTTTGTCCCATGTACTACAAGTATATCCCACTGTAGTCACCTCTGTAACTACCTAAGAGTGGCCACTAAGGTTACCACTTCGCAATCAGTGACCGAGTGAATAGTCAAAGGTCTGATCACCTATATGGAAATCGAAACTAAGCCTGAATCCTCAATAACACTACCTCACAAAGAGGTTTGTCACTTTGAGACCCTTGTACATGTAGTATTCAAAGAAGTCTAGAAAACACCAAGATAATCAAAGAAGGGTAATCACCCCATTTTCCCCAATGTGACCTTGCGCTTTACTCATGTGTTAGAGGATATTCTCGACACACTGGTTGTGAAAATAAATTTAAACACTCCTTAATGAATTCTAGGTTTCATGTTGTGTCCTTGGAGAGTTAACTCTACAATCCTACACCAAGGCCCTAATCCTATCTATGTTGGTGTTACTAGAAAGAAAAAGAGTCTAATTATTTTTAGATTACAAATTATTTTTCTTAATGGATATTGTTTAGTCAAGGGAATGAATGAAACTCCAATGGTGTTTTAGAATCTTTCCAAATAAAAAGAAGAGGAAAATGCATGCACAATATGAAGCTTTCATTTTCAATGAACTCTAGCTAAGGAACGAAAGAGAAAAAAATTCCTTTTCAGTTTTACAACAAAAAATACAACCTCAAAATAATGCAATAAACATGCAAGATACAACAAAAACACTAGAAATATATTCAAATGCAAAACGCTCTAATGCAACTTTTTGCAAAACACCCAAAAGCTTAACCCTAGGAAAATTTATTTTTGTTTCTTTTTTGTGATTTTCTCAAATGCAAAGTTCTTTAAAATAAGAAATTGAAAATGAATATAAAAAACAAAAAAAGAAAGAAAGGGATGCATGATATTGGAAGTGATGGACTAAGTCACACTCCAATGTCTCTATAGGATCAAAATCCCAAACTTGGAAAATGACTTAGCAATTCACAACGTTTTTAACATCAACAAACCAAATGTAAAGGAGAAACAAACACACTGCTATATCTAATGATATATGTTGGGAGTGATTCCCAGATATATACTCCCCGGGAAGAAAACTCAAACAAACAAATAATCCCAATGAAAACACTCCAAACACCCCAAACTCACTTGAACACAAGAACTAATGAAAGAGGCTCAAACAAAAAAAATAAGTAGGGTATCAAGCCATACACAGGCTCAAGAAAATTTAGATCATAAGAGGAAAATCTATAAAATGTTGAAAAACAATGAGTTATAGGGGTGGATGTGGACTAGGAAGTGATGCAGGAGCATCGCCAACTCATCAAGCGAGCCAACACATCAAGCGGAGATCAGCTGGATAAACAAACCCAAATTTTTGAAGTGCTTTGGGATTGTGGCACAAGTCTTTAATGAATCCATTTATGAAGGAGTGCCTTTTGTATATTGTATCAGACCTCGATCCATATGCTCTTGTATGAAGTAGATAAGAGGCATTTAATCTAGTTAATGATGGTAGATAGGATTTTAAGTCTAGATTTGATAGTTTAGAGATTTGAGAGGGAAAACGGATATAGACACCCTCATTGTACCATTGTAACATATGGAAGCATTTAGGAAAAGAGAAGAGCAGACAGAGAATAGTGTATGAAGAACACCCATGTACATGCATTTGAATTAATAGAAGAAAGTTCTGATTCAAACTCATGGCTGGTGTTGTTTCTCTGTGTATATTGTTTATGTGCTCATGAATGTTTTCTTTCTTGATATGCATTTGCTTTGTATATGCTGTGCATGTGACTTTATGTTTCAAACTGAAGTCTGAAAGGGAGATGGAATGAGTTTCAATTGTTTCTCGGTCTGAGTAAGGAGATTCCTGCAAGGTGTGCAGTTGAATTCATCCGCAAGGAGTGCGTTGATGAAGGCTCAGTAGTTTAACTTTTGTTCTCATTCACCTAGAAGTGGAAGTAGGTTGTTGAAGCCGTGCAAGGAGTGCGTAGGCTGAATAAGAAGTTTCAATTGTAAATCTGAGCAAAGGAGATCGAATACTGCTGCTGCAGGAAGTGCGCAGAGTCGGAAAGATTCAACACTTGGGAAGTTGTTGAAGGCTGAGCGCAAGGAGTACGCGCAAGTCCTCTGAAAGAATCAGAGTGGGAAAGCTCAGGAAGCATAGCACCCTCATGATATCATTATCGAAGGCTGCATAGGAGATTTCCGTGCCAAGAAATCCTTAAGAAAGGAGGAGAGGAATCGATGGTCAGGATTCGTAGCGTAGATTGGCGAAATCCCGTCAGCCGTTAGATCTTGGGAAGTTGCACCGGGTTTAAGCCCTAGCTAACAGAGGAGAAGTCATCGGGATACCAGAGTCATCGAGTTTTCACAGGGTAAGAATCGGATACCTTGAAAGTCCCGAAATCCCGGATCTCAGCCGTGGATCTTGACTGGACACGCATCAGACATCCGGAGAAGAGTCGGGGTTCATATCAATCGGAGAATTGGGGTTTCTGGAGTTGTGAATCTCTTGCATATTGGAATCGTGATCCGTGATTTCCTGACAGGAGTTTTAGCTGTCCATTGGCGAGGACGCATGGCGGGAGATCCGGACGAGTCGACATTTGGAGATATCATAGTTTTCGCAAGCAAGGCATTTGCGCAACAAGAAATCGCGATCCGCGATTTCCCGATAGGATCAGAGTCATTGATCTCAACAGGGACATGTGGCAGGAGATCCCGAAGAGTTAGGGTTCGACATTTCGGGGTTTTCGCATACAAGGGAACTGTTTCATTAGGAGTCATGATTTCGTGATATCCGATAGAGCGATGAGGGAGATAGTGACGTGGAAGGGCTAGTTCTCACGTGCATCGGGGATCAGCATATCGGGATTCCTAGTGTCATGCGAATTGCTGCAGGAGGAGTCACGAAACTCCGAATGGTGACAACCACGCGGTCACAGTGTTTGAGTGGAGAACATGTGTCAACATATCAGAGTTCAGGTATTTGGAAGTCTCGTGCACACGACAATGGGAATCGCGATATCTCGATACGCAATTTCCTGATGGATACAAGGATAGAGTGGGGACACCAGGGTCAGAGAGGTGAATAGGTTTCGCATCCACACCAGAGGATCGGTATATCGAGAATTTGGAAGGCGAGCTGTCTAGAACAACGCAAGTGCTGATTTCCTGACGGGTAAATTCCCGATAAGAGAAAGGAAAGCATTCGGAGAATATTCATCGGGGTTCGGGGATTTGTAAGACCCTATCTTGTGAGTGCAGGACTCATGATCACACGAGGCCCGATTTCCCGATAGGACAACGGGGAATCATAAAGAGCATTCTGTGGGTGTAGGAAAGTCCTGATAAGGGATTTGAAGAGCATTTCAGCTCTTCGGGCCGAACGAAGAGAAGGTCCTAAGGGAGCGGGCGTGCCATGGGTGGTGCGTTTACGTCAAAGTGGTATCGGAGCTAAGATCTTGTCTGTATATTTCAGGCAAGGGAACCAGAGAAAAGGAGCACTCTGATACACGTAGAGTGGTATCAGAGCGAGAAAATCTCTTTGTTTTCTGTAGCAGGGAAGAAAAGGAGATTTCACCATGCCGCCGAGGAGAGAAAGACAATCACCTGATCCAGAGGATAGGGGGAACCAGAGAGGAAGAGGAAGACAAGCACATAATACATAAATGGAGAGGCAGATACGTGATCTCCGAGCGAGATTAGAAGATATGGAAGCAGCGCAGAGACGCACAGCCAGTGCTGGAGATCTGAGTGACTCCGAAGATGAATTTGAAGTTGAACAACAAGGATAAATTGCAGCCGAAGATGCAGCCAATGAGCGATTAATTAAATCTATTGCCCGGATGAGTTCAAAAACAAAGATGGACATTCCATTTTATGAAGGGAGTCTGGATGCAGAAGAGCTTCTAGATTGGATTAGATCTCTTGATACCTACTTCGATTATGAGGATATCGAAAAGGATAAGAAGGTTAGGCATGTTGTCACAAAATTGAAGGGACACACAACATTATGGTGGGACGAGCTTCAAGCAGATAGACGTTCCAAAGGCAAGCAAAAGATAAAAAGATGGGATCGAATGATTGCGAAGATGAAGGAAAAATTCATCCCAAGGGATTATCAAATCACACTGTTCAGGAGAATGCAAAACCTGAGACAAAAGTTGATGATAGTAAAAGAGTATACTGAGGAATTCTACAAGCTAAATATCAGAGCAGGTCATCGGGAGAGCGATGATGAAAAAGTTTCCAGGTATATGAATGGCTTGAGATACGATATCCAGGATGAGATGAGTATGAAAACCATCAGAACGGTGGAGGATGCGTATCAGATGGCGTTGAAAGCTGAAGAGAAGCTGAGCCGTAAGCCAACACAGCGAGGCCGAGGTAGGAGCCAACCAAAAGGTAAGTCAGTTTCCCAAGATAGGTTTCAAAAATCCAAGGACGACTGGAAGAAGCCTCAGACTAGAATAGAAAGAGGTGGAAGTTCGCAGCGAGGCCAGTACGCTGAACAACGAAGGAAAAAGACAGAACAAAGCGGAGGATACACTGATAATAATAGATTTCCTCATACCAGAGGTAGAGGAAGAGGCAGAGGTGGAGTCATCACATGCTTCACATGTGGAAAGAATGGACACAAGGCAGTTGTCTGTCCAGATAGGAAGAAGGATGGAGGAGAAGCTCACATCGCCGAGGCATAGAGGCGAGATGCTGAGGCAGAAGACGCAGAAGACGGAAGGCCGTTGATGATGCGTAAGGTTCTCTTAACACCCGAGAAGGAGGTGGAGGACACAAATCAAAGAAGCAGACTTTTCAGAACCACATGCAAGACCAAAGACAGGAAATGCAAGGTTATTGTGGATAGCGGAAGCACAGATAATATCATTTCAACCGAGATGGTGGAGAAACTAGAGTTGGAGATGACTGATCACCCAAGTCCATATAAAGTCTCATGGCTACAGAAGGGACATCAGGTAAGTGTCACTAAACAGTGCTTAGTTGACATCAAGATAGGAGGATATAATGATAAAATACTCTGTGATGTTATTCCTATGGATGTATGTCATTTATTGCTGGGAAGACCATGGAAATATGACAGGAATGTATATCATGATGGGAAGATGAATACGTATACTTTGGAGAAGAATGGAAGAACACATATGCTACTTCCAATTAAATATAAAGAAATAAAACCAAAAACGAGAAATACTGTACTTCTCATGAGTGGGAAGGAACTTCTGGCGGAAGTAAAGAAGGAGGAAGATCCACAATTCTTTGTGGTTAGGAAACCAAGGATCGTTTTGACGAGCACAAGAGTGGATGAATTGCCGGAAGAAATTCAGGAACTGCTGGAAGAGTTCGCTGACATTGTGGTAGACGAATTACCTCATTCGTTTCCACCGATGAGGAGTGTGAGTCATCATATAGATCTCATACCAGGAGCTAGTTTTCCAAACAAAGCTGCATACAGGTTGATGCCGCAGGAAAATGAAGAAGTCAAAAGGCAGGTACAGGAACTATTAGATAAAGGACTGATCAGGGAGAGTTTAAGTCCATGTGCCGTTCCAACGGTATTGAGTCCGAAGAAAGATGGAGGTTGGAGAATGTGCACTGATTCTAGAGCCATTAACAAGATAACCATCAGGTACAGGTTTCCATTGCCACGGATGGATGACTTGATGGATTGTTTAAGTGGAGCTAATTTTTTTTCAAAGGTTGATTTGAAAAGCGGATACCATCAAATTCGCATGAGGGAAGGCGACGAATGGAAGACAACCTTCAAAACTAACGAAGGGTTGTATGAGTGGCTAGTCATGCCGTTTGGATTGACGAATGCACCGAGTACCTTCATGAGATTGATGAATGAAGTGTTGAAGGAATTCATTGGTAAGTTTTTCATTGTTTATCTGGATGACATATTGATTTTCAACAAAACAAAGGAAGAACATCTGAAGCATTTAGCTGCAGTAATGAGGAAGCTACAATAGGAGAAGCTGTTGATCAACATGAGGAAATCTTCATTTATGAAGATAGAACTCATTTATTTGGGGTTTGTCATATCAGCAAATGAATTAAAGATGGATCCAAGTAAAGTGGAGGTAATTAAAAATTGGGCATCACCGAGAAATATTTTCGAGGTGAGAAGTTTTCATGGAATGGCTAGTTTCTACCGAAAATTCATCAGGAATTTTAGTGGAATTAGCGCAGCGGTGATGGACACAGTCAGGAAAAGACATAAATATTTTCATTGGACTGAAGAGGTAGAGAAGATCTTCAATCTGTTGAAGTGTAAGATCACAGAACAACCGGTTTTGGTGTTGTCGGATTTTACGAAAGTGTTCTAGGTGAAATGTGATGCAAGTGGCTTTGCCATAGGAGCGGTCTTGAGCCAGGAGGACAAACCAATTGCATATTTCAGTGAGAAGCTAGATGAGGAAAAAGTAAAGCAGTCCACGTATGACAAAGAGTTGTATGCTATCATACAGGTGCTGAAGAAGTGGAGGCATTATTTGATCCCGAAAGAATTTGTTTTGTATAGTGATAATCATGCATTGCAGTTTGTGACTCAACAGGAAAAGTTGAATTAGAAACATGCTAAATGGGTAGAGTATATGCAGAATTTTACATTTGTAATTAAACACATTTTAGGTACTGCTAACAAAGTGGCTAATGCTTTGAGCAGGAAGTGTTTGTTGCTGCAGGAGTTCCGAGTCAAAACATTGGGTTTTGAAAATCTTTGAGATATGTATGCAGGTGATGCAGATTTTGCAGAGGCATATGAAGCAACTGAAAATCCAGTTCTCAGAGACAAAAGCCCATGGATAGATTACATGATCCAGAATGGACTGTTGTTCAGAGGAAATCAGTTATGCATTCCGAATTGCTCCATGAGGAAGAATTTGGTAAAGGAGAAGCACAGTGGTTGATTAGCAGGGCATTTTGGCCACGACAAGACATTTGCAAAGCTAAGCGAAGCCTACTTTTGGCCAGGGATGCGGTCGAAAGTCAATAATTTTGTTGACAGGTGTAGAATTTGCCAGCATTCAAAGGGCAGGAAGCAGAATGCGAGATTCTATCAACCATTACCCATACCCGAGAGGTCGTGGGATGAAATCAACATGGATTTCATATTGGGATTACCAAGGACGCAAAGAGGACATGATTCGATCTTTGTGGTGGTTGAAAGGTTTTCCAAAATGGCACATTTTATTCCATGCCAGAAGACTAGCGATGCGACTCATATCACAAATTTGTTCTTCAAGGAGGTCATTCGACTTCATGGTTTACCAAGAAGCATAGTATCGGACAGGGATACAAAATTCATTGGACATTTCTGGAGGACACTGTGGAAGAAGATGGGGACTAATTTTATGTTTAGGTCTACCTATGATCCACAGAAGGATGGGAAAACAGAGGTGGTGAATAGAAGTCTGGGAGATTTATTAAGAAGCTTGGTGACAGAGCACCATAGTAGCTAGGACAATGTGTTTCCACAGGCAGAGTTCGCATACAACGACTCAGTGAACAGGAGCACAGAAAAAAGTCCATTTGAAATTGTATATGGCAGGAAACCAAGAGGAGTTTCTGAACTGAGGGACTCAGAGCAGATAATGACTAAGAGTGCAAGCGCTGAAGAATTCGCAGAGACGATGAAGGAACTTCACAGCAGGGTGAAGGAGCGATTGTTGGAATCAAACCAGGAGTATAAGCGCAGAGCAGATCAACATCGAAGACAACTTCAGTTCAAAGTTGGTGATCTATTTCTAGCACATATGAGGAAGGAAAGGTTCCCAAGGGGAACATACAACAAGATGAAAATGAAGAAAATTGGACCATGCAGAGTCCTGAAGAAATTGGGAGAAAATGCTTATGAGATTGAGTTTCCAGATGAGATTGGAATATCTCTGACATTCAATGTCTCAGACTTATATCCCTATAAGGTTGAGGAAGCAGGAGCTGGAAATGATGAACAACCAGGGGTCCAGTGGCAGAAGCAGATGCCGATTGCAGAGAAGCCACAAATGGAGCGTATACTTGACAAGAGAGTGAGCAAAAAGACCAGACGAAAGCAATACTTCGAGTATTTGGTCAAGTGGAAGAACCATCCAGTGGAATATGCCAGCTGGGAGACTAAAGAAGAGATTCAAAAGCATGGACAGACCGTGCAAGAGCTCATGGACAGGAGCCCATGAAAGTTTTCAAGCCAAGGAGTATGATGCAGGAGCATTTCCAACTCATCAAGCGAGCCAACACATCAAGCGGAGATCAGCTGGATAAACAAACCCTAATTTTTGAAGTTCTTTGGGATTGTGGCACAAGTCTTTAATGAAGCCATTTATGAAGGAGCACCTTTTGTATATTGTATCATACCTCGAGCCATAAACTCTTTTCTGAAGTAGATAGGAGGCATTTAATCTAGTTAATGCTGGTAGATAGGATTTTAAGTCTAGATTTGATAGTTTAGAGATTCGAGAGGGAAAACTGATATAGACACCCTCATTGTACCATTGTAACATATGGAAGCATTCAGGAAAAGAGAAGAGTAGGCAGAAAATAGTGTATGAAGAAAACCCATGTACATGCATTTGAATTAATAGAAGAAAGTTTTGATTCAAACTCATGGCTGGTGTTGTTTCTCTGTGTATATTGTTTATGTGCTCATGAATGTTTTCTTTCTTGATATGCATTTGCTTTGTATATGCTATGCATGTGACTTTATGTTTCAAATTGAAGTCTGAAAGGGAGATGGAATGAGTTTCAATTGTTTCTCGGTCTGAGTCAGGAGATTCCTGCAAGGTGTGCAGTTGAATTCATCCGCAAGGAGTGCATTGATGAAGGCTCAGTAGTTTAACTTTTGTTCTCATTCACCTGGAAGTGGAAGTAGGTTGTTGAATCCATGCAAGGAGTGCGTAGGCTGAAGAAGAAGTCTCAGTTGTAAATCTGAGCAAAGGAGATCGAAGACTGTTGCTGCAGGAAGTGTGCAGAGTCGAAAAGATTCAACACTTGGGAAGTTGTTGAAGGCTGAGCACAAGGAGTACGCGCAAGTCCTCTGAAAGAATCAGAATGGGAAAGATTAGGAAGCATAGCACCTTCGTGATATCATTATCGAAGGCTGCACAGGAGATTTCCATGCCAAGAAGTCCTTAATAAAGGAGGAGAGGAATCGACGGTTAGGATTCGTAGCGGAGATTGGTAAAATCCCGTCAGCCATTAGATCTCGGGAAGTTGCACCGATTTTAAGCCCTAGCTAACAGAGGAGAAGTCATCGGGATACCGAAGTCATCGGGTTTTCACAGGGTAAGAATTGGAGACCTTGAAAGTCCCGAAATCCCGAGGAAGGATCTCAGCTGTGGATCTTGACTGGACACGCGTCAGACATCCGGAGAAGAGTGGGGGTTCAGCTCAATCGGAGAATCGGGGTTTCTGGAGTTGTGAAAATCTTGCATATTGGAATCGCGATCCACGATTTCCCAACAGGAGTTTGAGCCATCCATTGGCGAGGACGCGTGGCGGGAGATCCAGACGAGTCGACGTTTGGAGATATCAGAGTTTTCGCAAGCAAGGAGTTTGCGCAATAAGAAATCACGATCCGCGATTTCTTGATAGGATCAGAGCCGTTGATCTCAATAGGGACACGTGGCAGGATCCCGAAGAGTCGGGGTTTGGAATTTCGGGGTTTCCGCATACAAGTGAACTGTTTCATTAGGAGTCATGATTTCACGATATCTGATAGAGCGATGAGGGAGATAGTGACGTTGAAGGGCTAGTTCTCACGTGCATCGGGGATCGGCATATCGATATTCCTAGTGTCGTGAGAATCGCTGCAGGAGGAGTCACGAAACTCTGAATCGCGACAACCACGCGGTCACAGTATTTGAGTGGAGAACAGGTGTCAACATATCGAAGTTCAGGTATTTGGAAGTCCCGTGCACACGACAACGGGAATCGCGATATCCTGATACGCGATTTTCCGACGGATACAAGGATAGAGTGGGGACACTAGGTTCAGAGAGATGAATAGGTGTCGCATCCACACCAGAGGATCGGTATATCAGGAATCGGGGATTTGGAAGGTGAGCTGTCTACAACAACACAAGTGCCGATTTCTCAACGGGTAAATTCCCGATAAGAGCAAGGAAATCATTCGAAGAATATTCATCGGGGTTTGGGGATTTTTAAGACCCAATCGCGTGAGTGCAGGACTCGCGATCATGCGAGGCCCGATTTCCCGATAGGACAACGGGGAATCATAAAGAGCATTATGTGGGTGTAGGAAAGTCCGGATAAGGGATTTGAAGAGCATTTCAGCTCTTCGGGCCGAAAGAAGAGAAGGTCCTAAGGGGGCGGGAGTGCCCTAGTGTTGACGGGCGAAATTGACCGTCCGTCAACTGGGAGAGTGGAACCGGTCTGGGGTTATCTAAATAACCCAAGCCGTTTGGAATGGACCACCCTGACGAGTTTAATGGCTCCGTTGGACGCTCTAAGGTATTCAATGAAAACCAAAGAGAGAAATGATCTGAGCTAAGTAATCTAACTAAAGTAAAAAAAAACTAAACTATAACTAAATACAAGAAACTAACTAAAATAAAGGAAACTAGAAACTAATAAAACAAAGATAATGAAATAATATACTAAATATAAACTATTCTAACTATTCTATCTACAAACTACTAATAACTCAAATCAACTATCTAATTATCAGATGCAATATTACTTATTCACAAATGTACATTATAAACAATCTACAGATTTGATTAAAACCTGCAAAACTCATGTATTTTTTGCCCTAAGATAGCCAAGAATCTCTTTTTGATTTTTTATATTTTATGAAAAAGAAACAAACATTACTGAAATTAAACAATCTAATATATTTACTGAAACTAAATAATCTAATAAATATCTAATTAAACTTATATCTAAATTAGAATACTTAATGAAAACAGTAAACAACAAACTAATTGACCTGGAAACGCTCCAAGCCTGCCCTGCGTATGATAACTTCTAAGCTAGTTGGAGGAAGAAATTCATACTGTTTAGCGCTTAAGCTTTTCGTAAACGATTGGCTGTGCTGCTTCTTGAAGTGGTTTACAGGACAAACAAGACATAAAAGAAAATCATAACAATCTTATGATTATAAATTCCTGCAATAAGGGAAACCTGTTATGAAGAAAACTTATATATAACAATTCAATCTATGAAGAAGATAAACCTGTCATTCACAAAATGAATTAATAATTGTTATGTCTTTAATCTATTTGGAAGAAACAAGATATGGATAACAGTAATAAAATTATATCATTTGCATTTGATTTAGATAGCTAAAGTAGTCATAAACCATAAGCAAAGTGATATACAAAACATGAAACAAAAGGTTGATATATTGAAAAGCTAAAGTTGTGACAAAACATCAATTCTGCTCCAGTTTGCATTAGAATTCCATATCCTTGTTCTCCCACGAATGAGGATGCTGATTATTACAAAAATCATAAGTATATATAGGTTTATTCACAAGGTAAAACTTCCTTGTGGATAATATCAAATAGTTTTATACAATCTGGGAGATATCCCAAAATCACCTAAACTAAGGAAATAAAATGCAAGTAGAATCTGTAAAACATCCCCTAACTGCTCATCATATCTATTGTCAATTCGAATTTGCCTGCA